>CAAKHB010008281.1:57386-74742 GCA_901007665.1 Aeoliscus strigatus
CCACAGAAGCTCAGATAGTGTCCAAATCCCCAAATCCTCTTGCTGTCACTCAGCGTGCCAGCACACACACACACACACACACACACACACGCACACACACACTTACTCACATTTAGGCATTTTAGTTTGTGGACAAAACCTGGTGAATTCCTGGAGTGGAGCCTCCATCCCACTCCTCCCTGTATGGAGCATAATGAGTGTGATTTTTTTTAAAAGGAAGCTCTTCATGGCCTTTTTGTGAAACGCTCCAGTGGAACGATCATTTGTCCGCTCAGCGTGAACAGTGTTGGCTGTTGCTAACTTGTTAGTTGTCTGTCAACGTGTCGGGGGTTTCACTGCCCTTTAGGGCCTTAACCCTGAGCTCAGAGAATCAACGACAAGCGAGTACAGACACATTTACTTGAGCTACTTTTGTTCATTTGTCATGTTGACGCACAATGAGTGAGCAGCTGCTGTTCCAGTGAGCAGCTGGAGAGTATCAACCAATCAGAAGAGAAGATCAGAGAATAATACGTCTCAGAAATGACCTTGGCAAGAAAAGTTATATGAACTGCCACTTCCTGGCCTGAGACCACAACCATCACATGATGACCAGTATTACACGGTAAATATTCCTGGATGAGATTTTCATTTTCAGGGTCCAAGAGACAGAAAACAAGATGTCTGCTGTCTCAGTGATAGGCGGAAACTGTTTGTAGGTGCCAGAAAATGTATATGCTATCTAGACTTCAGACCTGCGCCAACTGTACTCCAATGAAGTCTAAGAATCTGTGGAAGGTCAGTCTGAGCCCCTTGGTGTCGTCATGGGGAACAAAACCTATTAAATGTGATACCTTGTAAATGTTGATTGGCTGTTGTGCCTGCTGTTATCCCATCCTGTTAGATCCTGACACTTTATTAAAGCCCTTGGCGACTAACAGTGATGCAGAAGGAACTTTTAGTGTGTGGATGAGATGCTCCAAGCTGTCCCTTTACTGCAAAGCAGATCCCGCCATGTCAGTTTGAACTGCTCAGACCAACTGCTCCAGCCGCCAACTTAGTATGTTTGGACTGAAAGCATCAAATTTTCTGCTACAATCATTCATGTGTTACCAGGCCAAGTCTAATCAGAGCGACTCAGTGAACCAGACCTGCTGACCAAACAGTGGTCAGCATTCCTCTGAGGCTCCACCGTAAAGCCGCAAAATCCGTCTGCGCTGCTCTGCACACACAACAAACACACACACAGGTCATATACACACAGACTCAGACCAGAGGTAGACCGTGAGACCACCTGTTCTTTATGGAAAAGCTGTAAGAACAATGGATCATCGTCATGTTTTAGATATGTGTACATACTATACATTCGCTCTCACAGACATACACACCAGAGAACAATACAATCTATTTATAGACTGGCACGCACACACTAACAGAGCAGGTATGTGTGTATCTTTGTGTCCTCTGCTGGCAGGAAGTCAGAAATTGAAATTGTAAAGCTTGGGAAGAAGAGTCTTCAGAGGGTTTTTGTATTTTGTTGAATATACTAAAAGATAACCAACTAAAACTAGCCAATAAACTCCATCCCAAATAATGCTGCAAAAAGCTAACCAACTAAATGCCACACGACAAAAAGCTATCCTACTGAAAGCTAACATTAACCTAACCCAGAAGTTTCCCCTTGACCAACTAATAACGTCAATAAATAAATGCTAAAAGCGACTCACTTCTACTGGTTTCACCTGAAAACGGTGCTCCTGTGCCTTAAACACTAAATATCATACCTCAGTACGACTGTAAATACACATTTGTTTATTACAGTACAATGACCAGTAGCGTTAGCTAGCATTAGCTGAGTCTGTAGCTCATGAGACTTTAGCTAATGCTGGGTGGAAGGCTGCTGTCCTCATGGTAACCATGGTAACATGATTTCAGTGTGTCAAACATATTTTTAGTAGCTGGAGGATGGAGAGGAAATTAAGGCCAAAGACCAAATGAACCACATGAAGAATTTCTCTGTGTTTGTTCAAAACATTCCCTGTACATAACACTATATTCAACAGAGTTTAATGTGGAAATATTACATATCACACATTTAATTCATTGTTGTATATTCTTACTTTCAACTGTGAAAATTGCCATCAAACTTAGCAAACTCTGGCAACACATGGTTTTACTATGTTATTATTCTTAAAACCATGGTCTTCATCACATTGTCCTCCTTCTCCTCCTCCTGACTCTGTAAAGAATTTTACATTTACAAACCACAAAACTACACATTCAAACTAACATAACTTAAATATATAAATTCACTAACTGCTGCAAGGTGTTTCTACGAACATTTTCCTCTGTCAGTTAGCTGGCCGCTGGTTTCTGCCGTGCTCACTCCATAGATGTTGAAATTCAATATTTTTAGTGGAAAAGCGTTCAACAATATTTTTCTTCATCTTGCAGCGTGATGTTATCTACAGTTCCTAAAAGATGCCACAAAACGTTTCAGCAAATATGTCTCAGTGTGGCTGGTGTTGGGAGGCAGATAAGCCCCGCCCACTCACACAGTCATTCCTCTCCTGCTAAATTGCAAGTTGTATCACTTTTTCAACAGAAATATCATTAGAAGCGTAAGACTCCTCTTGGTTTCCTGTTAGTGAGGACCACGGCAGTCATGGCCAACATGAATCATTAGTAGTGGAGACGAACAGGACAGTTGCTGACGAGTACAATAGCTGTTTCAATCTGTAGAGGACGCCACTACGTAAATTTTGTGCAGGTTATTTGGCCATTTAATTACTATTTAACAAACATGGCGCAGACAAGGATGACCCAACACCCACCAGCGTGCTTTATCACGACCAATTCCTATAAGAGAAAATCCGTCCGTCTCAGCTGACGTACTTATAGTGTTCTGAACAATGTGATCGCGAAAAGCATCTGATAAGTTACTAAGTTACTATTAGAGAAGTAAGGTAACATAGCGAGTTAATCAACATGGCACTCACATTTTCTGTTGTCGAATACTATGTTACCTACTCTAAAGTCTTTATCTATAACCCCCTCATGACATCCGTCCATCAGACCAGCTGTATGGTAACAAATATGAACAGTCTTTGGCATGATGACCATCAGTGTCTATGTTTTATACATTTGGTGGTTCCCTCCAGCAGCACTCGGGGGCAGAGCAGCACTGGCTCCCTGCTGGACATCAACGAATCCCATTCTCTGCCTCCGCTTCCTCTGCTCAGTCATCTGCAGCGACACACCAACGGTTAGTCCACACCAGTGACCACCATCAGGAAACAAACCACTTCCCAGAGATTGAAAAGCATGTTTCCCACCTGCTCTTTCAGCTCTGTCAGCTGAGTGGTCAGAGTCGTCACCACCTTCATTGTTGACGCCAGTTTGTCTTGTAACATCCGCATCTCGTTCTGCTCCCCATCGCCATCGGTTACCACAAGAGACATTGCCTGCATCCGTGGAAACCAGTCCAGGTTGTTGTTCTGGAATGGAAGAATCAGTGTCTCATGTTTGGTATTGGTCAGCCTCAATTTGCTGCATTTGATGCTTTGCTTTTTTTGTGATGGTGTACCTTGATCATGTGAGCCACATAGCTCTCAGGTCCAGTGTAGTCTGTCTTGTTTTTCTCACGCACCAGGACAATGAAGTACAAGTAATTCCAGATGTTGTGTTCAAGCTTTATGTGCTCCTCAAAAGACACAGTCTTATTGTCAAACTTATCTCTCTCCAGACCTGCAGTGAGATACAACAGTTCTTGTCAGTTCAGCTGAATGTTTATCGTGTCCAGTTACCTTGGTTAGAAGCTATCAATCAAAAATCAAACCTGTCGCTACTGTCTCGCCACTTACCACATATAAAACATGTTGTCTTCAGAATCTCCTCCTTCTTCTGCTTCTCACTCCTTAAGTCTGCAAACGTGTCGATGATGACACCGAAGATGAGGTTCAGGACGATGATGATGACAATGAAGTAGAACAACAAGTCGTACACAACCCGGGCAGGAAACAACGGCTCCTGTGTATGCGTGCATCCAAAAACACAAAGAGAGACAGGACATTATCTTAATAATCCATTCAAATGTTAAATTAGGTCAAAACCAAAAGTGCTGTTTACATTCTTGGATGGTTTGCGGAGAACATCGCCAACTCCCCCTCCGTTTCTGAGTCCGTGATTCAACACAGTGACAATACACATCAGCAGGGTGTCACATGCCCGCTCAGAGGTCACTTCCTCTGTGGAACGAACCACATGTCAGGCAGGACATCAAGAGTCACTTGGACTTCTGTTGTTAAATGACGATTTTAAACTGGACTTGGTTCTGGATCACATCAACAGGGTCTCAGCCTGGGTAGTGTAACAGGGGTTGTTATTACCGTCCTCCTCGGTTATGGTGACAGCGCTGGTCTCAGCGGTGCAGGTGACATCATCGGCTGAGCATGAGCTGACAAAATCCTGCGATGCTTCAGTCTGCTGATTAGCTGAAACACAAACAATGTCTATTATTTCTGTTGGAGAGAATCGGTGTGTGTGTGTGTGTGTGAGTGTGTGTCTGTGTTACCGTCAGCGATTTGCGGCAGCATATCGACCTCCATGATGAAGTCTTCCTTGAGACACAGGAAGCCGACGATGGAAAAGAGGTAGACAAGGATGAGGGCAAGGAGTGCCGTCAGCAGGATGGAGCGTCCGTTACGGGTCACGCTCTTTATCACGTTGAACAGTGTCTCCTCCCGGTAGATCAGGTCAAACAGCTGGAGACATGAAGGTGTTACTTGGCAGCCAGTGTGAGGGATGTAAGCCTGTAGACAACACGCTGCATACCAGGATGCTGTAGAACAGTTCATGGACAAACAGGCCGAGAGTGGAGGTAAGTGCGTACGCCAGGTGGTACAGGAACTCCACGTCCATCACCATGGCCTTGTATCCCATAATGAATGTCCCGTTGTTTCCCACGAAACTCACCACAAACACTAGTTTGTTGATCAGCTGCAAGACAGGAAAGACGTCAGAACGACAGCACAGGAGCTTCCTGATCCCCCTCAGTTCTCGCAAGTATGAGACATTGTGTATGAGAATGTTTCTGCAATGTGGTGGACAACATTTGAAAAATGCAGCACTGGAGTCTACATTTATACATATCATATGTAATATTAATATATGTAATTGTATAATGACATACTGTATAACAATTATATACTTGCTCAAAAAGTTGTGCTGATTAAGCAGCCATGTAAACCAATCAGTGAGTTATTTTTTTCATGCTTCTGGAACTTGGGATTGTATCTAATATATTGGCAGTAGCAACAAGAAGTTAACAACAGGAAAAGGTTGCTATACAAAGTCCAGAAAGCTGAATCCAAACAGGTGCAGGTGAACTGTGAATATGTAGTGTCCAGGTGGTGGCTAGGGAACAAAGTGCTTCTCTTACATTGATTGTGCCCAGCAGGATGAGGGTGTTCCCGATTCCTAGGTGATAGATGGACCTCAGAATCATTGCCAGTGTCAGCAGCTGGAGGCCATAACGCTGGGATAGCAAGCCCAACACCGAGAGACCCGCCAGGATCCAAAACAACATCAGCAAGAGGGAGTCATCAATCGCCCCTGCAGAGAGGGGGGGGTGGTATATTTATGCACATGTTCTGGTTGTCTGGTGTGGTGACCAACTTAGAGCTGACGAGACATGTCACTGCTGATCATGGCCAATGTGGAGACAGGAAGTGTGTATCCTTTTGATATAGATTGTTGCTGGTACCTTGTCCTGAGTTGTAGGGGTAGAAGAAGGCGATGATGAGGTTGACGAAGACGGCCAGGTTAAAAGAGATGGTCCCCCACAGAGTCATCCTCCTGGAGAACCAGTATAACACCGGCATGCCTACAACACATCGCACTCTGTTACTTCTGCTGGAGTTTTAGTGTGTGTGTGTGTGTGTGTGTGTGTGTGTGTTCTCTCACTCCGCAGCTTCTTCTGCCACTCCATCTCGCCATGCAGGAAGGATGTCTGCTCAAAGAAATGAGTGACCTTTGACCCCTGCTCGTCCTGCTCAGTGGTGTTGAAGACACGGATCTTGGATTCTTCAGTCAGGAACTCGCAGATAGGATGAACTGGAAACACAATCTGCTCCATACTACGGTCGTCACGCACGATCTGGAGAGAGGGAGTACCTCTGTTAGTAGTACTAGCAGCAGTGGTTTCAGTGGTGGTAGTGCTCCATCTGCGTCGTAGCGCTCTCCTGATACAGTTGTAATTGTAGCTTAGAGTAGTCAGCTGGTTGTAGTATTCTAATGACACAGTCGTAGTAGTAGTAGTAGCAGTACCTCAATCTGTGAAGTTAGCTGGTCGTAGAACTCCAGTGGGTCTTGTTCTACTACGGCTGCTGGAGCTGACGACTTCAACATCTGTGACAGCGGACGATTGTTCAGGTTCAACTGTGAACACACAAACAGCATTATGACATTAGCATTTGTAGTAGTAGTAGTAGCAGTTGTTACTGGTAGTAAGACCGATGATACCCGTTGTGTCACGTGACAGAAACTGCAGTATTAAGGAGTCATGGATCAAACAACTGAATAACTGACTGACTGGTTCATTGATGGATGGAGGTTTACCATGGAGGAGATTCCCTCGTCTCCCTCTTTACTTTTCTTTGGTGGTTTCAGCAGGTTCTGCAGAACTTTGTTGTGTCTAGCCAGCTAGAAACAAATAACAGTAAGTATTGAAACGTCAAAGGGGAGGGGCTACGGTTGAGGTCAGGGTCAGGGGTCAGGTTAGGGTTAGACCTCCTGTGAGCCAACAAGGAGCTGTGTCACCTGCTGAGCCAGGATGTAGATGTTGTGTCCGACCTCACGTGGAGAAACCTCCCCGCCCTCACACTCGCTCTCTTGTTGGTAGGCTTTCTTTATCACATCCACCTGCACACACACATATGTGGATAACACCTGCCATAAAAAAACAAAACAAAAAAGTGGATGTGACATGTATACAATATCTATATTCTGACCAGTTCTCGAGGTCGAAGGTTGAACAGGATCCTCTCTGCGTTCTCGCTGTCGTGCCGACTCTCCATTAGTGCTAACAGCAGCTTGGAGGCGTTGTCCTAGCAACCAGGAAGACAACAGCAGTAAAAAATAGCAGTAATACAGATCCGACAGGATGTCCGAGGCTGTTTCAGGTAAACCAACACACCTTCAGCTGGAGGACCATCTCCATTTGGTACCGGCACAACGGACTAATGTCATTCAGGATCAGAGCTGTGATGATGTCAATACCATTGGACTCGTGTGTAACTATGCACGTCTAGAACACAAACACACATTGGTGGTTTTGGTCATGAAAACTGTACTGATGATTCTGATCTGTCGTAACAAAGGAACTGGACCACAGTGCCAGAGGCATCAGCACCCCTGATGTACTTTGCTACCTGGTTTTCCTGGCAGGGGCCCTGGCAGTACTCTGTGAGGGTCTCCAAGGTCTGGATGATCAGGTGCACATTTGATTCGTTGATGTAGAGACCCAGCAGGCCAAGGCCACCGGTGGTGCTTCCACACATGATGTCAAGAAATTGAAGAGTCTCACACACCAGATTGTAGTTGGTCTTATTGTTCTGGCATCGCAGGAAGTTCTGAGAACAAAGACATAGAGTAAAGTGAACATCAAATAGGAACATTTGTCCAATGGCCTCTAGCACCGGTACTTCTCAATTTTAATGTCATGTGTACGGCAATGACGTTTCCCAACACACACTCACATACACTCACATACGTATACATACACACTCTCTATCAGAACAGTCGACTCATTGGTCATCTTCTGAGAAAGACTACAAAACACCGCTTCAGACTGACTGACTGACCATGGACGATTCTTTCATCATTCCTTCAAAAACGTCACCATTCTTAATGTCTCAGCTTATAAAAGTGATGATGGATAAGTGGCTAACTGTTGAAAATACCATGAATGTTTTCTCAGACAGACTGTTAACGGTTTTATTAATAAAAACAAACCTGTAGGTCTTGGTTGTGGTTCTCACACAACAGCTGGAGGAACCTTAGGATCGGTTTCATGATGGTAACAGCAGGTCCCATCTCCGTCTCCACTTCCCTCTGCTCTGCTACTGGCTGGGCAGTGGAGCCTTCCACTGGGGCAAAGGACTGACCCTGGACCAGGAGTGGGTGGCTTCCTGTTCCAGGAAGTACCAACGTGGAAGAGACACCTTTACAGAAGTAAACAGATGTTCTGTGTTTCATACTTGGAGCCAGGTAACTTTAAATGAGGTTTTTGAACATGATTACCATTCTCCATCTCCTTCTCATTGGCCTTGTGCGTCATCTCCCCCACATTAACTGACACTGTAGCCTTTATGTCTGTCTGAGCTTCCTTCATCCTGTCATGGAGGACCTTGAAGAACTTTTCTGACTTGTTGTCCCCCATCATCAATTTATAGAAGGAGTTCTGCAGGAGACAGATGAGAGCTTTACTGGAAGGCTCAGACCCCCGATAGAAAGGTTTTCCACCCATGTTTGGACTATGAAAAGCAGTTGATGGATTTAACTGATGACCTGTATCTCAGTGTTGCCACCCTCCAGCAGACAGATGGCCAACTGGATGCTCTCCTGAAAGATCTTGTCACTCTTGCTGCTCATCACCAGATCTGTAAAGAGCTTTGTTCCTCCTTCTCTGTCTAGACGACATTGAACTGTTGCAACCGCCACCCAGTCACGCTCCTGCTCGCCACCTGACACACATTCACAGTCATGTTCATGACATCTTCAGATTACAAAACACATGCTCAAAATTGTTAACGTTCCTGCACCTCCGAGATCAGCCAGCTCGTTCTTTGGGTTGTTCTTCCTGTTTGGAAACAGATAGTTCTGCAGCAAAACCTTTCGCAGCAATATTCCCTGAAACAACACAACCGCATCGACACAACATAACATGAATAATGTGACTGAAGCATCTGTCATATTATAACCGTCCAACTCAGATCCACTGAAACTGGTACACAACCCACATGTGCCCCCCGGGGCACTACACTCACTTAAATGAAACATTGACACTAGTAAGAACCTTTTCATCGAAGTCCAATGTCCGGATCAGCATCTCCTGCAGCGTTCTCAGAACCTTGATACACAACTTCTCCTCTGAAGACATGAGAGCCTTTGTGTGCTGGATCAGCCTAAACATAAACACACATACACAGTTCATCCATGGGAATATGAATATGATATGACATATGATGTTTGTCTCCTATTGTGGTGCCCTTTGCCCAACATGATGTCACTTTTTTTGTGTGCACACAGTTTCTGGAAGATGTGTGACCCCTCCAGTATTCATCATATATGTCCACTGAGCATCTGTTTTCGATGTTCATGGGTACGTCAGTGTTTCTGACCCTTGAACTTGAAACAGCTCATGTGTAGGAATGGGACTTTTTATAGACATCAATCAGTCATTTGCAATAATTGTATTTAAAGGCAACTACACTGGATTTAAAAAATTAAATACTGCATTAAGTTGCTTTTTTTATATTGTTACTTGGAGATGAAGCCTCCGGACTCGCAGCGCTGTCGGGCATCGGTTCCCTCCAGAAACAGCAGTTCGGGCTGATGAAGAACATCCACAAGGACGGACAGCTCAGCATTCACCAACGGCTTCAGACGCTCCTCCAGCGTGTTGATGATATCCTGAGATACACAAGTCAAACTTGTTGATCCATAAACTTACGCACCTTTTGACCCAAAAAGGGGGTCGAGCATGTGGCCACACAAACAGGAATAAAAAATAATCTGGAAAATGAGCTCAAATTCCATGTAAGCAAATGTCCATTGTTTGTACCTGCAGCTTTTCAATGATGTTCTTGTAGTCCCAGGGGTTGCTGGGAGCGGTGGGTCGGGAGGAACGTGAGGAGGACTTGTAGTTGGGGTTATTGCGTGACAGTGAGTTGAGAGCAGAACTGGACAACATGGAGGTGATCTGAGCCTCCAGGTCCAGGGGTAGAGAGATGGAACGAGTCTTTGCTGGAAAAATATTTATTTCATTGGATTGTTCAGACATCAACTGGAGACGTCAGCACACTGTCAGTCACTCCAGCACCACTGTAATACTGATGGACGTGGAACATCTCGTGAATGTGGAATATGAGCAGTGCAATCAGAGAACTCCAGAAGAGTTGCACTAGCTATAAAAGAACTGTGTACTTTTTATATAATGTATACTTGTAATGCTCTTAGTTAAGTTTTTTTAAAGTAAGTTTTGAATGTCAATGTGGAGCTATTAAGAGGTTTATGAAACCTAAGCTAAGCTACGCTTTGTTGATCCCCCCAACAGGGAAACTGACATAGCTTCTTTGAGTCACAAATTACTGTTATCAGCACTGGTGACAAGATCATTTCTGAGGTTTAACAATCAACCCTGCTTTGGATCAGGGGCATGTTACCTGTCATGGCGAGCGTCTTAATGCAGGTTTCCACCAGGCCTCTGTGCTGCTGCTGCAGCCAGGGACAGTCCAGCAATCTGACGGATGACTGGAGCAGCTGAGTGACAATGGTGTGATGACTCTGATTGGAATGATGGTGACACCAAAGAACAGGTAAGAGTGAGAAAGACATGTAATAAAACTGATGATAAAACCAAGAGAAACCATGCAGCAGAGCCTTTGTGTTTGGTTGATATCAGATACATTCCCACTGGCTTGTCTGACATCTGGGGGCCTCACCTGCAGAGACGTGCTGTTTTCAGAGAAAGGAGAGCTGAAGAAGGCGTTGATGGTGTCAAACACAACATTGATGATGTATTTCTCCAGGATAGGATCAGAAAGACGCTTCTCCCGTTTGTTGCAAACCTGAGAGGGAGAAAAACAAACTTGAATCAAACGGGGCGTGTGTGTGGTTCATGACCAGGATGTACTGATATGATGACATAAGACATGGTTACTCTGGCCATGTCCACTGTGAAGTCCTCAAACAGCTTCCAGATGTGGTTGGATGTGTAGATCTCCTTCATCTCCACCTCTGTGTCCACATAGCAGTGATTGACAAAGTTCACATAGGCGATTTTCACCTGGCACCCAGGAGAAGAGATGAGAGGGATGCAAATAAAGTTTTGGAAGAAGGTTGTACAAGGATACAAGAAAATCAGTCAATGTTTCATAAATATTTGTTTATCCTCATGGTGATGTAATGTAATGTTTACAGTGTCAATGTGCAAACACTGCATCATTTCTAAAGTGATCTGAAGTGTGGATATGAAGTTTACGATACTCATTACTATGTTCTGGAAAGCCTCTGATTAGTGGTTAGCACGGGCAGGGCAGGAAAGTCTGCGGGTCAAACCACTGAGTAGCACTGATGACGTGACGTACCTCGGTGATGCAATCCTCATGCGTCACCACTCTCACCACGTCCTCGAGGGGCAGCAGCGACGTACATTTGATCTCTGTGTAGACGTTCTTCCCCTCCGCGCAGGCGGCTAACAGCTCCACCAGAGAGATGTGATACCTAGAAGAAGAAGAGTCAACTTTCAAGTCACAACCGATTCACAAACTAACTGACTACAAGCATTGACTTGTGGTTGTGAAGTCCCAGCCTATCCTGAGGATTGATGACATCACAGATTTTATTTGCAGCCACTTAATGGTGTTTTAAACCAACACTCTGTGTTTTGTCATAAAAACACGCATGTTCTACAGCAGCTGCAGTGTCCAGTGAAACTATGTGCTAACCTGAGAGGGCTGTTATCGCTGACACCCTCCCTGCTCTCCGCCATCAACTCCAGCATGACGTTGAAAGAGGCCTTATCATTGTAGAAGACGACGACGTCCTCGCCCGCGTTCGTCAACTAAAGAGAGAAAGAAACTCACTGCGTCTTCAAACATTCCGAGATGCTTTAAGAAGATGAACTCATTTCTCACCTCCGTCATGATCATGTCCTGACACTTCTTCACATATTTTCCCTCGGCCTTGATGATGGTGTGAAGAAAGTTGAGATACTGGACGTGTCGTCCGTGTGTAGCCAGGCAGTGTATGAAGTGCTGCAGCACGTTCTCTGAGATCTCGCTGCACAGCTGGTAGTTGTTGCTGAAGATGTGCTGCACTGTCTCAGCCTCCAGCAACTGCACAGGAGAAAGAAAGGTTTGACCTTTCAAGAGTGGAAGTAGGAGTGCCGTGCTTTCTACACAGACCAGACTAATTATATGTGGCAGTATTTTGTTAGCCCACCAGCCATCATTTTAAATCGTACTGAGCCTCTTCAAATCAGTTAGAGTGATTCAAAAAGAAGATGTGATTTTAAAGTGAACATTTCATTTTGTGCTGTGCTTGATAACATGTCCAGAGAACCAAAGGTTTCGTCAGCAGAGCAGCATACCCCTGGGTTCAAAAAAAGGTTGAGGTTCTTGTGCAAAAGTGCCTGGTTCTCCTGGTTCCCCATACAGAACTTCTGTAGGAAAAGGTGAGTGTGTCTGATGATCTCCTGCATCTTCATGTCATTCTGCAGAGAGCAGACATCAACAGCTGAGAAGAAGACAGAGGAATTTGTCCAAAAGAAATACATGTTTTATATATATATATATATTTCATCGAAGTTTAAGAGTTAATACGAGAATGTATTATTCATTTCTTCTGGAGTTGCCCAGGTCTTACCTGGTCATAGGAAACCTGCAGCAGGTCCAGCATGACTTTATGAGCCCCCATATTCTTCAACAATCTCTGCTGCTTCTTCCAAACCCCAGTGCTACACATTTTATTCAACCTTTCCAGGATCTATGGGAGAGAGGATGGGCCTTTAGATGAGATGGGGATTAAATCCAACCTTGTTTGTCAGTAAATCTATTCCACACATGATGAGTGTTAATTCAGTTTTAACTTTGTTTTTTATTTCCTTTTCTGGAATTGTAACAGTTGTTTGTAACTTAACAATACAGTGTACTTATGATAAGTAATGCACCTGAAATACAATGTATGTACAACCTTTGGTAACAAATTATTATTATTGTTGTTGTTGTTGTTGTTGTTTTTGTTGTAATTATTATTATTAGTAGTAGTAGTAGTGGTGGTAGTCATGGTTTTGCGGTGCACACAAACTA
Organism: Aeoliscus strigatus; assembly: GCA_901007665.1. Lineage (NCBI taxonomy): Eukaryota > Metazoa > Chordata > Actinopteri > Syngnathiformes > Centriscidae > Aeoliscus > Aeoliscus strigatus. The sequence goes on from CAAKHB010008281.1 coordinate 70,457, forward strand.
GTTTTGGATGAAGGGTTAAAGGTTGTGGGGAAGTATAATCTTTTTATTTCAGGTAGTATATTTGTGAATAAAACTAAAGGTTTGAAAGTTTCTTCAATTGACCAACTGACTGAATATTCAAAAATAAACTTGATAGTGACATTTTCTATACATAGATAAAGCTGTGTTAAAACTCAACGTATTCTTCTGCCTCTTCCCGAAGGGCGGCTGTGCTGTTTACCACCAATAACTCTAAACGCAGTAAGGAAAGTATGATTTTGTTTACATATTTTGCTGTTCTCAGAGAAACTGAGCAGTGAAAGCCCCATCACTGAAGAGACAAAGACAAGAGTGCCACATATTACACCTCATCAGAAAAACAAATACAGTTACACCCACACTGATTGACTGACAGATGAAACCAAAATTATCCTTTATCCAACACACAAATACACACACAGACATGTATTCTAACCTCTTTGACTTTCTGGTAGTTCTCGTTGCTCTTTTCCAGTTTGTCCTTCTTGGGTGTTGTGTCGTCTATTGCCCCCTAGAGGATGCAGACAGTAAGACAGGATGTGCAGATAGCTGGGTGTGGTGCCATATTATATTATACACACTTAAATGACAAGAAAATCTTATGTCATTCCTCTTGGACCAAATAGCCAAAATAACCCCGCTTGGTTACATTAGCATTATGGTGTTGCTGAGAAATACTGTGAAATGTATTACTCAAATTCAAAATAAGTAACTTGTGATGGTCTGCTGATCAAGGACTCGCGAACCTTATTGAAGGACATTTAAACGTGAAAAGTTCATTACCAGACAAATGATTGCAAATGAAAGTGTGTATAATGTTCATACATTGACAGGACACACTGTTGACCATAAAGACATTTATGTAACTTTATTTGACGGATGAAATACATTATGAAGAGAGCGAAAGTGAGAAGTGACATGCAAACAAAAGGCTCAAGTGAAGTGGTAACCCAGTATCATGCCATGTAGTTACACCACCGCCAGTTAGGACACCAACAAACCCCACACCAGCACACAGTACATTCACTAACCAGGATAGCAAGATGCAGTTGGGTGGTCTTGCTTTTATTATATTAGTTCATATGTTTGGATAAAAACAATGAAATGTATGGATTTTTTAACAAAGCATAACAAAACAAGACAATGAAGAAGTTATTTAATATTACATATATTTTTGTCAAAAAGTAATTCTACTGTTTATTTACGAGGTAATTTGAATAAGGTACGGTAGTTAGTGAGTTGGTTAGTTAGTTGGTTTGTCAGTTAGTTAGTTGTTAGTGAACAGCTTCCTACAAAAATAAATGCCGATGACTCTCTCACCTCACTGTTTTCTTTTTTCCCCCATTCATCATTTGTGTCCTGTTCTAAGGTTTGTCTCTATCCACCATTCAACGTCTTAGAGATGTTGAGATGATACCTTGCTCGTGAGCTAATGAAGGTGAAATCTGACATATTTTTGAACAATTTGTCCGTCTTAATACACAATCATTTGACTCCACTCAAGCTTTTCAAGTACTACTGCTAAGTATAATGCTGAGGGTGGTTTGTTTTATCTCCTTACCTCTCCTTTTTCCTTCTTGTCTTTCTTTTCCTTCTTCCCGTCTCCTCCTCCTGTGCTCTTCTTCTCTACCCATAGTTCAGATTTCTCCACCAGTGTCCGGAGACGATCCAGATCTGCTTTGATCAGTTTGTAGTTCTCCACATCCTGAGATGAGATCAGCAGTTGGACCTGCAGGCAGAAACAAACATTGTTTGGTTTGGAAGGAAAGTCCAGAACCCGATGTCAATCTCCTTTGTGAAAAGCATTTTTACTCCTCTGTTAGAAAACAAGGAGCATCATTAAAAAAAAAATCAGAATGTCTGTGTAAATGTGACCCAGTCATTTTGCTGCATTGTTATATTATATTATATATATATTGATATTAGCACATCCGCTTCAGTCTCAGCAGTATATCATGAGCAGCACCACTGACACACACAAGCTGGTCAAAGGCAGTATTCTGTGTTTGTGTATGTGAACAAGAGAGAGGGACAGGGACAGAGAGAGAGGGACAGAAAGAGAGAGAGAGAGCGTACCTGTTTGAAAGTGTGTAGCACTTCCTGTCGTTGGCTGAAGTGTCTGAAAAGCAGCTGCAGGGCTCCAGACACCAGAGGAGGGTAATCATGCATGGTGAGGTGGATTAGAACCCGCAGAAACATACGACCGCCTTCATCATCCACTTCCAGGATGCTGTTTCCCTTACTGCCCCCCGCCCCCAACACACACACACACACACACACACACACACACACACACACATAAACACACAGATGCAAACACAAACATAATAAGATGATATTTATATTAAAATATGTAAGTGTGATGGAAAATGTTAGAAGAATCATTTTATCTACATTTGGAAATATGGAAAGCTGATACTTAATTTACTGTTTACATACCCAACACCAAACATGGCCTCCGCCTGCTCGCCAATGTGTTGGAGGTTGATTGCAGCTGGAGGAACAAAAATACTCATTTAGTGTAGTTCATTCACATTCATGCACAAGTTTCATTTTCGTCCACAATGAACATCTTAAAACACCATTTTACCCCAGTGATGAAACTGACTCTTTGACATTGCTTATCATAGAACATTTAGATACACAACACACATACAGGTGTACATTCATGAGAACATCCAGAGAAAAACGGACACCAAACAAAAGATCCATTTAAGTCAACACCACAAGCATAGGTGTTATCAGCGCTACAAACAGATGGCACACCCCCCCACACACACACATACAAGTCCCCGTTTATCGACCTACAGAATCTGCTCCAATATTCTATTCTATCAAAAACACGTTTCTGCACACATGTGCTAACACATTCACTCACAAGATCAATCAAGTTATGAGGGTTTCACTATCCCAAAAAGAGAACTGAACCTCCCGTTTGAATGATAGCCACACTGCCTCATACTTGGAGTGAGGCTCTGCGACATCCAGTCAATTTCAGCAGAAATCCCCAGATGTACATGGCTAATTTGAAGCTTACATGCTTGCTCGAAGCTGGCCCAAAACACCCATGCTATCCCTAAGGTAGCCTAAAGCCAACAAATGTTTGCCCCTAGTTAATTATATGATACCAATATTCACTTTGAGATGATGGTCACTGAGAAAGTGCTGCTGTACCAGGGGGCTATGCTTCTGCTTCTGCTTCTGGAGTTAGCTAACTTGTCTCTCTTCAAAACTCTAGCAGCAAACTTTAGCAGCAGCAACAAAAGACATTTCTTAAGCCCGGTTTCGTTGGAATATAGAAACAGGTTTTAGAAACAGGTGGAGTGATCTTCATAAAGTGTGTGGTCATAACGGCATCCTAACAATAGCAGTGGCCCAAAGAAGCACTATGTTCTCTTTGAGGTACGTAAATTGAAACTGTGAGCTCAGACTTGAAGATGTTGACGCTGGCCAAAGTTTGTGTTGTATTCATATCAGTAAGCAACAAGCTGAACTAGGATGTAGAACCACCTTTTAACATGAATTCCCATCACCACACAGATAGCAACACATGATGACGTTTAGTGAATAGTATACCATTGAACATATCACTGTAATCACACCATGTACATTACCCCTTGCAGGCTCACCACATCATATTTGAAAGAACAAAAAAGATATAGCCATCACAGTTTATTATGGTTTATCAGGGTCCTACCTGCTTTTTCCATGGAGATTGGCATGTCTGGAAGCATCGGAAAAGTAACACACACCTTTACAACAAATGCAAGATGTGTGTTGTGATACACACACTCAAGCCACGCGAGGGCCTGGGGGGTTTATCAACAAAGTCTAAACTCTATGGGAAACAATCCTCTAGAAAGAAGAACTTAAACAGTCACGTCATGGATCATTTTCTCCACGAGGTGTTTTTAGGAGCAGCTCCAGGCATTCCAGTCAACCAGGCTGCATTTGATCAATTGTGAGTTAACACCTTCATAGATATATAAAAGATATAGATTGATTTATTGGCCTTGGTACTTGGACAGTTTCACATTGACTCAGATAAGAACCCAAACACAATAAATCCTCTGGGGCACTAGAGGGCATGATGGGACACACACACCACACACACACACCACACACACACACACACACACACACACACACACACACACACACACACACACACACACACACACACACACACACACACACACACACACACACACACACACACACACAGAGTAACACTATCCCCACAACCTTGATTTGTTCTTGAGATGTGA
>CAAKHB010008282.1:5515-43316 GCA_901007665.1 Aeoliscus strigatus
AGAAACACCAGAGGGCGTCAGAGCAGAGGAGAAACCAGCGGGGGGAGGAGGAGCTGATGGAGGACCCGAGAGGTGGAGGATGGCAGGGGGGCGATGCTTGGACCTGGGGGAGGGCTGGGGCTCCGGCTGGACGGGGGCGGGGCTGAACGGGTGTCGGGAGCGACGGGGCGAGGGGCAAGGAGCAGGAGGAAGAGGAGGACGGGATTGGACTGCAGAGCTGGGAGGAGCAGAGGCTGGATGGAGGGATGAAAGGACGGAGGGATGAAATGGAGGAAATGGAGGAAATGATACCAGGAGGTCAAGGCCTGTTGGGGTCTCATGACGACTCAGTCTGGAACCGCCACACTTACAGTTTACACTTTATACTGTTTTTACATCATTCACAGTCAGTTCTGTTTCCATATCTAGGTCCTGACAGTTTCAGGTAAAACATTTTCTAGAAAGAATCTCCTGATACATTCTCATATGCCTATAGTATATACTATATTATGTATGAGACGTACATTCAATTTATAGTATATACTATATTATGTATGAGATGTACATTCAGTTTATAGTATATACTATATTATGTATGAGACGTACATTCAATTTATAGTATATACTATATTATGTATGAGATGTACATTCAGTTTATAGTATATACTATATTATGTATGAGACGTACATTCAATTTATAGTATATACTATATTATGTATGAGACATACATTCAGTTTATAGAGCCAGAGAGAGAGATGGAACTGATCAAACATGGTTTCTCACCCTATAAACTGGGTTGAGTCAAAACCAAACGGAAGCGCGACTGAAGCTGATCGGTCTGAAGAACATCTGTCACTGAGACAAGACGTCTTCTGTCCCAGTTAGGGTCCATCTTCTCCATTATCATGTTGCTCCGGAAAAGTCACGCCACAATAACGTTTGTGTGTGTGTGTGTGTGTGTGTGTGTGTGTGTGTGTGTGTGTGTGTGTTGGCAGCAGGAACCAGAGGTCACATGACTCCCAACAGGCTTCAACGTCCACATGTGAAGAACTCGGCGATGGAACATTCCGGTCGTCGGGAACAGACGACTTCAGCGTGGAATGTGCCACATCACTCCCCATGTTGCTCTGGAGGGCTGTGGTCTTCACGAGCGTTTGAGGCTGACACGCCTCCAGGACGTTTGATTTTTTAAAAAATCATCTCAGTAAGGGGGCGGGGTTGGTGGAGGGGAGGGGAGGATCAGCCCCGCCCACCTGCACAGTGCTGAGCTGAATTGCAACAGAGAGTTAGTGAAGACCACAGCGCTCCAGAGCGACTTGAGGAAGACACATGACACCTGCAGATACCTGATGTTCCATGTTACATCAGAGAGAAAAGACAGGAAGTGGAAGCCAGGAGAAGCTACCTGCTGCTGGAGAAGAAGGTCCAGCAGAGTGTCTCTGGTCGGGGGGTGGGGGGGCGGGGCGGTTCGGGCGGGTCAGAGTGGGCGGAGCTGCTGGGACAGTGGTGAAGTGAGCGACAGAGAGGAGGGCGGCGGTGGCGGCGTCTGAGCGTCTACCTGCAGCCGCGGCGGGCTTCCTGTCCTCGTCCTCGTCGCTCTCGTTGAAGTCGTCCATGTTCCCCACGTCGCTGGGTTTCACGCTCATCAGGCTGGCGAGACTCTGCATGTCCTCGTCGCTGCCGGACAAACGTACTCGCTGACACACGTCCGAGAGTGAGCGGCGCAGCACGGCGAGACGGGAACGTCGGACTCACGTGGCTTTGCCCTCGCGCACGAAGACGCACGACAGCGACAGCTTGAGCGCGGCCTCCACCACTTTGACCGACAGCGGTTTGAGCTTCAGCGTCAGGTCGGTCTGGGTCGGCGTGGGACTGGCGAAGCGTTTCAGGTTGATGTCGGCTGACGCCAGAACCTTCCGGTGGCCTTTGTTCTCCTGAGTGTGACAGGAGGCGGTTTGACGGCCGACGTGACGGTCGCGTTGTGAGTCACAAAACCTCACCGGGTCAAACTCAGGGGTCACGCAGGAAGTACTCACCCCCTCAATGACAAAGGTCCAGTCTTTGTCCTCGAACTCGTCGGCGCCGGCCTCCTGCGGGAGCAAACGCACAGACCTCAGGTCAGGTGTCAAGTGTCTCCGGCCAACGTCGCAGACGGCCACGCGCTCGTCACCTTGAACAGCGTCACTGAGATGTCGACGTTCTCTGGAACGGGCCAAAGCACCATCCCTCTGTACGGGTTCTTGATCCCAGGCTGCCAGCTGTGGAGCTGCACAAAACAACACGGTAGTGTGTGTGTGTGTGTGTGTGTGTGTGTGTGTGTGTGTGTGTGTGTGTGTGTGTGTGTGTATTTCACCTTGGAACACATGCGTCTGTTTCTCCTGGTCCACACCACCCTCAGTTTGTCTGGTTGCCTACGGAAAACACACAAACAACAAAGGTTTTAGATTTGACACAGAGTGTGACTTGTACTGACAAAAGAGTGTGTGTGTGTGCGTGTGTGTGCGTGTGTGTTGAACAGTGTGTTTGTGAGTTGCGTTTGTATTTTGTGTCCGCAGCTGTACAGGAAGTGAAACAGGAAGTGACAGCGGGGGTCATGTGACCTGAGCCGGTTCTGAATGCAAGGTGGAAGAATGAAGACTTATCAGACTCTCACACACACACACGCACACACACACACACAAACAGACGGTGGGAGGGTGAGACGAGGAGACGAGGGATGGGAAACAGAAAACATTCGATGACTGCGTGAAAGAAATCCAACGCTATTTAAACGTAAACTATTTAAACGGCCAGTGTTTGATGGCGACAGGAAGTGGAACTAAACCACCAACCGATGAGGCTCCAATGGGCGGGGCAGGACAACACAGGCTGGATGCTGATTGGACAAGAGACGCAGGTGAAACAAAAACAGGTTCACTTCTGTAAAACACAGAAGTGCTGAGTGTGTGGGAACAAACGGTGACTTCCGTTGTTCCTCCTGAACACACACACGGACGCTGTGACTGACTCAAACGTTTCGACAAATGAAAGAGGGTCAAATCAAACACGAGTTACTTCGATGACTCCTCTGGCTCATGACACACACACACACACACACACACACACACACACAGCTCATTCACCCACATTTCATCACATGTCAGTTCATCAGGCAGAAATCAGGGAAACTGGCTCTTTGTTTGTAGTTTTTAAAGCTAAAAACCTTCTTTTCACACTAGCTAGCTGACGCCTGCACCTCAGCAATTTTACTATTTTATTGCTTTTTAATCATTTATGTTGTTTCATCCTTTTCTTGTATCATTTCATCTTAATCTGCTCATTGTTATTACACTGATAAAACATTGACCTACTTCCTATTTATTGTGGTAAAACTGAACACAGACACAACTTCGTAGCTACATGTACATACGTGTGTAGCTACACCAGTCGATCGATTGATCAATCTAGTGATTGATCTATCTATGATTGATCTATCGACCGATGATTCGATCCTTGGGTGTTGGTACATGTCACTGTTGTCATTGTCATTGTTGTTTCTCTCTCCTTCTTTTTGGACTTCTCTTCTCACTGTTGGTTGTCGTTTCCATGTTCGAGATGAAACAATCGATCCGTGAACCCATCGATTGTTCGATCCCCCGGTGTTACAGACACAACGGTCCCGTTTTATTATCACACGAATATTTAAAGGTCAACGGCTCACTGACAGCTGCACGCGCACACACACACACACGCACACGCACACACGCACACCTCCCCGCGAAGCGGAAAGACCCGACAGAGAACCTCATGGAGTCCACTAACTTTCCGACGTCGTGACAAACAGTCGTAAAAAAAAGCAGCTGACCATTTCTTGGTGAACTCCACGAGCAGCTCCTGGTACGAAGCCACGAACTGGAACTTTGACGCCTTTTTACCGACTCTCTGCAGCCGCTTCCACACCGAGGTCATGATGTCTGCTCAGGAGGAAGGAGGAGGAGAAGTCCTCCAGCTCGATGGTCCACACTCCAGAGTCCTTAAAAGGTCCTGATCCGCTCACTGAGCTTCGGCGAAAGAACGGAAAGAAACGAGATTCGACCGAGAGAAAGATCGAGGAGGGATCAGGGGATTCGATGATCAGCAGAGAAGATCGGGTCTTCTCGGTCTGATCGGAGGTGGTGTGACTTCACATGGAGGGACAGCTGAGCTCCAGAGTGACACCCTCCACCCCCCGTCACACACACACACACACACACTGAGGGGGTGTGTGCAAAGGTTCATTTTCTTACCTCTGTTATCTCCAACTGAGAACTTTGATCCTGACAGCTGGAAGGAACTGATCAGGAACCACCTGTGGACCTGTCCTCTTTGGTCTGACCTGTCCTCCTCCATGTCCTCCTATCTGACATGTCCTCTTTGGTCTGACCTGTCCTCCTCCATGTCCTCCTATCTGACATGTCCTCTTTGGTCTGACCTGTCCTCCTCCATGTCCTCCTATCTGACCTGTCCTCCTCCATGTCCTCCTATCTGACCTGTCCTCCTCCATGTCCTCCTCCATGTCCTCCTATCTGACCTGTCCTCCTCCATGTCCTCCTCCATGTCCTCCTATCTGACCTGTCCTCCTCCATGTCCTCCTATCTGACCTGTCCTCCTCCATGACCTTCTTGTCCTCCACAGTGGGACCTTCCATGTCTCCACCCAGAGGTTTCCTCTCTGACCTTGTACCCGTTGTCTGACTAATCAACCAATCAGGTTCCTGTCTCCACTCATCCTTGTTGTGTTGTTGTGAGCTGGTGTGTGTTTGTTTTCCTATTAAACATCAGGTTATTGTATGAAGGGTGTTTCTGAATATAGTTGGGGTGGTTGGGGGTGTGGGGGGGTCCATTTCCATAAAGTGGACACAGATATTCAGACTGCTATCGGACATTCTGTGTTTGTTTTCTCTGTAACTTCCTGTTCCAGGATCAATGGAGGAAGTCAGCGCGCCAGACGACACGTTGAGTTTTCACCGAGTTACAGCTGAAGTCACTTCCGGAGTCGACACCCAGGAAACGTGTGTTACATCCACAGAGTGTGAGTGTGTGTGTGTGTGTTCACAGGGATTTTCCTCAGTGAGAGCCGGAGGGTATTTTTAGAGGAAGATGGACGGAGGCAGCTGGGTGTGTGTGTGTGTGTGTGTGTGTGTGCTCTGCCATGACTCAGTCGGTCTAACGTTTCACCCACAGACATTATTAGAGTGTGTGTTCATCGGTGCACACTCATGCTGAGTCGTCGTCATCTTCCTCTTTCTTCATCTGCTCTGTTTTGTTTTTCACGGATCTGAGCAACAAACACACAAACTGAGTGAAAGCAACGACAAGCTGAGACACACACTCATCTGAAGGTCCAGCAAGAGTGCCCACTGACGTCTGCCCCCTGTTGGTCAACTCTGGTAATGACAGTCCCACTGAGCATCAGTTTAAAGACACGGCGTCACAGTAAAACCCCTCCTCTCTTCATCATCTTCATCATCAGTCTAGAGGAAACGTTTCCATCCGTCTCACGCAGGTCGGAGGCGTGTGGAAACATGTAAAATCAGTCAACAGAGGCAGATGATTCCTGGTTTCACAGGTCGGATGTTTTCTGCTGAGTCAGTTTCTGTGTGTGTGTGTGTGTGTGTGTTACACACAAACTGGAAATTTGCTTAAAAAAACCCTGATCCAGAACTTAGTAAAATGAGAAGTGAACGGGGGTCAGTATGAACTCAGGATGTCGTACGTACGTTCATTTACCTTCACGTGGTTGTTTAGATCTTCATGTTTTATCAGATACAAACATAACTAACAAGAACCGGAGTGTTACCTCCGCCAAAGAGGTTCTGGTTGATTATCAGCAAGATAAATCAAAACGTTGTGAACGTATTGTAATGAAATGTAGAGTAGTTGCTGCTAATGGACCAGGACCAGATGATTAAATGTTGGAGGTTTTCTGGAACCATCTGGATCCTGGAATCTGGACTGTCTCTGTGCACCAGTGGTTAGTGGGTCTGTCTGTTAACACAAAGGTTGGGGGTTGGAGCCCACCCAGGGACGAAGGTTTGTTTTTACTACTTAAATAATAGAGAAAACGTAACAGAGCTCTACGAGTGGTTTTTTTTAGTTATTTCTGTGAGCTGCTGAAAAGAAGTCATGTCATAAATTGGCCTTTAAAAAACAGTTAAAGTACTCACAGGTGTGTTTGTGGGAGTTTCTGCTTCAGTTGTTGTCTCCTGAGGGGACACAGACACGCATGCACGCACACAAACCAAATGTTAACGTCAGATGTCTCTCTGGCACCCCCTTGTGGAAAGAAACAAACACATCAACAAGCGATGGTTTAATTAAAAGTCTGTCAAACTGACGTTTAGTTTTACAAGTGGCTGCACCGAACTCTCTCTCACACACACACACACACACACACACACACACACACACACACACACACACACACACACACACTTTGATTTGCTTTGTCAAATCCAATTAAACTCCAAATGCCTCTTCATGTTTTCTGTAGACGACAGATTGTTTAATGTCAATGTTCACTCGTCATGTGACCACGTACAAACAAAAATGACAGAAACGTCATTCATTCACTCATTCATTCGTTCATAAAACGTCCAGTGCCTTTCCTGACCGATTCCTCTCCAGTCGAGGCCTCCTCAGACCCGGAGTCCTTCCCAGTGTTCCATTGTCCGTGCGCCCCCGGCGGGTCACTGGTTCAGCTCCTTGAGGCTGCGCAGTGAGTTGGCGCAGCTGCTGATGAGGCTGCACAGCTGGATGCTGGACTCCAGACAGACGGAGCTCTGGAGCTGCGCCGTGGCCCAGCGCAGTTTGGTGAGGACGGCGTCCTCTGCGTCCTCCAGCACCGGCCGGAGCACGGCGCTCTGCGGGACCACGGGGGGGCGGGCGGGGGCCAGGGGTGCGGCAGAGGGCGGGGTGGAGGTGGAGGGAGCGGGAGGCGGAGGCAGAAGGGCGCGTCCCCCTGCCGCCGCCCCCTCGCAATGCTCCGGTCGGGGCTGGGGAACCGACGCGCCGGTCTGGGCGCTGCTGCTGCTGCTGGCGGCGCCGTTGAGCACAGGGGGCGGGGCCTGAGCCGGGGGCGGGGTCTGGGACGCCAGCTGCCTCTCTCTCACCTGGGACAACGCCGCCTGAGCGTTCAGAGCTGAGGAGACGGACGAGGGAGAGGACACGTGAAGACGGATGGAGGACGGAGAGAAGTTCAAAGATCAGGTGGTCAGGTTTGTGTCGTACGTCCGTCAGTCCGAAGATCACACAAGATTAAATTAGGTGAAGCAGAACAAAAGTCTGAAATAGGAGCTTAAAATAAAGAAGACAATCGTGACTAATTCAAAAAATAAAGACAGATTAGTCTACAACAAAAATACGTTTTAGTTGTAGCCCTTGACGTGATACATCTTGTATCAGTACAATAAACTATACTTCTTCCTTTTCACCTTCTTCGCAGTAGTCACCAATCACATTCTGGCTTTTATTTACATGTGCGTGGAGTGTGTGCGTGCGTACCAGGATTGTCCTTGTCGATATCAGAGTCCAGTTCCTGACATGAAACACAGTAGTTTTTCTGCTGCCGATCCTGGAGGAGAATCGTCTGGAAGCACAAAGCATATTTAGTCTGTGTGCACGTACCAACGTACCACTTAAACACGTGCACCCCAGGTGATGTCGGACCCACCCCGCACACGTCACAGCACTCCCCCAGCATCTTGTATCCTTTCAGCAGGTAGTCTCCCATCAGTTTGCTGATCTTGTCCTGTCGCTCTCTGCGGGCCTGGATCACCTTCATCTCCGCCTCGGTCGGAGGTTCCCACTCGAAGTCTTCGTCCACTGACGAGCCGAGGACAAAAATGAGAAAATCCAATGAAGAACCGACTGAATTCATCTGCGTCACATGTCCACAAACATGTCGGTTGTTGTTTCTCCGTGTTGCTTAACCAACGTCAACACACACGTTTTCTGTGAATGTTCCCCGAGAAGATTCTAGAGGAACGAACGTTGCTTTTAAAAAGTGCCAGCTAGCGGCGGGCTAAAGACAGCTAACGGGACGGGACTCCACGGCGGCTGCGATTTAAAAAAACAATTTAAACTAAGAATAAACTAGACAACAAACGAGAAAATACGTCAAATGTGCGCCACGTTCGCTGTTGTAGCAGTGAACGGCGGAGATGTCAGTTAGCATGTAGCACAGGGCTTCACTTACCTCCATTCAGAGCCATGTTGCTTCAGACGGCTGCTTCGCGCTGTGCGCGATGACGTCACACCCGCCAGCGTCTTCTTCTTCTTCGCGCGCAGATCGAAAGAAAAAGAAAAAAAACGACTCCGGAGCTTTTCTGGCCTCTACCGGTGAAATACCGGTAGAGGCCAAATTTCATGTGTTTATAAATGTAATTTTGCACATTTTCAATTGCATGTTTATTTCTGCTAATGTATGAAATCAAACAAAATAAAATAAAAAATGCCACCAGACACAAAACAAGACAAACGTCATTCTGGTTATGTTCCTTTTTAACTTTTTATTTTGCTTTTGTTTTTTCACTGGTGTATTTGACAGGACCAGACATATTTTGCATATTTCGAATTTCGCAAAGAAAGGAAAAGGAAATAGTCTTCAAAATTAAAAGCTGAGCGAGTCAGCTGAGTATTTCTTTAGTTCAAAACCCTGTGGCTTTTCTAGCGCTCTAACTAATGACCATGTCACATACGTCCTTTATCTGGTGAACTGGTGAAACTAATTAATCAGGTGTTGGATTCTATTTCTTTTTATAATCCATTTTCTCTCTCTACAGCTACGATAATAAATCCAACCACAACAACAGGAGGAGTGTGTGCTGTCACGTGTTGCGTGTGTTTATCGTGGATCCATTTGTGTCTCAGTTATTGTTTGGTTTCACTACACAGGTCATTTCTTTCTCTCCCTGACCGCCTCCGCCGCCTCACTTTGCGCATGTCCCCTCGACCTCCAGCGTGACTTCCTCTCTGAAAAACACAAGAACACACACCAAGAATGAATCACTTTCTCTTCCTGCTCCCCTTTCTCTCTGAACTCAGTTGTCGCCAGTGTCTGTGTGTGTGTGTCTGTGTGCGTTCCCTGTTAACAAGGAGCATGTTACATGCCCCCCCCGTGTCTGCTTAGGTTCTCTCCAGATACTCTGGCTCCACAAGGTTACTCTGCCCATAGGTGTGTGTGTGTGTGGAGGGTTGTCTGTCTTTCCTGATGATCACCGTGTTCTGATGCTGGTAGAACTTTCCAACAGATCCATGAAGTTTCTATCTAATCGACTCTAAATGATGATAAATAACACAGCAACAGGAAGCCAGAGGGAGACAAACGTCTGGTACTTACACCGATGTGAAGTCTTTACTCTGAAGAAACGACGTGACAGGAAAACGACGGGGAGGAAGAGAAAACATGACTCGATATCAGTGCGACACAGACATGCTGAAGTTGTTGCTGAGTCACTGAAAGTCACCTTCAGGTTTGGGGTGCATGAGGCTCAGAGGCAGCTCCACTGTCACGTCACTGCGGAGGAGACAACAGGTGAGGATGGAGCAGGTGTGTGTGTGTGTGTGTGTGGACAGGATTCAGTTTGTGTCCTCACACACACACACCATGATCCCCGTGTCGTCGTGGCTCACGGAGGCCTCACATCTTACTCCTTTTTTTTCTTTTCATTAAAATTTACCAGGAAAAAAGTCCAAACGATCTGATCGCCACTTAGATGTGACTAGAAATACAGTTCTCATGTCACTTATGTTGACGTGACTATCGGATATTTATTTTACTCCATTTTGATGCTTTAATTGGTTTTACTATTTTTTTATGATGCGTCTTGTAAAGTAACCTTGGGTGACTTGAAAAGTGCTGCCAAATAAAATGTATTACTATTATTACTATATTATTATTATTATTATTATTATTATTATTATTATTATTATTATTATTATTATTATTAACAATAATATGATTATATTCTTTTTTATAATTTTTATAATTGAACTTTTTACTATATTTTATTTTATTTCATTTTACTTCATTCCCCACACCAGCAGGCGTTGTGTAATGACAGTAGGCCTTCTACCCTTGTTGCTGGCGGCTGCAGACGCTCACCTGGCAGTCAGGCCACCCAGCAGGCTGCAGGGGAGAGAAAAGGACGTCACACGTGGGTCTGTTAGCTCCAGTGTCAACAACTCAAGTACTCCTCACCCCCCTCCGGCCACCATCAGGTTGACTTTAATCTTGTAGGAGACCAGGATTCCCAGCACCTCCTTCTCGATGCCCGGCCGCAGCCTATGAGGAGAAGAGGATTGGGAGGATTAGAGGTTGAGGGTGGGTGAGGATTCCTTTCTAGAACCCAGACGCTTCCCGCTCACATGGTGGTGGAGGCCAGGTTGGTGTCCTCGTCCTTCAGCCGCCCGTCCAGCGCCAGCCCCCGTTTCTCCTTGTTGTCCGCCAGGACCGGGGTGATGGACAGAGTGTTCTCAAAGGTTCCGTTGGGCTCCACTGTTTCCCTGGAGACGACCAACACGTCACTCTGTAGTTTTTTGTTGTTGTTGTTGTTTCTTGCGGTCACGTGAACTTTCTGGTTGTTTTTTCGTACCCAAACTCTTTGCAGTAGACGGACTTGGTGTATTTGTCTGCTGAGTAGAGGACGATGTCTGTGGTTTGGTCCACTGGGGTTGGGGGTGGAGGGGTGGAGGGGCGGTCAGAGCATTCTGTCAGTAACAGTCAGGACCAGTTTGTAGATTTAAAACATCTAGAACTCACCTGTGATTTTAATCTTCTTCACGGTTTTGTTGCTCTCGTTGTTGACTTTGATTTTGATCGGAATCGCCTCACCGTGGAAGTAGAGCTGTGGCGAGAACGAACACCGTGATGCAGGAAACACCTCAGAGCCACTTTACATCCACTGATACCGTGTCGCCACCGTACATCTTTGTCCATCGAAGCTTCTAGATGAACGGGTTTGTCCGACATCATGAAGCTTTTGCAGAGGTCGGCTTTGGGCCCGGCGCCGACCTGCGACGGAGCGTACTGGATCTTACGGATGACGAGGCGGGCGGTGTCCCTGCAAGGAGGGGAGGAGGGGGGTGAAAGGAGGGAGGAGGGAGGAGTCAGAGAAGACGACACAACACTCACTTCTTTTCAATCTTCTCATCAGGGTTACACTTGTCCATGGCCAGGAAAGTCTTGACTTCAAAGTCGACGCCGCAAGACTGGAAGCAAAAGGAACGAGATCAATGAAATTAAAGTCAACAAAAGTATAATTAGTAATAATCAGAGTACCTTCCCCTTGTCATCCGGTCCAGGCTGCAGAGACACCGAGCACGGCAGGTTGTTGGGTATCTGCAGACACAAACAGAGTCACATTACTGAGAGCAACTCACTAGAAGAACAAAAACATACGTCTACAGACCGATGACCGGGATTTTAAATGCAGTTTTAAGGGCGGCGTGAACCCGCGTTACTTTAAACACGCACTGGTCACTGAGGTTTCTCGATATTCCTGAGGTGCAGATGACCAACATCTCTGTCCACCTGACAGACGTGTACCTAATAAAGGGACCAGTGCGAACGAAAGGCGGTCCTCGTCTTACTTCAAACGTGAACGGCACGGCGCCGTCGCCGGCCTTCTTCAGCAGCGTCTCGTGCATGGCGCTCAGCGTGGGCTTGTGGTTCTCGGGGTAGAGCTGGTGGTGCTGGATCCAGATGTCCTTCCTGAAGCACAGGCCCATCACATCCAGGTCATCGCTACCGTAGCGGAAGGCACACGCCAGCTGCACGAACACTGGCAACGGACGACAGCACACGTTGGATTTCGTATGAACGTCTGCTTAAAGTGAGAGAGGGAGTGTGAAGACTTTGACTTGGTTGTCACCTTTTCTGTCTCCAAAGTCTTTGGTGTCCAGCTTCACGACGCCGTCTGTACGGAGACACATCGAATCACCTCAGAAAGGTTATTTGTGAACTGGATATGAAAAATGTAATCGAAATTTAAACATAAAATCATAAATCGTCACGATCAGAACCCTTTGGACACTTTGGAAATACATGGAATTTCAAAATTCCAATCCCACAACTTCACATTTAATCTTTTTTTAATTTAAACGTCAAGTTTATTGTTGTTGTTTTTTTAATAAATCCAGTATTCTAGTGTCTAGTTTATTACAATTTCAGTTCACAGTTGTATACTTAACATAAGCATGATTATATGAAAAATAAATAAATTCAATTTATAGAGATATTTATTTCGCATAATGGGTTGAAATAACGACCTGTCATATTTATACGTTTTTGAAAAAACTGATGTCAATCATCATGTTGAGCTGACAAGACCAAAACAAAAAAAAAATGTTGGCCATTATTTTAAGAAAGTGAAAAAATGTTCATATTAAATTGTTATGTCTTATAAAAATTTAATTAAAATAAATGACCACAGACTAAGAGTAGAAATATTTAAAAGATGTCCTGTGAAGGAGAGACAATGAAAGGACGGTGGAACAAGGAAAGGAGCTTTAAAACTCATCAGCACTGGGAGTGGGAGTGGGCGGGGCTTATCTTGTTCTCCCAGCCCCGCCCATGTTGAGATGCATCAGCCAAACTTGGGTGTCCAGCTTCACTGTTAATATCAGTTCTTATGGGACCTGAAGTTCTGGTTCAAAATGAAACCAGTTTTTGGTTGAATGCAGTTTCGTCAAAACACACTCCCACACACACACACACACACACACACACTGGCAGGGGAACATACCAACTTGGTCCACATTGCTCACATTGTCCACGTAGTCTCTCTTTCCCAGGTAGAGCGTCAGCTGTCGGACAGAATGAAAGGGAACTTCAGACACAAACGTTCCTTTCACAAAAACCGCAGCAGAAACAACGTTGGCCCAGACGTACCCCTCCGTTTCCGCTGGTCTTCTTGAAAACCCTGTGGAGAAACAGACCAGAGTCACCAGCTGTTTGGATTTGACAGGTGGATTGATTGTTTCAGGAGGTGAAGCGCTGGCGAAGCGGCAGCAGGGACACTAATCCCTTTTCTTTTTCATCCAGTTAGCAATCGCTAAATGTGGAGCAGCTTTACCCGATTGCGCCCGGATTGAGAGGCTGGCCTGGGTGATGGAGCCACAAACGGTGACAGGCTTCCCAAACAGCTGATTAGCCCTTAAAATAGCCCTTAACCTATGTCTGAGTCTACATCTGAAGAAACACCAGTAAGTCCCTGTAAATCTCAAATAAGTACATTAAAACTACATTCAAACTATGAGAGGTCGGCGACCCGGGTCAAAGGACATCCACCTCAAGGGGCAGTGGTGTTCCAGCTCGTTTAACCTCATCACAGGAGATATGTCAGGGGTGTCTTCTCTTCTGGGATCTGGGAAGGAGGCTCCACTGGGGAAGATACTTACTTTGCCATGTCTGGAGGATCTTCAGTGGAGGTCTGTGTGTGCGTGGGGAGAGGAAACAAAAGGTGTGGGGTTACTGGGAGGTCAGAACATCAGTCAGTGGCCGGAGTGGAGTTTGGTTTTCAGGGTAACTGAGGTTAATCCTCCGCCATCAGATTACAGCATCAGGACGCTTGAGCCAAAGCTGGGGTACTTTACATCCGACTATCTGACGACACACACGCACACACACACACATTGTCACAGCGTGTCTCAGTGGACTGACTGAGTTAATCAGTCGAGGCGCCGTCGTGTTGACAGGAAGTCCAAACAATGGCCGACATGGCGCTGTGACGGAGCTGCTGTTTGATTCTGAAAAGGATTTCGAAGCGTTTCATTTTTGATTTGATTTGTGTGTGTGTGTCCACACCTGTGTCTGAGAGATTAATAAAGTATCTATCTATCTAGTTCATATTGATTGTTCCGGATCACGCGTGTAAAAGTCATTTTGATGACACTCGAAGTGTAAAGAAAGTTCAAGTGTAAAAGTTTGATCACAAGGAAAATACTGACAATTCAATGACCAAGATGAGACTTACAATGTGAATTGAAAACCTCATCATCATCTGCAAATCATTTGCAGTTTACAACATATTTTTCCACTACGTGACATAAAAAAATACCTGAGGATTACATGAATTCACATGTTCACGGTCAGAAACAGAACATTTACCTGACAGCTGACTGAAACATCTGGAGTCAAGCAGAGGAACAATAACAGACCACTTAAAATAATCTGCCTGTGGACGTCTTAGCATCTTCTGCTCATTACAGCTGGATGAGCTTATGCTTGAGCGGATGAGGATGATGATGCTAATGAAACGTAACCTGCTTCAGAGGTTTTAAGAGACGGTCTGAAATCCAACTATTTCACGTCACATGGTCGAGCTGCAGTTATGTTCTATCACTTTGGTCTGTAACATAATGTACAAATAAACAGTGACAAAGTGCACAAAGGCGGAGAATGACGTCAGATCAGTAAGAAAAAGTATTCCGGATGATTTCATGAGTTTCATTTCAGAGAGTAAAGTACCTTTCAGTCTGTCAATGAATCATCAGACTGGGAGCAAACATTCATGAGCATCAGGAGGTTCTTACCTGGTCTCAGTGGTCCTGGACGTCCTGAGCGGGTCTGAATGGGATCTGAACTCATCCGTGTTTTATACCTGCAGCTTCTCTCTAAGCATCATTTGGGCTTAACTGCCTCATTGTTGCTGTCATTCCCTCCTTCGTGATCCAATTAAGTAATCAGAGGATGGCTTTTTTGGACTACAAAGGATTTAAAAATACCAGCTGGCTCAAACGCATGGCTGTGATAGTAGACAGTGGACAGGAGACAGCTTTATGAATGTGAGGGACCAGTTTCAAGATACAGCTGCTTCTTCACGCAGGTCTCAGTTTCATTGTCGCTCACACAAGTTACTGAGTAACAAATATTCATTACTGTCATACTAACATCCAATAGCCCACGACAAATCGTGTATTTGGTATGAACAAATAAAACTGAACATAAGTAACTAGCAAGCTTGTTAACTTAAGAAATAACTAAATATCTACCTATACACTATGTGCATAAATGAGCAGGTAGTGAATTAACTAGTTAGTTAGTTAATTATCTCAGACACTAACTTACAGCTAGCTAACTAAGTCACTGACCAACTAGCTAAATAACGACCTTACTAGCTCGTAAACTAATACACTAACTACCTTACTACCTGGCAAATTAATACACTAAGTAACCAACTAGTTAACTAACTAACACACTAGCTTGCAAACTAAGACACTAACTAAATACCTTACTAGCTAGCAATCTCAGACAAGAACTAACTTCTTTACTAGGTAGGAAACTAAGACTCTCACCAAACAACAAGTTCACTAACTACCTTACTAACTAGCAAACTAAGTCACTACAAGCCAACTAGCTTACCAACTACTTGACTAGCTAGCAAACTAAGACACTAACTTGACACCTAGCAAACGAACTAAGACACTAACCAAATAGCTAACTAATTAGTTAGCCAACCAATTTGCTAATTTAAAAAATACTCTTGTGAGTAGTAGTAGTAGTAGTTGTTGTGTTGTTTGAGCAGTGCATTTCTGCAGTAATGTGGACATTCTCCATCTGCTCCCAGCAGATTAACGTCTCCCAGTTCCATCCTGATGAGGATGATGGCGAGTATCAGTACCAGTGTCGGCATAAGCTGCCTTATTCCACAACATCTCTGAAAGGTGCCAGAGATTAGACCGAATCACCGGAATGATTCCTGCCTGACCTTTAAACCTCAGTGAGCCCTCCACTGTTCCCTCAGATCAAATCAATCTCCCAGAGCTGAACTCTGACCTCCGATTAAAATGGTTTACAAAGGTAATCTTCCGGGAGAAATTCCTGTAATGAATTACAAATAAAATTACAAAGCTTTAGAGCTTTCAATTTGTAAATTTCTCTTTCATAAATAAGAGTGTACTTTAGTTTGAAAGCAGTACTCAAGGGGAAGATTACAATATTATACTGCAAATATTTTGGACATTTAATGTTTTAATGTATATAATCTGAACAGTTACATTATCTTTACATACCGTCGTAACGTTAGGTGTAATGTATTTCATGGCTGTTTGTTTGTCTGTTAGCGACTGTACGCAAAAGCTACCGATCCGATTCTCATGGAAACTTAACCAGAAATTGTGAGTGGATACAAGATTTCTGTCTTTCTGGAATGTTTTAGTTATAATTTGAACACTGCACAGCAGTCGCACTAAAAACGAAGGTCATCCTCTCACCAGCAGACAGGTGGCGCCAAAACGGTTTCATTTTTTTTTTTAAATTTGCTGAGAATTTGTTGGAAAGTAAATGGAGGTTCTGTTGTGGCTGCTGTTTTCCATCTCACACAGTAAAGTGCAGTACTGGTACTATAGAAGTGTAGTACTCCATGTGTGCTGTACAACTGGTGCACTGTCTCTGCGTTCTTGTAAACGGTCCTGCGGTCATGTGAAAGCTCACGGAAGATCCTCGTCAGAGCTACCTCACTGTCAAGCTGAGTTTACATCGACGCTCAGGCTGCAGTGTTTCCAGGAAACGGCGCCGCAGACCAAACAGAGTGTTTGGGAGCAACGTGAGCTGCTCCATTAAAACCTGAGCTTCTATTTGCGTTTCATCTCACAGCTCTAAGGAGATATTACCAGAGAACCTCTCTAAAACCACTGTCAGGGGTGACCTTCGAACCCAAAGCTCCTGGTGTAATAAACAAATTAAACAAATCCCTTCAGTCTTCAGCGGTACAGGAATGGACATTCTGACTTAAAATACTTCCACAACACAGTAACCTTTGCTTTGTGGGGCGCCATGCTCACCTTTACCGCATTGCTAGAAGCTTTTTCTCACAGCATTCCAACCTTATTACCTCCACCAAGGAGGCTAATGTTTGTTTGTTGTTTATATGTCTGTTAGCAAAATAACTCAAACAGTTATGAACTTATTTCAATGAAACCTTGAGTAGATGCTGCTAATGGACCAGGACCAGATGATTAAATGTTGGTGGTGTTGTAGAACCACCTGGATCCAGGAATCTGTTGAAGGATTCTTCCTCATGTTCATCATCTGTGTCTAGAACTCCACCATAGCAGCAGTGGACTGTCTCTGTGGAACAGTGGTTAGTGGGTCTGTCTGTTAACACAAAGGTCGGGGGTTGGAGCCCACCCAGGGACAGAGGGTTGGTTTTGGTTTTTCTGTTGAAATAAAAAAGAGAATGAAGAACAAACTGAGGGAGAAAAAATAAAAAATTGAGGGTTCAATCACAGGTTTCGGCGCCCTCTAGCGGCCAGGGGGCTCAGTACATCTCCATCAATTAGAGAGTGTTTCAGTTCATGTTCGTGTGATTAAAAAAAGGTGAAAATCATCGTCAGTAAAAATCGCCTTATAATCACCAAGTTTACATGTTTAATTTCCTATTTTGCAATATTCGTCCTCCTGGCTCATAAATTAATGTTTTGACGTTTTGCGGTGACGAAGAAGCAAACTTGTTTCTTCTTTGACGTCACACAGCCCCCCTCCTCCTCCTGGTCCCTGATCAGCGGCGGACGGACACTGCAGCAGTCCCGGCCGCCGTACCGCTCCGTCACTGCGGCTGCTCCCTCCGCCGCGTCCCGCCGCACACTCCCTCCGCCCGGGTCCGGTCCGGTCCGGTCCGGGACGAACGGAGGAAACATGGCCGAGTCCAACCCGCTGCGGGGGTTCCCCCGCCTGCGCCGGGCCGCGGTAAGTTCCGGACGGAGTGTGGAATGAGTGTGTATGTGTTGGGGGGGGGATGCACTGCAGAGATGCTCTGTACTGCGACACAGAGGATGTGTCCGTTCTGTCTGCTCTGGGTCAGAGTTCAGAACCAGAACCGGTATCAGCACAGACCAATGACAATCGTGTTTGTGCGTGTGCGTGTGTGTGCAGGAGGCTGAATCAGCTGTTCTCACTGCGACTAAGTTTTATGTAACCCAGTGTTCCTGAAACACCTCAGCTGCTGCTGCACCACAGCCTCAACACACACCTACACACACACACACACACCGAGTTACACGTCCTTCAGGGTCACCGAGGAACAGGAAACACAGGAACCTTGACAGGAAGTGTCCCGAGGTCCCGAAGTCCCGAGGAATGCCTCGTGGCTCTGATGGGTTATTAAAGGATGACAAACCTCATGTGATCACTTCCATCTGTCTCCACATGTGGTTATTCATCCATTCATCCACACAGCCAACCAAGGAGCTTTTTGCTATGATGTCCCACCGTGTCGCCCTATGTATATGAAACCATATATGATAAACATATTACTTTTAATTTGAAATTTTGAAAAACTCTCCAGCACAACCGCAAGTAGGAGATGATAAATGAATGAATAACAGTGACAAGGTCTTGGCCTAATCACTCTGAGGGGTAGAAATGTTGAGTCTGACCTTTGAACTAGCGTTTGATCGGTGGAGACGTGAGTGATGCAGTGGAGAGCTAAACACTCCTCAGACTGTCAGGGAGACACGTCGATGCTTTGGATTTACCCGTCCATCTTCCACAGAGTGCTTCAAAGGTTCTGACCGCAAAGAGCTTTAGCCCCCGGCGGGTCAGAAAGCGACCGCGACGGCCGTAAAGCCTCAGGAGGGGGCGTGGTAGTGATGGGCAAAAAAGGTTCTTTGAGGTGTACTGAATCATTACAAACCGTTCAGTAAAATGATTCGTTCAAAAGATTCACTCACTGAATCCTTTAATGTAAAACACCAGAAAGTCTCCAATAATGCCACAAAAAGGCACGAGTCGGCAACGCTGTTTCAGTGTCCGTTTCGTTTTCAATGAGTGATTCGTGTCAGCGTACTCATTCATAGGGAACGAACCAGGAATCTGATTCACCTGCAGCGGCTCACTGCTGCACTCTGCTGGACTGTGAAACGAACGAATCTTTTCAGTAAGTGATTCAGTACAGTTCCTTCACCTAAAAGATTCGTTGTTTCGAATGAATCGTTTGCGAACAGGACAGCACTAACGTTTGGGGCAAAGTGTAACTGATCCAGATGTTACTTGTGCCTGCTTTTGTTCATGTTTGTCTTTGTGTGAACTAAATGAACCTCACCTCATCGCTCCTTCAGACCTCGTTTCCTGGGAACCTGCATTTGGTCCTCATGTTCCGTCCCTCAGGTCTGTTAAGCTCCGCCCCCAGTCCGTCCTCCAGCACTGACCTGGGCTTCCGCTTCAGCCAGGACGACTTCCTGTTGAAGATGCCGGTAAAAACCCCATCTGAATAAGAACATCTTCTTGTATGTTTGAACACACACACACACACACCGTGCTCCCGTGGCTCCAGGTGGTGATGCTGCGTTCCGTCGGCGACCTGCTGCGCTACATCGATGAAAACCACCTGACCTCAGACTTCACAGGCAAAGTGGAGTTCTGCCGCAGCGACTGGCTCGTCCTCCGAACGGTAAGCGCCACCAGCAGCCAGCGCATGTCCCTGACAGGTTCACAGGCAGCTGGGGGGGGGGGGCAATCACCAGCCAATCACAGAGCTGACTTACACAGACGCAACCATTAACGCACACTGTTTCCAAGACAACATATCCAGAAAACTACTGCTGACGCCATCTTGGATTGACTTCTTGCCTGTCGTAGTTTCAGATACTTGTACATCGTATTTGTGTGCATTAGTGATGGGCCCGACAGTTCTTTTGGGTCGAATCCCTTTAGTAAAAAGATTCGTTCACTAGATTTGTTCACGGAATCGTTCGGTGCCAGGGACCAAACCACAGATCACAAACTGAAATGAATGAATCTTTTCAGTCAGTCATTCAGTACATAAGGGTAATTTTTTTCCAACAAATCGTTCGTGAACTTGACAACAGTGTGTGTCTGTGTGTGCGCGCGCGTGCAGGCCATCGAGACCTTTGCGGTGACGGTGAAGGAGATCGCTCAGCTGCTGCAGAGCTTTGGATCCGAGCTGTCTGAGACTGAACTTCCCGATGAAGCAAACACTATTGAGTTCCTGTTGCACTCACACACACACCGATACCGACAGATGAAGGTTACTCACTTCCCCCGCCTTCCTTTTCCTCCCTCCCTCCCCCCCTCCGTGGTCTCACGATGTCCTCGTCCTCTTTCAGGACGACATCCGCGGCGTTCTGAAAGAGGGACGTCTGCTGCTGTCCAACCTGGAGACGGTCAAGGCGTCCAAGAAGGACCGCGAGGAGGAGGGCGACGTCCAGTCCGACATGGAGACGGTCCAGAGGTGAGCACTGGCAGAGAGGTACGCTTCTGTGCTCGTCTGAACGCCGACGGCAATCCGTTGTGCCGTTGTCCAGGCTCCTGGCTCAGCTCCGGGACATGGAGGAGGCCTTCGACGGCTTCTTCGAGAAGCACCACCTGAAGCTGCAGCAGTACCTGCAGCTGCTGCACTACGAGGCCAGCTTCCATCAGATGGAGGAGGAGCTGCTGCAGCTCTCGGCCCAGGAGAGGGCGATCGCGTCGGTGGGGACGACGGTGGTTCAAACGGAACAACTGCTGAAGGAGCTGGAGACGCTGGACGGTCGCGCTCAGGTCTGTGAATCGTCGCTCCTTTGTCCGAGCAGGTCAGAAAGTCCAACTGGGAGATCCCTGGTTGAGCTATTTGAATGTGGGTCTGCAGCTGTACCTGTCGTGGTCCACGGGCCACAGGTTGACAAACCTCCTCCATCTGATTCCACACAGGTCACGTAGAGACTGAACCTGTGTTTTGGTCTTTTAAATCAGTTTCTAGGTGAAAGCGAACACACTGTTTTTGTGTTCTGGACCCCTGGAATCCATTCATTTCCTACGACGGGAACATTTGACGTTTTTTGCGGTTTTCCCGGGAACCATTTTTTCCATTAACTTGACGGAGACATAGCATGAGATTCCTGATAACTCCGCACACAACAACGTATGTCACCAAGTGTTACTCCACTGTGTGCGTGTGTGTGTGTTTGTGCCCACCAGGACGACATGGTTCGTGCCCAGATGCTGATTCTTCACGGTCACCAGCTGGCGGCCAACCATCACTATGCGCTGGCGCTCATCGTGCAGCGCTGCAACGAGCTGCGGCATCACTGCGACGTCCTCACCAACGCCGTGCGCACTAAGCGAGCAGCGCTCACCCGGGCGAGAGACCTGCTGCTGCGTCTGGAAGAGGTTTGTTAGTCTGAGGAACTAAATCCGGACTCTTTCCAGCTGACGTGACTTGAACCCTTTAACACCGACGGTATCGTTGGTGCTACAGTCATGCTAGTGCATGTGGGATGTACCATAATTGCACAGCAGTTTGCACATTCAGAAAACGTCAAATGGTTCCTGAAAGTTGACAACAGCCCTGTCCCAGTCATTACGGTAATCCCATTTGCTCTGTTGCTGGAAGCCGTCGAATCATTACCATAGTGACAGCTCTCAGCTTTCTTCACTCTTTTCCATTGAGTCAGTCAGCTGAACTAAGAGTGACGGCGTCACCGCCGATACATTCACAACAACATCGTTTTGACCGTAATTACTCGACTAGCTGCGCTATCAGAAAACGTTCAGTTCCTGAAATCTCAGTGTCAACCCGGTTCCTCTCCCAGGTGTGAAGGAGGAGCTAGGGGAAAAAGAAAACATCCACCGGTTCCTGAAAGTTGAGAACAGCCAACTTGCTGTCATTACGGTAATCCCATTCACTCTGCTGCTGGAATCTGGCAAATTATTACTGTAATGACAGCAGCTTCTTCACACGGGGAAGGGGAAACGACTCCAACTTCTCAGCTGTCAGGAACCATTAGATGTGTTCTGAAAGAGCAAATATACATACATACATTCACATAATTACGGTGGCCAAGAAGAGCGCATGTGACACTGGATATGTAGATCATACACCCGTGTGATTCTAACCTGTAGAGGGCGCCACACACACAAAAACATTTGGGTGTCACATATTTTCTTAACGTGAAAGTCTGCGATGTGTCATCTCGTGCTGCTTTCAGGCGCTGCAGTGGTGTGACGAGGGAGCTTATCTGCTTGCGAGTCAGATGGTCGACAAGTTCCAAACCAGAGCGGGAGCTCAGGAGGCACTGCAGTACCTGAGCTGCCACCAGGAGAGGGCGCCAGCCTCACTGACTAACAGCCAGGACATCGTCAGCCTGGAGTTTGAGGCCATACTGACCCCCCAGCTGCAGGTGAGACAGACAGACACACACACACACACACACAGCTCACATCGCCCCCCCCCGTCTGCAGACACAGGTTGCCATGGTAGCAGAGAAGCTGAGCTCCATGCAGTCCATGATCAGAAACAGGGAGCAGTGTCTGCGGAAGCTGGCGGACGTGCGGGTCCGACCCATCCAGCTGGTGGCACCGCGGCCAGAACCGGAGCAGAACCTGCAGCGCTGCAAGTCGCCGCTCTTCTCCCCCAAACACGGTGGGACTCCGCTCGATGCCTTCATGCATGAAATCCAGATTGTATCCGGATGTTTGGTGAAGTCTGAAGTCGGCACCGGTGGTGACCCGTTCACAAAAGAGTCGCTTGAAAGAACGAATTGTTTGGGGGAACCAGCTGTACCGAATCACCTACTTTGTTCAAGCCACAGTGCAGATGAACCTGATTTGTGGTTCGCTCCCTGTGGACAAATCGACTGACACAAATCACTCACTGAAAACAGAACTTACACTGAAACGGTGTTGGCTGCAAGATTTAGCATGTTGTCACACCCCCAGTGACAAATTTGGTGAACAAATCTTTTTACTGAACTGATTCAGTACACCTAAAAGAACCGTGCCTATCTCTTAGCTCATTTGTCATTGTTATTACACTGCGTGACCTGAGTTGTTAAAATAGCAACCTCTGCACATAGGTGAGCACAGAGAACTAGTGTGTGGACGCACACAAATCCCGTCTGAAATGAGATTGGTCTGCAGTGTGCACGCTCACAATCACATTTGTCACGTGACCTGACAGTGGCACATGTAGGGTCAAAGGTCATCACTGACAGCAGCCATCGTTCTTTCTCCGTCGTCCGACGATGTTCCATCAGGACACACCCCACGTGTCTGACTTCAGCCATTGGTTCTCTCTTGATGCAGATTTCAACCTTCTCAACTCCAAGTTCTCCTTTGACCTGTTGCCTGGGAAACGTGTGTCCAGGAGGAGCGGCAGCCAGCGTAAGGTGTGTGTGTGCATTTGTGTGTTGATGAACAGATAACAAACATTCTGTTTCATCAGATCGAGGTGATGCATGATTACCAAGGCAACCGCAGCTGCCTGTACGGCCCCGGCCCCGAGACGGACTCGGAGGCCGAGGACAATCCTGAGCAGGTGACGCGGTATGTTTGACCTCTGACCCCTCTGAAATGGTGACGTGTTGTCAGGAGTGTGTCCGATGTGTGTGTTTGCTGTTGCAGACACGTCATGAAGGAGCTGATAGCGACGGAGAGGATCTACGTGGACGAGCTGCTCTCAGTGCTGCTGGTGAGATCACCAGGAGGGGGCAGTGTCTCCTCCCTCCTTGACTCCTCTCCTTGTATCTTCTAATTTCTCCTCTCCTCATCTCATCTTTTGTCTTCTCCTCTCTCCTCGTCTCCTCCTTTCCTCTCTCCTTGTCTGCTTTCCTCCCCTCTTCAGGGGTACAGAGCAGAGATGGAGGATCCCTCCATGTCTGATCTTCTTCCCTCAGCTCTGCTCAGCCAGAAAGACGTTCTGTTTGGCAACATGCCCGAGATTTACCAGTTCCACAGCAGGTCAGGACACACACACACACACAGACACACAGACACACAGACAGACACACACACACACACACACACCTCTAAGATCCTGCCACTTGGATTCTCCGTTCAGGATCTTCCTCCAGGATCTCCAGAGTTGCCTTGAAACTCCAGAGATGGTCGGTGCCTGTTTCCTGCGGCGGGTGAGGACAGATGAGTGTGTGTGTGTGTGTTAGAGAAGTACTGGTATGTGATGTGATGTGTGTGTATGTGTGTGCCCATAGAAGGAGAAGTTCCAGGTGTACCAGCGTTACTGCCAAAACAAGCCTCGCTCTGAGTTGCTATGGCGACAGTGCTCGGACTCACCCTTTTTTCAGGTATGTGTGCGTGTGTGTGTGTTCACAACTCCAGCGTGACGATTGCCTTCCCCACCCCATCCAGGAGTGCCAGAAGAAGCTGGACCACAAACTGGGTCTGGACTCGTACCTGCTGAAACCGGTCCAGCGCCTCACTAAGTATCAGCTGCTTCTCAAGGTCCGGTCAGTGACGGATGGTCACACACACACACACACACACACAGAAATCAAATCAGAATCATCAAGAAAAGAAAAAAGTTAAATGAATCTACATCCTGATCCAGATTCAGTGATCGTGTGTGTGTGTGTGTGTGTGTGTGTGTGTGTGCGCGTGTGTGCATGCTCAGGAGCTGCTGAAGCACTGCACGGACAAGAGCTACTGCAGCGAGCTCCAGGAGGCTCTGGACTCCATGCTGGAGCTGCTCAAGTCCGTCAACGACTCCATGCATCAGATCGCCATCACCGGGTACCAGGTATGGACCCGGTGACGCCATCTGACACCAGAGACCAAGAGCTGAGCGCTGTCGTCGTCTGTCACCAGGGCGACCTGAGCCAGCTGGGGCGCGTGCTGATGCAGGGCGGCTTCAGCGTGTGGATCAGCCACAAGAGGGCGGCGGTGCGGATGAAGGAGCTGGCACGGTTCAAGCCCACACAGAGACACGTGTTCCTCTACGAACACGCTCTGCTGTTCTGTAAGAGACGGGACGAGGACACGGCCGACAGGACGCCGCTCTACAGCTTCAAGTCCTGTCTGCGGGTAACACACACTGACACAGAGAGACACACACACATACAGACACACACAAACAAACACTTGACCTGTCGCTGTAGTTCCAGGTGAACGCCGTCGGCGTCACCGACAACGTCAAAGGAGACATGAAGAAGTTTGAGATCTGGTGCAGCGGCAGAGAGGTGGTCTACGTCATCCAGGTGTGTGACCTCTGACCTTTCTGTGTCTGCCGCGCCCTGTTCGTTGATCCACCTTCTCACTCACCCATCTCGTTCTCCAGGCACCGACTCTGGAGGTGAAAGTGGCCTGGCTCACAGAGATCCGGAAACTTCTCACTCAGCAGCAGAAACTGCACAAAGGTTTGGTGATGAGTCCCATGACGCGGCAGATCCTTCTGATGATTCATGACTCAGCAGATTCTCCTGACGATTGAGAAGAAGATTCGTCCCCAGTGTCAAATGTGTGTGTGTGTGTGTGTGTGTGTCCTCTCCTGTTTCTGTCAGATGATGCTGCTTCTGTTCCGCTGTCAGACCACCTTCCCTCAGATAGGTGAGTCCCACCTGACGCGTGGCGGCACGTCTTAAACAGGAAGTAAACCCCTCAAACACAGCTGCTGCTGCTGCTGCTGCTGCTGCTGAGTCTCAAACCGTCCGTCCCACCGTCCAGCGGGGGCAGGGTTTACCTGTTTTTGTTGTTGACGTTTCAGGCACGAAGCAGCAGCTGGTTTGAGACCTTGTTTATTAGTGTCATCCAGGTTTGTGTGTTTTCACCTGATTTATGAAATTCAGATGTTGTATTATTGTCGTCCATCCTCGTAGTTCCATGTACTCCAGTGAACTCCGGTGCTGGAATATACAGTATATGTGAGCATTAACGGATGCAAAGAACGTGGATCACTCATTTGGTGACACCGTGGATGTTTGTTTGTTGTGCCTGTGTCTCGTCCTCCCGGTGGTGGCGGTTAGTGCGTCAGAGGTGTGTGTGTCGTGGGGCGGAGCGCCGCCGGGAGGCTGCTCAGCGTGTCTCCCTGTTCCTCACAGCTCGTCGGCCACGAGCAACGCCCACAGGATGCGTGGGGAGGAGTCAGCACGGACTAGCCCCACCCACTCAGACCCCGTGGTGCACTCACCTCGACGCAGTGAGTCGGTTGATTCGTTGAATGTCAATCCATCAAGTTGATGGACCGGTGGAACGTTCAGTCGTGCCCCCTGCAGGTTGGCCCGTCCACGCCCACTCGGTAGCGACCTGCGAGGGCCTGGAGGACTGGGGAGCAACAGACTTGTCCAATTTTTCCGACTCGGAGGAGGAGGAACAACCCGCCGCCCTGGTGAGACCGACCTCCTTTTACAGACGGATTCTCTGGCCAAAATCCAACAAAGACAACAATTCTTACGTAGAGTATTTTTCTTCGTTCTAAACAACATGTCGAATTTCTAGATAAAAAATGTTTTTACCCTGAAAATAAAACATCACCTGAAAAGGTTTGATTCAGCAAAGGTTCACTGAAAAATCTGCCAGTGTTTGTTTTTTAATATGTTTGTTAATTTTGGTTCATTCTCCACTGGCAGATTTTTCAAGTGTAAATTTGCTTGAATCGAGTGAAAGTTGTCCAAAAACAAATTAATTTTTCAGGTGACATGTCTTATTGTAAATTTAGAGACATTTTGACAAGAAATAAGACAATGCTTCGTAAGATTCTAAGTTTTTGCAGTGTAAGAACCCTTCTGCCAAGGGGGCGGAGCTTCAGGGTCTGTAGTCAACCTCATTTCTGTAAACTGACGACGACACAGAGCTGTCTCACCTTGTTCTCCAGGTGGCCG
Organism: Aeoliscus strigatus; assembly: GCA_901007665.1. Taxonomy (NCBI): domain Eukaryota; kingdom Metazoa; phylum Chordata; class Actinopteri; order Syngnathiformes; family Centriscidae; genus Aeoliscus; species Aeoliscus strigatus. Next base: position 32,063 of record CAAKHB010008282.1, read on the forward strand.
GCAGGTATCGCGTCATGGTGGAGAGCAGCATGGCTAGCACTGATGACATCATCTTCAACTGCGGTGATATCATTCAGCTGCTGCAGGAGGATTCGTCAGGAATGTGGTAATGTGGTTTAAAAAAATCCTTTTATCTGACAATTCAAACTATCAGGAGAGGAAGTGAAGCGGGTGTCTGTGCGCTCACAGGATGGTGCGGAACATCAGCCGTCATGAAGAAGGTCGCGTTCTTCCCGAGGACCTGCACAGGATTCTGGGGGAGACATGCTGAGAGCCAATCAGAGTGGAGCCGAGGCATCGTTTGGGACGTGTCACTCACCCTCTTCCGGTTCACCCGCTGCTGCCGCCGCCACATCACGTCCACATGTGCCGCTCAGATCAGGGTAGTTCATCACACCGAAGCACAACGGAAGACCGTAGAGCACATGGAGGAATGTTTATCATCGCTTCGTGACGGTCTGGACTTCAAACGGACTCGAGATGTTTTATATTTTCTAATGAAGTATCACACGCACACACACACACACGCATCACGCGCACACACACACGCACACACGCACACACACACACACACTCCCCGACATGTGCCAAACACCTCAGTGAATACGTGCTCTTCCTCATGGGAGGCGGTTCTACCTGTGCCGAACACCTGGAGGCTGAGCTAAGCCCCGCCCACTCACCTCTCCGCTCCAGTCTCCTGTTGAAGAAGACCACGTCGGTCCAGAGCAACAGGAGACCCAGATTTTAGAAGAAACATCTACCAGACACCTACAACACCACCAGCTGTAGCCAATAGGGACTCAACCTGTAGAGGGCGCCACCATATGTCAGGTCCTGACGAGTTCCATTTAGGTCGGCTTGAACTCTGTCGTCTGTGGTCACATCATCGTCTTTGTCCGTCACGTCGCCCGGGTGATTTGTACGAGAGCGTCAGCACTTGTTCACGCGTCCATCGGCCTCTGTAAAAAAAAACGCAAAGTGTAGGAGATTATTTTTTTTGTCAAATAAAAAAAACAGATTGTTTGATCTGCTTGAACTCGTCTGGTGTTTTTCATCGTTTGCAGGATACCGGGATAAAACGGGCTGAACCCTAAGCCATCGCACACACACCAACATCTGGATGATGACACAAACCACTTTCACTCTGCAACAGATGTTCAACAGATGTTGAATTGTTTCCTCTGACAGATGTTGAAGTACTGACAGATGTTCAAACTGACAGATGTTGAACTTTTTCCTGACAGATCAACCACTTTCCTTCATCAAATCACTCAAGCAGAGACGGTCAAACCTTCCAATCACATTTTATTTGACAGCAGCCGGTGGACAGGCAGCGTCCCGTTGCTGCCTCTAGGTGGAGCTGTGGATGCCGGTGATGCGACTGATCCAGGCGTAGTAGCGGGACACACGGGTGTAGATGCCGTACTTGCCCTCCTGGGCACACTTCTCCCCCCAGCTGACGATGCCAGTCAGGAACCAGGTGCGTCCGTACCTGCTGGCGTGCGGCCCCCCGCTGTCTCCCTGACACGAGTCCTTCTGTTCGTTCCAGTAGCCGGCGCAGAACATGACGCGCGTGATGTGGTCCTGGCTGCTCCGTTTGCAGGCGGTGCGGTCCACGTACGGCACGGCCACCTTCTGGAGTTTGGGCGACTGCGCGCCCCCGAACTTCAGCCGCCCCCAGCCGCTCACCAGGGAGCCGGCGGACTCCTTCAGCAGGGTCTCCGTGAATTCCGTGGGGCCCACGCAGATGGGGCGCCGCAGGGGCGACAGCTCCACCGGCGTGGCCAGTTTGAGCAGGGCGATGTCGTGGTTGTACAGCGACCTCTTGGGGTTGTAGGCGTGGTGGATGTACTGCTTGGCCACGGCGTGGTCGCGCTCCGGGCCCTCATGAACCTGCACGTCGTGTTCGCCTGAAACAGGAGGAAGAAACTTGTATTTAACTTCTCCCCTCCGGTTCCACAACTGCATTTCACAAGAAAATGACTTTACTGTAAATTATGGAAATTCCAAATTCCAACCCCGGTTTTTCACACTTATGTCACATTTCACACTTATTAACTGGAAAAATTAATTCAATTTATAGTCGGCTAACATGAGACCCGATGGTAACTGTACACACCCACACCCACACACACACTCTGTTTTGAGCCCCTTGGTGGAACAGACCCAGTCTGACGAAGAACTCCTCTTTGGCGGCGTTGACTTCCAGCAGACAGTGAGCGGCGGTGATGACCCACAGCTCAGAGAGCAGAGAGCCTCCGCAAAAAGGCGCCGCCCGCTGGAGAGACTCAGAGTGCGTCATCAGCGTCGCCTTGGAAGAATAGGAACAGTGTCACCTCACATCCTTCAACAGTTGGAGAATGAAGACTTTGTGGGGGGCAGGTGTATTTTAAGTATTTTTGTGTTCTTTATCTGATTGCGGTTCGCGGTTCCTTCATCTCCAGTGTTTCAACATGTCAAACTAGTGGAATGCCCCTTTACTTCAGGTGCACTGAACTTTACCATCCACGTCGCCTGTGGAACATTCCAGCGTCACTTAGGCTGAGATAAAAATCACATGTCAACAACTTTTGGTTGACTATGCTAGGTTAGCATTGCTCAGTACAACTAGCATCATGCTAGCACAGGCAGGGTCAGGAACACGGAGTGGTCAGGGCGCAATGATCCTGTCCAGACGTTATTTCCGACTGTTACCGCCACCAAGGAGGTTGTTTTTGTCAGGAAACTTTTCAAGAAACGCTGCTAATGGACCAGGACCAGATGATTAAATGTTGATGGTGTTCTGGAACCATCTGGATTCAGGAATCTGTTGAAGGATTCTTCATCATGTTCATCATCTGTGTGTCTCCTGATGATGATAAAACCACCTTACCTGCCAGGGTATCTCTCCCGGTTCGGCCTCGTCACCTCCCACGATCCTCTGGTCGGTGTTCTTCTGTGCTGTGATGCTGGGGAGCGTCGGGTAGAAGGTCAGTGTCTGTCCGTGTCCTTCAGCGGGCGGGCCGGGGGAGGCCGACCTCACTGAGCGCACTTTGACCTCAGGGGTCACAGGGAGCTCTAACGCATCTGAGTCGTTGCCGGCCAGGTCGTAGTAGTCGTAGTAGATCTGTGTGACGTTGTCGTCGGGGTCGCTCTCCAGGGCGCGGTCCGTGAAGGCTGAGCGCGGGGCCAGGACGGACCTGGTGGAGGAGCTGTTGGCCTGGCCGCAGCTGAAAGCGTCTGAGGAGGAGGAGTTCACCGCAAAATTCAGAGTAGTCGTCTTTCTTCTAGTCAGATCCAGGCCGGCCGGCTGTCACCTGTCGGCTCACAGCTCCTCCTGTCCGATCCCAGTTTGTAGCCAGCGGCGCACTGACACACCGCCTGCTCGTCCTGCATCACGCAGAAGTGGGAGCATCCGCCGTTGTTGACTGAGCACTGCTTGGTCACATCTGGACACACACACACACACGGACTGGAATCATCCCCGTACGTCGGCATACCGACCGGCCGCGCGCACTCACCGATCTCGCAGTTCTTGCCGCTGAAGTGCGGTAGGCACAAGCAGACGTAGGAGTTGACGCCGTCTTTACACGCGGCGCCGTTCTGACAGGGAGACGGGTCGCACTGGTCGCCGTCTGCACCCATGTATTTATTTATTATGTATTTCCATGTATTTATTTCATTGTATTATTTATTTTAAAATAAAATAAAATAAAATAAAAGAGGAGCATTGTCACTCCTCTTACCGATGTATCCAGCCCAGAACTCCATCTGCAGCAGAAACATGGAGCAGCAGTCAGAATGAATACACTTGAACCCAGTTTGTGTGTGTGTGTGTGTGTGTGTGTGTGTGTGTGTGTGCTACCCACAGTTCTCTCCTCGTTCTCAAACACCTCCCTGGCCTCCTCCATGGAGCACACCTCCTCCTTACACTCCCGCTCCAGGTTACCAACGAGGACTTCCTCCAGGTGGCCGCTGTTGTACCTGCGCTGGCGCCGCAGCAGCACGTGAGCCGCCTGCTGGGACACAAACACCCCCCCTGAAACAAACAAACAAACAAAACAAAACAAAAGACGGTCACAGCTCATCACAGCTCAACAGTCATCGATCAACGCTCCAGAAACAGGTTCAGTGAAAAGTTAGTTTGTCCTAAAATGGAACTCTACACTGCAAAAAATTCAACTAAGACAATTCTTACTAACAATATTTGTCTTATTTCTGATGAAAATGTCCCATTTCTAGACATGATTTACACTTGAGGCATATTGACTGAAAAACGAACTTGTTTTTAGATATTTTCACTTGAAGCAAATTCTCATTTAACTTTCTTTCATATCATTAAAAAAGTTGTTTTTTCTACTCTTATCACGAGGAAATTTGCTTCAAACAATTGGAAAATGTCTAGAAACAAGTGTCTAGTGACTAGAAACTAGACATTTCAATCAGAAATAAGTAATTTTTTGCAGTGTGCACCAACTGGGAAGTTTGATTTGAAGCAGCAGTGTGTGTGTGTGTGTGTGTGTGTCCAGCGTTGCTCTCACACTGACACACACTCTGGAGTGAAGACGTCAGTGACCTCTTTGCTGTCAACACTTGACAGCAATTTAATTTAAGTGGAAATTTGCTTCAAACCAGTAAAAATGATCTCAAAACAAGTTCTTATTCCAGTTTTTAAGTCTGAAGAGATGAGACATGTTGATTAGAAATAAGTCTGAATTGTTGTCTTGGTTGAACTTTTGCAGTGTATATATTTACGTCTGACACTGGAACGAGGAAGGTTCTTCAGAGTTCTTCTCACTCAGGGTTTTTCACTGAACCTGTTTCCTGGAACGAGCCTGAGCTTCCACGTCGGTGCAGAAGTAAAAACCCTCGTGGACGCTTCTGAACGTCAGAGACACGTCAAAGTGCTGAGCTCGGCTCTGGCCGGTGGTCTGACCCGCTGACCTGTGTCCTCCTGCACGCCGCCAGTCGGTCCACACGCCTGCAGCAGGAAACCCACCGCAAACGCCAACACACACACTCTGGCCATCTTGTTGCTGACTGACTGTCAGGTTTGTGGAGCCACACACACGCACACACACACTCCAAAGTACAGACCACATTGTTTACTCACCTGGAAGGGCCAGATGTGTGTGTGTGTGTGTGTGTGTGTGTGTGTTGTCACATATGAGTAACGTTGTGTAGGAGTGTGAGGTCACGTAGATCATTTTTAAAAAAAGAATGTGTGTGTGTGTGTGTGTGACAGCTGTTAGTCAGGTTGTTGATCATGATGAGACTTTACAGATAAGCCGATTTTGCATCCTGAAGTTCTTGACACACACACACACACTGCGACCTCATTTTCTTCAACAATTAATTTGTTCTTCGGTCGATAAAATGTCAGAAAACGGAAACACTGACGTGAGTGTGACTTTTTTTTTGAGTTTCCATTCAGGGACAGTCATGAGGAAGAATCCTTCAACAGATTCCTGGATCCAGATGGTTCCAGAACACCACCAACATTTAATCATCTGGTCCTGGTCCATTGGCAGTTACTCTACATTTCACTGCAGTCTGCTGAGAACTTTTGGAGTTATTTTGCTAACAGACTGACCATTGTCAGTTTACTGTCATTAGAGGAGAAAGAAAACCAGACAGAAAAATCACCTGTTCCATGAAAAACAGTGAAGACGCAGTAGGATGGAAATAAGAAGTCTCAAATACAAAGGTTGAACAAGAACAGAACACATGGGGAACGTGGGGGTTGTTTCAAATCATTGAGTGAACCATCACCAGAGACACAGCACACGTGCACACGCTCAAACAATGCGGCGCGCACCGGTGCCACTTTGAGCGCGCGCGGGCGAGGCCGCGCCTGCTGCCTCTGGTGACACGCGGGAGCGAGCAGAGAGAGAGAAAGAGAAGGAGAGAGAGAGAGAGAGAGAGAGAGAGAGAGAGAGAGAGAGAGAGAGAGAGGACAGGGATGCTGCCGGACGTGTGACAGACGTGTGTCTTTGTGTGTCTGCGCGCGCGCTAGAGGATGAGGAGCTGAACCCGTCCAAACTCTGGGCCGAAGTTTGATTTCCGGTGGAGCTCCATGAGCGGAAAAAGCCGAACCAGAGAGGACGCTGCTGCCCGAGGTGGGAATGTTTGCTGACTTTGTTTGCCGGTGCCTGCTGTTGTTGTGTTTATTCTTGTTGTTATTGTTGTGTGTCACGGTCTGATTGTGTGTTTGCTGCCGATTAGCTGAAGCGTGTTGGTGGTTTTATTCATCCACATTCACGCGAAACACTCCATCATGTTCAACCACTGACAGGCTGTTATTTCCCAGGAGGACACACACACACACACACACACACACACACACACACACACACACACACACACACACACACACTCATTTCCCTCCTCTGGTCAGCAATAAAATCGACACCGCAGTGCAAGCTGGGATACTACCGTTGCCATGGAGACAGAAGGGCGTGGCCCGCGTGCCGCTCATTGAGTAAAACCCGCGGCTGCGTTCATGGACGAGACGGATCAGTCCATCGGTCCTATCAACAAGTAACAAATGTAGACGAGCTCACACCTCCACCAGCAGCTCCCCTCCTCCTAATATTCTTTTTTCTGTTTTGATTTACCCCAAATATCAATCGACGTGACCATATTTATCTCAGACCGATTCCTGGACCCAGAAAACATCCCCCGCCCATGTGGAAGCACACCGACATCAGGTCTAGTTCAGTCACTACCCCCACCTGGGAGCTTCTGTTTGTCAATAAACTATAACTCATACAGTTGATGCTAACATGCTAACGTGAGGAAACCACCCAGTCCTCAGAAGCAGAACGTAACGTCTCAGTCACACCGTCGTCGTCGTCATCGACTGGATGTGACACGCGTTGACTCTGACTCCCTGAGGTGTACGGACACCGGGACATGATGGAAGCAGTTTGAGGATTACGTGTTGGTGGAGCAGGAAACTCATTAACATCTTGTTCCAATTACGCTTCTGGCCTTTAACTGCAGATTACAACTAGTGTGTGTGTGTGTGTACTCACAAACAAGCAGCAGCAGATGACTCAGTTCTTAATTAACACTGATCAAGTCACAGCAACCAGGTCACTGACGTCTTCATTCCAGTGTGTGTGTCAGTGTGAGAGCAACACTGGACGGACACACACACACACACACACACACACACACACACACACACACACACACACACACAGCTGCTGTAAATCAAACTGCTCAGTTGTTGCACACACAGAATATTTGTCTTATTTCAAATCGGTGACATCACATCCTGCGTCTCGGTGAATGTGACTCTGGTAGAACTCGAACTCGTCGTTCTACTCATTAATGACTCGTTCAAATGAGGTGAACTGACGACCAAGTCTCTTCTTTCTGCCCTCATGACAACAGTTGACAACCAGAAGTCATTTAACGAGAGGAAGTCAATTAGATCCAATAAAAACATTGCTAAAAATTGCTCAGCTGATATTTACGTCACGACAGCAGATGGAAAGGAATGGACGACGTCTGCCGACAGGAACAGACCTCGTCTCTGTGACCAGACGGAAATCAAATCTTTATAAACATTCAAATCAGAGGAAAACGTCACCAATGGGACGTGATCCGTCCCCAGCTGTCCTGTCAGCTGGTAACACGGCACCCTCTGGCGGCGGATGGCTTGAATCACAGCTAGTTCACGTGCATCCCAAAGAAGTCGAGTATCATCAGCAACAATAGTTTTGTCAACAATAGTTCTGTTTTAACTTCCACCATCAAAGCCGACAGCTCAGACTATGACGATAATCTGTGTCAGGTTGGCGTGAACCACTAATGCCGCCGTTTAAATACCACAAATCTCATGTCTGACATAGTGTAATTTGGATTTTAATGAGCTGCATGCCTTCACTTTATTTGTTTAATTGGACGGGACAGATGAACACAATAATCATGATTACATGGCAAAGTGTAAAGATAGCGGATTTATCTCAAAACTACTTTCCATCCGTTGTCCCCACTTAGAAACAAAAAATAAATACATAAACTAAAATACATAATCATGTATGCAAAACATGTTAGCATGTGGCTACAACACGCAATCTAAAAATACACACAACACACCCATGTGAAATAGATGATAAATCTTTGTCAATATTAGAAGAATAAAGCTGGAAACTTCCAATTTGTGTTTGATTTGAATTACAGAACAACAGGTCAGCTCTATATGACAGACAATTTTGCACAATTCAACTGTAAAGAATATTCTGGATCTATCTATCAATGTTCATTGTAAACTGTACGTACTCTGTACAATGGCACAATTATTATTTACTAGTATTTATTATTTAGTTATATTTTTCCTGTTCCCTTTAAAAAAAAAACCTTTGTAAATATGTTTAGTTCTAGTTTTGTTAAGCTCCCTTTATAGATTTGCTAGTAATTTGTGTACCAGGGTTTTTCTCCTCTTTTTTACTTTAGTTCTTTTGTCGCTTGAACAGGTGAATTCCCTTCATGGGATGAAGAAGGTACTTTCTATTCTGTTCTATGACTTTCCCATGATATTCTGATTTTTAGACAGAAGACATTCAACCAACCTATACTCAAACACACACACACGTGCCGTTCTCTGTTATTTTGCAGCTCACATGACGCCACATGATTCGATCGGAAGCGCAGACGTAGGTCTTTGTGGCCGTCCGGCGGTTTGGAACGTCCCAGCAGCTCAGTCCCTTCCTGCTGAGTTTGCCCCGGTACTGAATCCTCCCAGTTCCACCGACGCTGGTGTGTGTTTGAACAGGAAGGAGCGTAACAGCAGCGCCAAGGTTTAATGGGCTGTGATGGTGTGTGTGTGTATGTGTGTGTGTGTGTGATGAGGTCAGACGGACACCAGCTTTTAAGCGCTAGTGTGTTTGTTTGAAATCTTATTTCTGCTCATGTTTCTGTTTCAGAGTGTGAGAAAGTGGAAGCGTTGAGGCGGATTATTCGTTCAAGTCTTGTTTACTTGACAATAAAACAGCAGAAAACAGAAACCGCACTGAAGTTCAAATGTTTTGGGTGACGGTGTAAGACTGACGCATGGATTACGTTCCCTGTTACAAAAGGTCTCGACACGTTCACTGTCCGGTTTGTTTGAGGGAACCAACGCTACTGAGTCACTTCCTGAAAAGATTCATTCATTTCGCAGTTCAGGTGCGGCGGTGAACTGCTTACTACACAGTTCCAACTCGACTCTCTCCTCGACTCGAGGGTCGTTGGATGCAGAGTTCTAAAAGTTAACGGTTCTGATGGACACACAGAGATTTGGGAGCAGCTTCCTGCCTCAGTCGCTCTCATTGTGCCAGATCAGCGGGGCCTTGAGATGAATCATTAATGACCGGCTCCTAATGGCCTCTAATGTTCTGTAATGATCTCCCATCAACGCCACGTGCACGCAGCGCCTAATGGACCCGATTCCGTGGAGAATTGTCTGGGTTGAACTTCGGTAAGTCCTCCCCTGTTTTTTCGAGGGGCAGCGCATAACAGGAAGTGCGCGGAGCCATGAGCACAAGCTCCAGAGCTCCACGGGCGCAGCATGACGTTCCCTCTCCGCCGCTCCACCTCAGGTAGGCGATGGCGGTGAGAATCCACAGGTTGAGGCACTGACTGACACTTGACACACACGCTGCTGATGGTTTTTTTGTTGGTGCTGTCCAGCTGTTGTTTGGTCCTCAGGTTGTTTCAAGGAGCTTCTGTTTTTCGCCGGTGTCTGTTCGCTAAATAAGTCCAAGCGTTCTGAAGGGATTTTACTGAAATGTTGAGTAGATGGACCTGGACCAGATGGTTAAATGTTGGTGGTGTTCTGGAACCATCTGGATCCAGGAATCTGTGTCTAGAACTCCCCCACAACGTCGGGGGTTGGAGCCCACCCCAGGGACAGAAAATGAAGAACAAACAGAAAACTAGAGGTCAGAGGTCATGATCTGAGTACCAAGGTGTCCAATGATCTTTTAATATTGACTATTAGGGACAGTCAACTTTGATGATCAGTGAATTTCTTAGAGGAGATCAGTGGAGGAGCTGATTGGTGGAGGTCTGAGCTTGCAGAGTGTTTTTCTAGTTTGTTGCCTGTTGAATGATTTTTTAAAAATATTTTTTAACAGATTGAAGTATCAAACATGTTCAATTCAATGTTCCATCGGTGCTGCCCCGTACAGATCTGGTCACACCCTCTCCTCTCAGCTGTGTACTCACTTTAAGCAGATGTGAATCCACTAACTGGATTTAAACTAAATTAGGTTGTTTGCCGGGAATCAAAGTTCAGCCTCCACTTGTGTGAACAAAGGGTTTTGATTTGAAAAAATGAATGAAAAAGAAAAAAATCTAAATATGTTTTCTATCCAAGACAATCTGAACTAAAGAGTGTTTCATTCGAGGCCTCGAGGCCCCCTTTGTTTAACTGATGCTGGATTCCCTTTCAACAACCATCCGTCAGCCTGGCAAACCACCTGAAGGGGGCGCAAGCAAACTATGAACCACACAACTCACAGTCTCCCAAGTTGCTCAGTTTGTCTTTTACTGTTTGTTGAGACGTGTCTGTCGGCTGGATCTTCTGTTCATTCAGTGGTCCATTCATCGGTTTGAGACAAAAAAGGTTCCAATGATGCTGATAGCTCCTGGATTCTTTTCTCCTCCACTGACAGTAAACTGAACGTCCCTGGTTTGTCACTCTTGTATTTGATGCTAATAGTTATTTTGTCATGTGTTTGTCAACGCTGCAGCTGACCGATACACCAGAGAAAGATTTGTGTCCAGTCGCTGGGGGGGGGGTCACCATTTCAGTGTCAGTTTGGTTTTCTGTCAGTGACTCGTTCACAGGGAACGAACCGACAAATCAGGTTCACTGCTGCACTGAGCTGAACTGGGAAACAAATCTGTTCAGTTTATCAGTTTACTGAGTCAGACATCACTAATTTAATAAGTGTGTGTGTGTGTCTGGGGGGTGTATGCAGGTGAAACGAGTCCTTGTTGAACACACACTGAACTCCTCCGGTATTGATATTTACGAGGGTGGTACCTCAGTCAAGGACGGGCTAAAGGTCTCTCTCTCTCACACACACACCGACCAGGTCCTGACCCCCTCCTACTGACAGATCCTCACAGCTCTGTGGCTTTTCCTCCTTTTCAGTCTGGAGGTTTACTGCCTCCCCATCCTCTCGCTCTCTGGTGATCGATTCCCACCGGCGCTGGCTCATCCCGTTGTCGGGCGGCGCCAGGTGCCACAGGTCACCAGTGCTCTGCCCCCCCCCCC
>CAAKHB010008284.1:0-10420 GCA_901007665.1 Aeoliscus strigatus
AGCACAGGTGCAGTAGTGAAGCTGTCCTTTAAACGCTTGAATGCGGTTTCGGCCTGAGGAGACCAGAAGAAGGATGTTTTAACCGATTTGAGAGCATGGAGGGGCGCAGCGACCAGACTGAAGTTCCGAATAAATCTTCGATAAAAGTTCGGGAAGCCCAAAAACCTTTGAACATCCTTACGGGATGATGGAGTTGGCCACTCCTGAACAGCCTGCACCTTCCCCCTGTCCATGCCTATCTGCCCCTCGGATACCACGAATCCTTAAAATTGATACCCTGGTTTTGTGGAATTCACACTTTTCGGCTTTGACATATAGTTGATGAATCTGGGTTACATGGCGCTTATGAGTGTCTATGTCAGGGGAAAATATCAATATAACAGGAAGTGGCCGGGGAGAACTACAAAATAAAACAGGAAACACAACACGCATCACGCAGGGTAAACCCTGACAAAAATGACCTCCAGCAGGCCGCTGTGAGCGTGTTTCTGACCAAACAATCAGAAACAGGCTCCATGAGGCTGGCCTGAGGGCCCGACGTCCAGTAGGGGGCCCGGTGCTCACTGCCCAGCAGTAGAGCTCGATTGGCATTTGCCTTTTGGCATTTGGCTCTTTGCCTTGCTTTCGCCCATCACACCGGCCGAATGCTCTCTCTTGCCCGGGGTAGTCATTTCTTTTCTTTTCTTTTTCTGAACAGGCCTACTCGCTGCTGCTGCTGCTGGAACAAATACAACATTGGAGGGCCCACTAACACAGCCTATATACGATCAACAGAAACCATGTGACACAATGTCACACGCCCATTCACACGCCCACTAACCCTCTGCACTTGCGCACACGCACCGTTCAATAACTTTGCAAAATTAAAGTTTTACACCTCCGGAATAAATAAAAACACACACACACACACACACACACACACGCCATCCGGCAACATCCATCTCACCTCTTGACAACTGCCGGGTGACCTCTTGACCTCTCCAACACACTTCGCTTTCATTCCTTCACTTGTTCTCACAAATGCGATCATAATCTAGTTTATTATTCAGATATAGGCCGGCATCTGAAATATGTGACCTCTTGACCTTAGGTCATCCATCAAACTTAAAGCCTTTGATCTGACAGAAGCAGGCTACTTATACTACTCACATGCTATCATCAGTACAGATGTTTAATACAAACACTGAATGCACACATCTCAGAAAAAGGCATTTCAAACAGAATATTCAAATGTATCTCTGTTAAAGAAAAAAGGTATGAATCAGTTGTGTAAAACAAATGATCAGTTCATAGAAAAAGTATTGGGTTAGGGTTGGGATTAGGGATCAAACTCAGGTAACTGTTCACAGGAAACATGCACTGATTGCATGTGGTCAAACTGAGGTAAAAATCTATTGATTGGTTATGACAAACAGGTAATCAGTTTGTTTATAGAAGGTGCTTATTGTTTACAGAAAATTGTATTGATGTGTTTGCATCAAAATGAAGTTTTATTGTACATTGTTATTAAAAGGTATTTTGAGACAATTGTGTTTAAGTCTGCTGAACATTTCAAAAGTGAACTCATCAGTGATGGAATAGAACCTAAACTTGGTTGCTGCACTTGTACTGTACATACTGTACATGGTACTTGCAATTTAAATGAGTATTTATATATTATCACCATTCAGGTTTTATTTAATAATTCAGAGAAATTATTGCACCACACACAGAGACTCTTACAGAAAATAAAAACGTATAGCAATTTTTTTGATAACATCCATTTGGAATGAACCTTTTATATCTACAGGGGTACCAGGTTCCGTTTTATGTACAGTAGCATTCATTCATTTTCTGCCACTTATTCCGGTTACGGGTCACGGGTGGGCTGGAGCCGATCCCAGCTGTCAACGCAAAAAACACCCTGGACAAGTCGCCAATGAAAGACAGACAACCATTCACACAGACTCACAGCTAAGGACAATTTAGAGTGACCAATTAACCTCAGCATGTTTTTGGAGGTGGGAGGAAGCCGGAGTGCCCGGAAAGAGCCCACGCAGACACGGGGGAGCGTGCAAACTCCACATAGAAAGATCCCAGGACAGGAAGCTAACCAGAGACCTTCTTGCTATGAGGCAACGGTGCTAACCACCGTATCGCCGTGTCACCCCTGTACAGTAGCATGACATGCATAAAAATGCTTCAAAATAATTGCTGCACAACAGTACCTTGAGTTGAACAGTGCTTATTCATCTTGTTAGGACTGACATTTTAGTTATAATGAGTTCAAAGAAAGTGTCTTTATGTACACACAGTTTAGACCCTTATTTGGAAAGATGCTGTATGTATGTATGTATGTAGCACAGTACTGAGGCAGCCTCTTGTCAAGTCATGTCAAACAGTCCTAACACAAAAACCAAGTGAACACTGTGAAATATTTATAGATTTTCAAGTATTTCATGATGAATACCATTCTGTGGTACTGTATGCATCCGTAGGAGGACCCCAAACGTTTTCAGCCATTAGAAGAAGGCAGAGCTCGAAAACAGTCTCATCACAGGGGTACTGCCCTTTTGGGGTGCAATCCTCCTTGCAAGCAGCAACCTCCTCAGGTAGTGCACATTGAGTTTGTCCTCTGCTGCATAGAGCTGTGGCATAGAGGACATGAGAATAGGACGTCCTGTCTGCACACCTTGCACTGGTCTTGATCTTATCTGGTGAGTATAACCAAATTAACATTTTAAAATAACATTGTACGTAAGAACAACTTCATTCAACACTGTACCTGGATGAGGGTGAGGAAACAGAACTGGACCAGGGATTTGTCCAGGAAGTCCCCTGAGAAGAGCCCATCGTCTTTGAGGGTCTGAAATATGTCCATCCAGAACTGGACACTCTGTCTACGCAAGATCCCCCACCACGATTCTATGCGCTGATTGGTAGTGCTCATCCGAAAATGAAGCTCCCATCTCCTGCATGATGATCCATGTGATTCCCCCAGGAACATCTGCAAGTCCCTGACGTGTCCATTCTCTGTACCTGGGTCAGCCCTCAGCTGCTGTGGACAGCCTCCAATGCGCATCACAGTATTGATGAAGTTATCAGCTATTACCTTGGGGTTGCTGTTAGTTGTGTAGGCCTCCATCCACATTATGTGGCGACTAAATCCATCAATGCAGCCGTTAATTGCAATGCCATAGGACTTTAGATTGTCGTAAGAATCCATGTGCCATAAGGCATTGGGGCCCCTGCAGGTGTACTGCCGGCGTCGGAGATGCCGTGCTCGGCGGAGTTCCACTCCGTCTGGATCCAGAATCTTCATTATCAGTCGGATTGTTTCTTGAGACACAATGAAACCCCTCTGAATGGCTTGATGCATCCAGCAATAACCCTGCAGTTGACCAGTTTCAGCCATTTTCCCCTCCAGAAAAGCAGCAATATCCAACAAGTCCGACTGGTTCTTTTGCCAGAAAAGATGCAATTTCTTGCATATTCTTTTTAAAGTCCTGATACTGATGACAATGTGATGCTGATGTGCCAAAAGATTAAGTATCTCCTTGTTTGTGAAGCCTATCTTAAAATACAACTCCTCCACAGCCCTCATTTTAACTAGTGTCTCTCAACCGCAGGTTTGAATATGACTTTTTTCTCGTAAGTAATGACTTAAATAATGACCTTAATCTCGTAAATAATGACTTTATTCTCATAAATAATGACTTTTTTCTCGTAAGTAATGACTTTAATCTCCTAAATAATGACTTTTTTCTCAAAGTCTATTTTTTTTTTCTCTTAATGTGGCCCTAATACTCCGTCGTACTAAGGCACAAAGTTTAAGTAAAATTAAACTTGTAATGAATTCAATGTCTTCTAAAAAAGAAGGATGATCGCTGCTCCGTACACTCATTAATTGCTTGCTAGCAGCACTCACACACATGTTTTGGATTGTTGGAGCGCATTTCCCTTATTAGTTTAGCTAACAGTTAACACAAAAGCAGTTTCTCTACAGTTCAGAAATGTTTCGGGGGCGTTATTTCATGGGCTGAATCTTGACTGGTGGCTCTGTGTGACAATTACAGCAAAAAGACGTCATAATGAAACCCCATCACTGTACATCCATCCATACTGTAAGACAGGGAACATAACTGAGACTACACAGAATAACAGATGTCTGAATATAACCCAGTGACTTGTGTAAATGTGATAAATCACTTTCTGCTGTTATAGGCTGTTTATAATATGCAATGGAAAAAAATTATCACAATGCTTGAAATTCGCAGGCCACGATGAAAAGAAAATTTTAAAGTGGATTTCCAAGGTTTTTGTAAAAAAGTGAGAGAAGAAGGGAAAAGAGATGGGAGGAAGATGTGAGGAAGGAGAGATAACAGAGACACCAGGAGGGACACAGATAAAGAAAGCCACAGTAACAGATGAAGAAATGACTGAGTGTGAAGAAAGTGATGTTGGGATGAAGAAGAAAAGGCTTCAGAATCAGATAGAGAGTGGAGAAGAGGCTGATCGAGAGAAAAGAGAAAAGGAAGGCACAGTCTGGAAAGTCAGGAAATCCACCCTGATATATATCTATTCTCCATTTAGGTTAGTTAGTTTTGTGGGTATTTTTAGTATTGTTGATTGTAGAGGATGTTCACATAGTTAAATGAGGACGTTGAGCATTGCCACCCTGCTTGGACCTCTTGCCTATCCTTTGCGCCCCCATGTATTTTTTTCTAGATCCATCCAATTTATATGGTTTATTGAAAGTACAGCAGTAATTTCCATTAAATTTCTTTTGATTAAGTGATTTAGTCCACTTAGAACAAAAAAGGAAATCCTGTTCATGAACACCATAGAAAGTATAAACATGATTTAAAACGGTCACAAACATCACAAACAGTGATTTAATCTCTGAGGTAAAAAAACAAACAAACTTGACCGTCGCTTTGTATGGAGGACTAAAAGTGATAGCTTTGCCACCCAGCTGAAGATGGTTGTCCAATGCTACTTCTACGCAGTGGATATGGACTCTGCCGTGCACCGTGTTTATGAGAACCAGTTCATTCTGATTATCTAGGAATGTGTCACCTCTTTCACACTGTCGTGGCTCATTGATGACGAGGATGAGACTCTCAGGAATGCCTTGACCCGCTTTTGTGTGGGCTTCTGCCCTCCATCAGCACCAGACAAAAGCTCTGAAGAGGTACTGTACAAGATGTTAAAGCACACACACACACACGACCTCAGGAACCGTCATGTAACACAGCAGCCTTCGATATATACAAATATATACAAAGCAGAACAAAGTACAGGCTGACAGTATAAAGTTTTTTGCATCCTACTGTGTCATGATATGAACAAAGACCACCAATGACGTTATTATTGATGTCTTAACTTGTGTGTCCCAACCACAGAAGAGACATCAACAACTCAAAGCCTAGACCTTGCTCAAAGACAACACCTGATGGTGGAACCATCACAGCAGATTCACAAACCGCACAGGTATGACATGTACACCTAAAATGTTAGAAGATTGACGCTTCATATGGAGATACAAGGTGTTGGTTAAATCTTGTTACTGCTCGACTTCAGTCATTTAATGATCATTTTCAGAAAGCATTTATTGCAGTCATTAACTTTAAGCATCTTTTCACATGTACATGGTACACTCAGTACACTGAGGTATTAGTTGAGAACATCAACATGCACATATGTTCTTTGTAGGAAAACACACATTTGCGGGACTGTGCCGCTGCGGCTGAGTGGGGCAAGGATCAAACGTTTGAAGCAGACGTTGACGTTCCTGTGACACTGGGAACACCATGAAGATGAAGATGACTTTCCAGCAGAACGTTTCAGCTTAGTTTTTGAGATGAAAAGCACCTATGACTACTTCTGTCTGAATATTATTGAGGGACAAGAAATCAGAGTGTTAGCAAGATTTAATAAACAGTAGAAGATGCAGGATTTCCTTGTTCTGTTCAATGTGGATGGAATTTGACATTTACAAAATATACTTGTCACCGGGGGCAAAAAGCACAGATAATTCTCTTCTATGGTTTGTGAGACATGAACTAAGAGCTGTCAGTTACACCCAGCTGTATGATGGCTATCAAATGCAACCCCCCATACTGATAATAACAAAGAAAATACATAACAAAAAAGATAATATACTTGGAAATAATAGGAAAAAAGAAGATGAGGAAGAAAACATTTTATTGTAATTATATTTTTAATTTGATTACTATATGAGTATTATTTTATTGTAAAATAATGTCAACACCTTCACAAGTTGTTTTTATCACCAAGTGGAATACTACTAAAGTTACTAAATGTTTTGTACCTTTGTAGATCCGCTGTGAGTTGTAACACAATTTCAAATGAAAAAATGAGGCAGAAAATTGGTGAAATTGCACTATTGTTCTTCAGAAATGTCGGGTTGAGACAAAGAATAGTGTACTTGCGCATAATGTACTTGTACTTATTTGCACTAAAACAAAAGTTGGAGTTGTTGTTTACAGGTTATTCTGCTGTTGATGGGGATCACATTGGGTGTAATGTGATTTCAAAGTCAAAGTCAAATTTATTGTCAAATATACTGTATGTACAGTATATGTACTGATGAAATGACATACCTGTCAACACACGGTGCAAACGGTACAAATAGTGCATGAATTAAACTAGTACTAACTGTGATATAAATAGTGCAATAAATTAAGAACTAACTAGATAAATATACTAACTAAATGAACTAAATTTGAAAAGTCTGAACTGAGAGTATGACCCCCCTGTCAAACTCTCCCCTCCCTCCAACGGATGGAAAGTTGACGGCAGTCCTGTTTGGTCTCACAGTACTGCACTGCCATCAAGTGGATGTTATTACAACATGCAGCCGAGCATCTCCTGGTGAGTCAGCTCAGTGATCAGGTATGTTTCTAATTTCAGTAACAAACACCATTCGGAAAAGACAAGGTACAACATAATGATGCACCTTAGTACATTGAAATACATGTTTAATACATTGTATTGTTTGATGTTTAATATAGTGACTTATTGGGACTGGCGTGTGTGCCAAGGACACATGGCTGTAGGAGGTATCATACAAAGCTTAAAAGAAATTGGTAGCATCTTCTATCTGTTCCACGGATCCCTGGATGTGTCCCGGGCCTGGCAGTTTACGAGTCTGAGAGTGTGTGCCGTGGTGTTCAGAGTGTGTGATGCGGTGAAAAAATGTGAACGAGCCAGTTTGACATGCAGGCAAACACGGCAGCCTTTTGTCACCCTTTCCTGTTCTCCCATCAGCCCGGTGCTTTCTTCACCTGCATACCTGGGAACAAAACACCACCTTCACCTGTTTCCACCGACAGTACATGAAATTCAAGTATTACAACCTCGATGAGGTGCTCAACTGCAGACAGGCCTTCAGTGCTTTTCCATGCAAATGTTGGGAGACACAATAAAACCAATGAATTTTCAGGATGAACAATGAATGTGCAAGAGATATAAAGGAGGTTGGCTGGACGAACGTTTTGATGTGACCAGATGAAGAAAGCCCTGATAGAAATGATCTAATCAGGTGTTTCATCCTACTGCAGGTCAAATGAGTCGTAGGTGTTGACACATTACAAATGAATTCTTCAATTCCTCACGATAGACAAACTGAATGTACATGAATACGCTCTTGTCCATTTATTAGGAACACCTGTACAATGCCTTCCTTCATTCATTTATCTTCTTATTATTATTATTCCGGCTACGGGTCACGGTTGTTCTGGAGTTGATCCCAGCTGTCAGCGGGTGAAGGTCAGAGTTCACCCTGGACGAATCACCAGCTCATCAGGGCCACATGACAGACAGACAACCATTCACACTCACATTCACACCTACAGGTGATGTACAGTGACCAACTGTACATCAGCATGCTGCTGGAGGTGGGAGGAAGATGGAGTACCCAGAGAGAACCTACACAGACACGGGGAGAGCATGGAAACTCCACACAGAAGGATCCCAGGCCAGGAAGAGAACCACGGACCTTCTCGCGATGACAGTGCTAAGTAACCACTGCACCACCATGTCGCCCTCGACAATGTAGTGAAACTATCAGGATTTGTAAACATGTTGTCAACCTGATTATGTACTGCATATGAGCAGGTAAACGACGACAAACACCGACTCCATCATATTAGTAGTAAACAACGACAAACAGGTAAACGACAACAAACACTGACTCCATCATATTAGTAGTAAACAACGACAAACACTGACTCCATTATATTAACAGGTAAATGACGACAAACACCGACTCCATCATATTAGTAGTAAACAACGACAAACAGGTAAACGACAACAAACACTGACTCCATCATATTAGTAGTAAACAACGACAAACACTGACTCCATCATATTAACAGGTAAATGACGACAAACAGGTAAACGACAACAAACACTGACTCATCATATTAACAGGTAAATGACGACAAACAGGTAAACGACAACAAACACTGACTCCATCATATTAGTAGTAAACAACGACAAACAGATAAACAACAACAAACACTGACTCATCATATTAACATGTAAATGACGACAAACACTGACTCATCATATTAAGGTAGGTAAACGACAACAAACACTGACTCCATCATATTAGTAGTAAACAACGACAAACAGGTAAATGACGACAAACACTGAATCCATCATATTAACAGTAAACAACAATAAATAGGTAAATGATGACAAACACTGAATCCATCATATCTGCAGTAAACAACGACAATCACTGACTCCATCATATTAACAGGTAAATGACGACAAACAGGTAAACAACGACAAACACTGACTCCATCATATTAGTAGTAAACAACGACAAACACTGACTCACTCATATTAGTAGTAAACGACGACAAACAGGTAAACAACGACAAACACTGACTCATCATATTAACAGGTAAATGACGACAAACAGGTAAACAACGACAAACACTGACTCATCATATTAACAGGTAAATGACGACAAACAGGTAAACAACGACAAACACTGACTCCATCATATTAGCAGTAAACAACAACAAACAGGTAAACGACAACAAACACTGACTCCATCATATTAGTAGTAAACAACGACAAACACCGACTCCATCATATTAGTAGTAAACAACGACAAACAGGTAAATGACGACAAACAGGTAAACGACAACAAACACTGACTCCATCATATTAGTAGTAAACAACGACAAACAGGTAAACGACAACAAACACTGACTCCATCATATTAGTAGTAAACAACGACAAACAGGTAAACGACGACAAACACTGACTCCATCATATTAACAGGTAAATGACGACAAACAGGTAAACAACAACAAACACTGACTCCATCATATTAGTAGTAAACAACGACAAACAGGTAAAGAACAACAAACACTGACTCCATCATATTAGTAGTAAACAACGACAAACAGGTAAACGACAACAAACACTGACTCCATCATATTAGTAGTAAACAACGACAAACAGGTAAACGACGACAAACACTGACTCCATCATATCAGCAGTAAACAACGACAAACACTGACTCCATCATATTAACAGTTAAATGACGACAAACAGGTAAACAACGACAAACAATGACTCCATCATATTAGTAGTAAACAACGACAAACAGATAAACAACAACAAACACTGACTCATCATATTAACATGTAAATGACGACAAACACTGACTCATCATATCAGCAGGTAAACAACGACAAACACTGACTCACTCATATTAGTAGTAAACGACGACAAACAGGTAAACAACGACAAACAATGACTCCATCATATTAGTAGTAAACAACGACAAACAGATAAACAACAACAAACACTGACTCATCATTTTAACATGTAAATGACGACAAACACTGACTCATCATATTAGTAGTAAACAACGACAAACAGGTAAACGACGACAAACACTGAATCCATCATATTAACAGTAAACAACAATAAATAGGTAAATGATGACAAACACTGAATCCATCATATCTGCAGTAAACAACGACAATCACTGACTCCATCATATTATCAGTAAACAACGACAAACAGGTAAACAACGACAAACACTGACTCCATCATATCAGCAGTAAACGACAAACACTGACTCATCATATCAGCAGGTAAACGACGACAAACACTGACTCCATCATATTAACAGGTAAACAACGACAAACACTGACTCACTCATATTAGTAGTAAACGACGACAAACAGGTAAACAACGACAAACACTGACTCATCATATTAGTAGTAAACAACGACAAACAGGTAAACGACAACAAACACTGACTCCATCATATTAGTAGTAAACAACGACAAACAGGTAAACGACAACAAACACTGACTCATCATATTAACAGGTAAATGACGACAAACAGGTAAACGACAACAAACACTGACTCATCATATTAACA
>CAAKHB010008288.1:8086-34640 GCA_901007665.1 Aeoliscus strigatus
ACACGCGCACGCGCACGCGCACGCGCACGCGCGCACACACACACACACACACACACACACACACACACACACACACACACACACACACACACACACACACACACACACACACACACAGGATGATGAGTTTCTATTTACAGTAAAGAAACGATGACTGAAGCACAAACAGACTTGATCCCCCAAACACAAGAATGAGTAAAAACAAACACTTGGAAAAAAAAAAATCTGCATTTTCTCCTTGGGTGGGTGGTGTGTGTGTGTGTGTGTGTGTGTGTGTGTGTGGGTTTGGGGGGGGGGCTGACAGAGACACTGATCAGCTGAGCTGTGTGAATGCTGGGATGGCTCGTCATGATCTGAACCCTGCTGGTAGAGTCTCCCTGCTGCAAGGAAAGAACACTTGGTTTGATGGTGGGGGAGCGGGGGGCGTGCAGTTCGCTACGGAGCGCAGCCTGGGTGGGCGGACGTGTCAGCACGGGGGCTAAAAAGGAGCACTTCAACAACAACAACAGCAGCAGCAGCAGCAGCAGCAGCAGCCTGCTCGCTCTGGATGAAGTTGGACCTGACAACAAGCGCAGCTGCTTGGTGACACAACAACGTGGGTCTGAGGAGCGTGAACGTGGCAAACAGATCCGGACCGCACCCTCTACTAGTGGCTGCTACTTTTCATTGGGATTAAAAGCTGAACATGATGTGGTGTTTTGCTGGCTGACATGCTGAAAGCAGCAGTGACAGGCACAAGGACCCACCTCCCCTGACCGAGTTCACAGGCGTCACGTCCATGAAAGTCACCGTCAGGTTCATCCGCATACATCGTGTTCGTCCTCTCGCTGTGATTGTCACTCATTCCTCCATCCGGGTGGGGGGTGGGGGCAGTGGGTTTAAGAATCATCGCGCTCGACTCTGGATGAGCCGCCGAGGGAATACTCGACGCAGCCAAACACCAAAAGGTCTGTTCCTTAGAGGGGGAGAGGAAGGTGAAGGGAGCGGAGGAGACGACACCTCTCAGAAGGCCCAATGTGGGCTCAGTCCTGTCCAATCTGGCCCCCCCCCGGGCGGCTAAAGCTTGGCGTGGTGGGGCCAAATCCAGTCCCGGCTGAGGTCCAGACCAGGGTGTTAGAAGAGAGCTTTGGATCCCTGGTTCTCAAACTCTGACCAGGCGTCGTTCAGCTCCATGAAGATCATCTTGGCGTACTGCTCGTACGGCTGGCCTGTCGCCTGCGGACAGACGAGCAGCTTGTTGACATGTTTCCATGTTCTTCAGGAGTAACGATGCATCGGTTTTATACGGCGCTCCAGAACTCATAAATATCAGACTTTGTACACACTTGATTTGAGTACTTGTCCAGTCTAACTGCACACGTCATGTGTAAGTGTGTTCAAACACACCTCACCCCGACCACAGGAGTCGTAAACTGCGTCGTACCTTGTCTGGATGGACGACCAACACGGCCTTTCGGTAGTACTTCTTCACCTGGTCGGGGGTCACCAGGTCAGCCATGCCCACGGCCCTCCAGCGGGTCTCCCCCTCCCACAGCACCGTGTGCAGTGTTGACAGCAACGCGCGGATGTTTCTCTCCTTCCCCTCAATCCAGTCCAGGATCTGCAGCAAAGCAAGAGAACGGACCTTTACGCGTTTAAACGGTCAGTGTAACGAGTCCTGCACGAGTGTAGGCAGCGTTTCTCCTGCCTCAAGGTAGGGGGTGCTAGTGAGTCCAGGGATTCTTCTAGACCTCTAGACTGACCCTTGTCAGAATGTGACAGCAGCTACAATCGACAGTCGGCGAGTCAAGCACAGCATCCATTTGTTTTTACTGAAGAAACTGATCTAAACTTAATGTTCCAAAGTAGATGGGAGGAGGACCAACAATCTCCATGGAGACAGAGACACTTTGGAAACTGAGGGAAGACGGGGTACTTCTTCTCTTTTCTTCAGAAGGAGAGGCGCATAGACTTTGTTTATAAGTAAAGTTTTTTTTGAATTAAATGTTCTGTTCGTGTTTGTTTGTCTGTGTAAAGATGTTGATCTGAGACTTTAAACAACCCGCTGACTGTTGACCGTCAGATGGTGAATCAGCTCCAACTGTAGGTTCAGAGGTGTGTTCATCTGATGGGGATGAAGTCACCGGTGTATTGTGAGTGAGTGTGTGTGTGTGTGTGTGTGTGTGTGTGTGTGTGTGAGCTGCTGACCTGTAACTTTAGTGGATCCATGTCTTTCGTGATTTCCTGTCTCCTCATTTCAGCGATGGTCCTCGGGCCTTTTTTGTCAGGTCTGGAGGCAAAGCCCTGAGTTGACAACAGGTCCCCGAAGTCATCCTCCTTTACTTTTGGTTTAGGGCCTGAATCAGATCGCAGAACACACAGCGTTTATACCAAAAGATTGTCTGAGATTCAAAAGATGCACACTTAGATTCACTCTCTCAACCAAAAAAAAAAAGAGTCAAAGCTGAGTTTTCCGTACCGAATCCAGGCCCACGGACTCCTCTCTCTTCGCGACCTCCGATGACGCTGGAGAAGTTGAGGTTGTAGTTTGGTTTGGAGGACTGCGTGGCTGCAGGCGGGGCTGTCGATCCAGATCCAGAATGCCAAGGTTTGTTCTGGCCTGGAACGTTTCTCCCGGACTGCCAGGGCTGCACTTGAGGCTTGGCGGAGGACGAAGACGAGGATGAAGTCTTGCTGCTGAACGAAGGCCCGGAAACATGACTGCTGGTAGATCCTGGTCCTGAAGGAAGCAGAGTTCAGAGTGTGAGCAGTGATGGATCAGCAGCGTCTCACCTGGGCCGTGACCGGTCCTCTCACCTGGTAAACTGGAGCCCAGGTTTCCTAGTTCAGCAAAAGGATCAAAGGTCTGAGATTTGGCCTTCGACATGGACGACATACCAGACGCTGCAGAAACACACAGGGGAAATGATTCCCAGTTCAGATATGCTCTGACTTTTGAATAGTGCCCTAAAACACTGCCCAGTGGTTGTAATGTGTATTCATGACTGTCATGTGGTAAAACATTCATCAGCCCATCACCCCATCCTGGTTCACTTTGGAATGTAAAATAAATATCCAAATCTGGTGAAAACTGACATGGTCAAAATGATTGTGTCAGATCAGTCTGTCAATAGGTGGTTGGCTCAGAGCTCCGTGTTACAGCAACACACCTGTGCTGGTGTACGTCGGTTTGCTGGCGGCGGAGCTCATGCCACCAGATGTGCTGGCTGCCCAGCTGTCCCACCCCCCCAGGAGGTCTGGATGGCTGGCGGAGGATGTCATCTTCGGCGTGTCGTTCACGAGCTTATCTACAGAGAAGTGAGAGCGGTCAGAGGACGTGAAGACGTGCTGTGGAGCAGCACGTGTCTGCTGTCACTCACTGAGGTTGAAGAGGCTGGTGTTGGCAGCGGGAGCGGGGTTACTCGGAGCCGAAGCGAACCCACTAGCAGCAGAACTATCGGGACCCAACAAGTCTCCAAACAGGTCTGTCCCTGAGGCCTGTCGAGAGGAAGCCACGCTGGAGCCAGCGCCAACGCCGGAGCCCGAGCCCATTCTGAAGGGGTCGAACAGGTCGCCCATGGCTGCGGCACGGATGCAAATAATACTTTATGTGCATCATATTCATAGGTCGGCATATGCCACGTGTAAATGCTGACTCGTACGTTTTGACTCTGGTGGCATCCCACCGGCGGACCCGCTGAAGAACAAGTCCTCCTGCACTGCTCCTGTGTGTCCAGCAGGGGGTGCAAATAGGTCGTTGAGGAGGTCACTGTTGCTGGAGGAGGCTTTCAGGCCACCAGGACCTCCGTGATAAGGGGCTGTAGAGGAGGAGGACGTCTGAGGAGGCTCAGGCTCAGAGTTCAACCCCAGGAGATCTGCTGTGCCACTCATGGGAGGATGCTCTGCTGCAGGAGGGGGCGTCTGGGTGTGGGGGCGGGGGCAGAAAGACGCAGACATGAACGGACGCATAGAGAATGAAAATTGGTGTTTTCCACATAAATACATAAGAAGTTTATTCCTCTGCTGACAGAAGATTATGATCCAGTTCGTCCGAGTCTACCTGGAAATCGGCATCAAACAACGGTTCGCTGGGGTCTCGTGACAGCGGCTCCCCACCGGGGGCCGAGTAAGAATACGACTCTCCTTCGGACTGATCGCTCAGGTCCTCCTGGTCGTTCACAGATCCTCCTCCTTGACTGTCTGAGGCGTCCTGAGGGCCACTGACATCTACAAACACAGCAGCTGATGTTACACTGACTGGTTACCACGACAGACGGGTCGACCGTAACCACAACGTCACACAGAGTCCAGAAGAGGAGGAGGAGGAGGAGCTACCTTCCCAATCCAACGTCTGGAAGAAGTTATTGGCGTTGGTGTCGGCGCTCACGGGTGACTCTGGTTCTGTTGTGTCGGAGTTTTCCGGGGTCTGAGCTGATGGGGGCAACTCTGAGTCATAAAATGCTGAGGAACCCGGCTGCCGGGGGAGTTCGGGTTTACCTGGAGTATGAGCACGTTGGCAAAGCCCTCGTTACTAACGTCGTTACTAACTTCCAAACACAGACTATAAACCACTGCACTGTGGCAGTTCTGTCTATTTCTAAATAACAGCAACTGCGGTTTTTACATCCTAGAGTACATGAATATTCCAAACATGTATTGTCAGACTCAGGTTCCTGAGTAATACCACCAGGTTGTTTATATTGTTCATTCCATTAGATTTTGGGACTTTACTGCTGTAACACCGTAAACCTCCCGCTGTGGGACAATGAAGGCTCGTCTTATCTCATCTTGTGTTGACATAAGCCTCCAAACAGATACTTCCACACACTGGCACCGACGTACTGCCGGTCACGTACCAAATTTGCTGAGGATCTCCTGCTGTTCATCCCGAGAGGAGAAAAGAATTTTGGGGTTGAGGCCCTTGGTTTGGAATCCCTCCCACGGTGGGGTCTTTGCACTGGGTCGATCCCTGGGATCCACTTCAATGTCCAAATTCACCTGGAACAAGTCTGGGTACTTTTCCTGAATGTCGCAGGCATCCAAGTCATACCTGACCGGAAGCAGGAAGAATAAGAAACCTGATACAACGTAGAAACACGTGCTGAATGGTTCTAAACCGGGAACTCACTTGGCAAACTTGACAGTCGTTGCATTTCTGGGGACAAACCCTGTGTGGAACTGGATCTGGAACATTTTCATGGACGCCATCTGAAGCAGGAGGAGGAAATGGCATCAATCTTGCTGACACGTGGATTGTCAGGTAAAAAGGGCAGCGTCTGGAGTCACACTCAGACTTGTCCTTCTAACCTTTGCCTGAAGACGTCCTCCTAATGTAGACCTCGCATGATAGATCACCACCAGTACGTCTCCCTGGACAGTCACATTCAGGGGAATCTCTGCTCTCCCATCCTCCATCTTAAAATCCCTGCAAGTATGAAATGAGTTGGGATCTCCTCCATGCATGTGTTGAGTCAAAGCCAACCAGCGGAGCTGAGAACGTACTTCATCCTGTCGTACTCCTGGGACGTGGTGAGGACCCTCTCGTCTCCCACATAAACTTCACAGAACGGCCTGCATCCGTTGCGCTGCTTGTTGAACAGCGGCACCGGCGTCATGACGATGGAGCGGATGATGATGGGTTTGCAGTGGGGGACGATGGGCTCCTCGGCCATCATGTCACACATGTACTCGATATACCTGATGAGTACACAGACACGGGAACAAAGTCACCTTGAGCACGTTCGGGAGCGACTGCGACCAATTTGAAGTGTGTGTGTGTGTGTGTACCTCTTGTGGGAGGGTGCGATGCCCGGCGGGCAGCGCTTCATGGAGAACATATAGACAGCGGCCTCTGCTGTGGTGAAAAGACGGCAGAAACACAGGAAGGAGCACACGGCGACGGCTGACGCTGCCCTGCCGTCCTGCAGAAATAAACAACATTCAAGCGTCGGTTCTTCCCTTTTCTTGTGATTCGGTTCAGAAGGGGCCACACACCAGACAGTGCACTATGCAGATGTTCCTCTGGTCCTGTTTCAGCCATAAATGCATGTTCTTGCACACGCTGTAGAGGCTGCGGAGGTTGGGGGCCCGTCGCACCTGCCAGTTACACTCAGAAACCTACGAGAAAAAGACAAACAACGTATTCATCTGCACACTGGTGACAAACTACACCGGACTTGGATGGGTTAGAGGAGAGAAACGAGAAAAACTCATCTGCCCTGTGATGTTGTTCTATTTAAAATCAAAATGTTCAAAATGTGTGTCTGTGTGGTGGGGTGTGTGTGTGTGTGGGGGGGGGGGGGCATTTCGTACCCTGTTGTGGAAGCGAGAAGGTCTGTATGATCGTTTAGAGAGGTTGTACACGGCGTAGTGGCCGGCGTGACGCGAATCCAGAAACAGTCTGACGTCCTCGATGTTGTTCTTGATCGCAGACTCCACCCCCTCAGCCGGGAAAGACATGACTGCCCACACACACACACACACACAAACACACACACACACACACACTGGTACTTCCAACAAAGGTTCGTGACTCAAACCAGAGGACCTAGAGGTTTAGGTTACTCTGCCCACCTGCTATTCTGGAGGTGATGTATGAAATATCCAGGTCTCCTTTGGCGTAACTGTAAGAGAGGTCACATGTGCACTTCTAAGATCAGTGAGGTAAGAAAACTATCACAACACAAGTATAGAAATAGGCTGACTATCGTATGTGTACAAATGTTGTGGCCATAAAAAAAAGTCTTAAAAAAACTGGTGTATAGCAGCCAGGGAATCTGTATGCTAATGTGGATAAATGAGCCAAGGTGGATTGTCTGGGAGGATTGTATGAATTCCAAACACATATGTTTTGAAGGAAGGAAGCCCACAATAAGGGGACTTAATAGAAATAAAACTTGGCACACGGATGAGAACTGTGCGCCGCAGATGCTCGCTGTGGCCCCAGCTCGGGTCCATTATGTCTCCTCTGTTTCCTGCTGGTGCTCAGTGAATGAACATGGAACAA
The DNA here is from genome assembly GCA_901007665.1 of Aeoliscus strigatus. NCBI lineage: Eukaryota > Metazoa > Chordata > Actinopteri > Syngnathiformes > Centriscidae > Aeoliscus > Aeoliscus strigatus. The sequence continues at coordinate 15,072 of CAAKHB010008288.1, forward strand.
AACAAAGCACATTGATTCTGCAACCTTTATCGTACACAATACTACACACAGGAGAACTATCAAGCCAAGAATGTGACGTGTCTCTGCTGATGAGTCGTATCGACGTAACATTTGTGCACGTGATGCTGGTTAAGACACAGACGTAGCTGACATGGGGATTTAGTAGGCGATGGAGCGAAAACGATTTATTAACCAGGCACACGCCTATTAATTCATTCACAACACAGACACAGATGTTTGTTCAGAGCAATGTAATTACGTATAGACAGTGGTATTTGGACAAAATGATCATGTTACTGAGGTCATTTCTGACTCCTTTGTTCTCTCAGCCAACTGTCGTTGCACCACGCTCTGCATCCATGTGTGATGTTAACTTCAGCAAGCGGTGATGACAGACACAGCAAAAAGGCTTCGAAGGGTTTCCTCCTCTAAATCAAACACAAACTACAGAAGCACACAGACGGGCGACATGAACGGTGCGCTTCACAGACCCGCATTTACCTTGGGTTGCTAGGTGATGGACACATAGTGGGACCGTGAAGGATCGGGACAGAGAACAGAAACAAAGAAATAAACCAAATGAAATGCAAATGAAACGCACAGGATGACAGATACAAACGGAAACGTTCAACTTGAAGAGATCCAACAGCTATTGGAGGCAACCGTCTGAACTGTTACAGACAGTTCACAGGATTTCTAGATTCTCCCATGAGAAGAGAACCAGGACAGATATAGAAAGGCCCCGTTCAGACTCACAGCATCACAATGGACACCCATCCATTCATGTAACGTAGCATGTAGTGTGCGTTTACAAAATATATTACAATATATGACGTTTTGACAGCTTCTGGGTATAAACTACCAGTTTCAAACACATGTGGAGGTGGATTCAAGTGTTTTCACACTTCACGGCATACATGAATGTCCCTCCTGAACATGACCAGGAGAGCAAAAGGTTCTCTTCAACTTAAATTTGGGGCCAGGGGCAAGAAAAAAAAATGGACAGGGATGTTGACAACTTCAGGTGTGAACCATTTCGTTATTCCAAATGAAACTGCTATGAAACATGAGGACGACAGAGTAAAATAGGCAAGTCAAGTCAAATACGCGGCTTGACCATTTCTTCTCAGCACTGAAATAGGAATCAATGCACCGAGGAACCATGGTAACAAAGCAACAGCGCCATACCTGGCTACAGACTGGATGACCTTTGAAGAAGTGTCCTTTATGTTGGTCAGGAAGCGCTCCGTTCCTCCCCTTAAGATGTCCAGGAGGCCACTGCCAGGCTGATCAGGATCGTACACACCTGAACAAAGACAAAAAACACAGGTAACACGGACAACTACAGGAACGGAGAGAGCCGGGGGCGTTCATGAGACGGGCCGCCGTAAGCTGACAGGCAATGTGTGAAAAGCACGTGTGCAGTGACGACTCGTTAAGGACTGCGGCTCAACGTTACTTATTGTCACGGTTTAACTACATGACGAGGACGGCAGACTGAAGCCACTGCTCATCGGAAAGAGCAAACATACTCGGCCGTACGACAGATGGTTGACTGGCTGGGCAGAAATCCTCTTAGTGTGTGTGTGTGAGAGAGAGAGAGAGAGAGAAAGAGTGTATGTGCAGGTCGGTGTCCTTCCTGCTGTAAATGAAAGTTACAGACAAAGGAGCATGAAACACCTTCAGTTTTAGTTGATGCTCTAAGTGGTCTAATTACTAACTAGGTTGTTTGTTTATTATCCCCGTGTATTGGGACTAGGATGTCCGGTGTGATAACTCCTGTCCGGTGTGTGTACGTTGGACAAGCTCGACCGCAGGATCATCCACAGTCAGATAAAGTTAGAGAAGTTGGAGAAAACGGCACTAGAAATGTACATACTATTATCAATTTCTTCCAAATTTCCCAAATTATTACGGTAATCTTTGCAGAAACTACTGGCTGCTGTGTGTGTGTGTGTTACAAACTAGCAATGCTGTGACACTTAGTACTTTCCAAAAAAAACAAAAAACAAATTGTGAGGATCCTTGATGAAATTGTAGGTTTTGACAGGGTGAAATTTAACGCGAAACCTCAAAGAAATGGTGCACAAACAGTGATCAGGTTAAGATAAAGATAAGTTGTATGCTCATGTGTCAGAACGACGTTTAACAATGAACAAAAACCAAACCAGTCCATCTCTGAGACGTCATCAAATTCCTTTTGGACAACCACGAGAAGTCCCCTCTGCAGAGATGTGTGTGTAAGTATGTGCACACTATGTGCACACTGAGAAGCCAAACACCTCTGGCCACTGATGTGTCCAGCAGCAACGCAGAATAACACAAAACTTTGGTCTTGCACAGTCGACCCACCCTCCTCTCACCTGCGTTGTTGTGGACGTTGTGGATCTGGGTGGGCAGCTGGGCTCCGTTGTTGCCGAAACCTCCATTCTGCTCCAGCAGCTGCAGACATTCATAGCCGTCATACACTGGACGCCAACAGTAGTACGTGCTCAACATTGTAACAGACTAATAACAGAAAAAAAAATGTTAAAAAATAGTTGTCGATTTTTTTTTTTGGCCCAGTGATGTTTTGAAGATGTTTTGCAAAAAATGCAAAATATATTTGTCAATACTGGAACAAAAATCTGAAATTGCTGTGAGATGAAGCAAAAACAGCCTCAATAATCTAAAACAACTGAGCCAAAGGTCTGATCTTCCGTCTGATGAAAACTGCTTTCTCCTTCTCCTTGCGCTTCTCTCACAAGTTTTCTTGACACATTTCTCTCTGTTGCTTCTCCCAGTCTGCACCTCCATATGTCTGAGCAACAAGCAGCAGAGGAGGAGGAGTAACAGGAGGACTGTAATCTCCTTATGGCCAGCAGGGAAACCTCTTCTTAACCCTAATCAGATCAGCGGCGACAAATCAGCCTTCACCCTCCCAACATATACAACTCTTATCAGAATATCAGTCATGAACTTGTTTCAAGCCACGTCGTGTACGCAGTGATGAATTGGTTCTCTACCGTCCTAAATCAGAGTGAATCATGGTCCAAAGACAGCAATGGGCTACAGCGCATTCACACTCCTATAATTTAATAAGAATAATTACCATGGAATAATGGGAGAAGGACCAATCACCATCAAGCAGGAGACTCTTGACACGGAAATGAGCTTTACAGAATATCACAACTTTGCCCGAGGATTTGTCCGTAAGTAGCTGGATTTGTGGATTTGAGGTAAGAATCTGGCTGCGGTTAGTTAATTGGACGTGACCTGCCGGGGCGAATGCTCGTCCATTCTAAACTGTTCATGTTTGTGATATAAACACTGCAGGTGCTAGATGGAAATGATTCCTTTGTCTGCTGAAGTGCACTGATGTGTTGTCTCTCAGCATCTTTGGCCCCGTTAGGACCATGTCAGCTGGGAGGAAAGCCTGCCAATGAGAATACAGACTTCTTTGTGCTGACCACCCTGTTTGCCGGGCGTGAGGCTAAGTCTGAACACAGCAGCAATTTAGAAGAGTGCGCACATAATGATACGCACAGAGAAAAGGGGGGAGAAAAAAAAGCTGTGATTGGCCTGTTAATAGCCTCTCCACGGGCTGGCAGATACTGACGATACTGCCTGTGTGTCTCAGCCAGGCAAACTTCATGTTCAAGCTCCTCAAAGTCCCTCACCAACGCAGAAGTCCACCATTGTACAACACCTTCAGAAGCACGCTCGCATTTTGACTCGTACTTGAGCTGAGAGTATAACTAATTTGATATTAAGAATGATTAACCCTTCAAGTCCAAGAGTCCCACAACTGGGGGAACGTGGAACAGACCTGGCAAAAGTGCAAAATAATGTGCTAATCACAAAAAAATCTAATAACAAGCCTTTTTCCATGACTCCTACCCTACACCTCAGTACACATCATGCTTTACATCCTCAGATCGGGTTCCAGAGGTGGATTCCCAATGTGCACACCGACCTCTGTAATGGGAGACTTGGGGTTGACGTTGCGTGCTGCTGCTATCTCCTGGAGCTGGTTGACCAGCTCTGTAATAGACAGACGCTCTTCTGGATTCACCTTTAACATGGAACCTGGACAACGGGAAGAGAGAACAGGACTGTGTGAAGGATGGCGCTCATGGAGGAAGGCGCTGTGTATTGTTGAGACATCTACTGTACAAAAAAAAAAGGAATGAATCACATACGCGACAATCAAGGAGTGACTCTCTTGTGAGAGATTTGAAACGTGGTCCAGATGAGGCTGTCCTGACCTCATAAATTACAGAGGAATTCAAGCAGACAGGGAAAGAAACCACCCGTAGTACTTACGTATGAGGTCATGATACACAGTGTACTTTGCGTCGTTTTGAGGGATGGAGTATTTGCCATTAACGATTTGCAACTTGGCCCCCTCCTCGAACGGGTGCTGCTTGAAACACAGAAGGTAGAGGATGCATCCCAGGGCCTGCATGAGACGGCACACACAGGAAGAATCCATCAGTGCTGGGTGTCTTGGGTGAGAAATAACCAAAGATTTGACACGTCAGCAACTATCAAGAGTTGATGCTTGTATGTCATATGTCATGTAAGAGTTTGAGTAGCACAGAGATCATCTTTGCAGCAGATCTAGGAAATGGCTCACACCATCTCAGCTCAGTTAGGTGGAAAATACAATGAAACATCTGACCCAGATGTCTTGCTTCTCATTGATGGGGAAGTTGGAGTAGAGATCGATCATTTCTGGAGTCCGGTAGGCTGGAGTGGTGTTCCTTGTGATCTACACACACACACACAAACAAAGACAACACAACACAGATTTTACATGCATCAAGCATCTACTTTGCACCATTGGTCTAGCGACACACAGGTTAATCAAATCTGAAAGCGAAATCTCTGGGGGTCGTCGTAATCGAGGCCATCTGCGGCAAATGGTAAAAATCAAATTAAGCTAATTGAGCAAAGCTTCCTGGACGTCCAGTTGTTAATTCAATCACAAGGTTTCTGTTTTTTGTCCGTTTCAGCCACTGAGGCAGTCGTGGCAAAACAATTACTAATGCTGATTTTATATTCCGTGACAACCTTAACAACACGCAACACATAAAGTTATTGGACACAATCACAGGAATAAAAATAAACAAACAAAAAAAACGGATCTGCGAGATCTTTATTTAAAAGAGGACTTGTGTAGTGGAGTGTGTGTGTGTGTGTACCTCATCCTCCACCATTGACCGCTTGTGTGCCGACCAGCTGTAGTCCGGGTAATGTGACACTATGGTGGCACTGCCAAAGTCGCATAGCTTGATGGTGCCCTGGCCGCTGATCAGCAGGTTCTCAATCTGCAGTACGTCAAGATATTAATTACGTGTTGTAGTTAAAAAAAAAAAAGACAAAAGGTGCAAGTGGTGCTTCAGAATCGTATGCGTGTGACAACAAACTCTGTCCGTGTAATTCATTCTTGAGCAGATATACCTTGAGGTCTCTGTGTATGACTGGAGGTTTCTGTTTGTGCAAGTGCTGCACGGCGCGGCACGTCTGGTAGAAGACTTTCAGCACAGTGTCACATGACAGAGGAGCCCTCTGCTCCACCCGCCGTATGAAGTCCACCAGCTGACCTGAGGCACAAACGGACGGAAACGCACAAAGGATGAATATCCATTTCCACAGGGACGTCACACCTGCCTGTTAATTTGTTGTTTGATGTTAAGTGATATAATGACGGAATGTGTTGTATGTGAACTGAGTGAATGAAAGGATGTAGGACAGGAAGTGAGGGGCTGCCGATGAGAAACATTTCCTCGTCAGCAGCACTCATTGGGTTCTTAGGAAATGTTGCTTCACACTTGAGTTACGCAAATGAGTAAACCCTAGTTCAGCAGTGAGTATGCACACAAGGTGCAGACGAGGAAGTAAAAATGTGACACCAACAAATAATGTGTGTTTTTACCTTTGCACAGCTCAGTCAGGATGAGGAACTCGGCCTGTCCGGTGTCTGATTCCTCCTTGCTGATGGAGGCAGCAGAGCAGAACTGAACCACGTTGGGATGACCTGACAACTTTTTCTACAGGCGCAGGGGGTCAAGGAAACAACACACTCCTCTGGTGTCAGGTTTTCTCTCAGGAATGTCACTTCTTGCTGAACGCAAACCACAGATTGTCCCGCGGTGGTCGACGCACAGAACCAGCAACACATTGGAGGGTAAAAATCGAAAAAAAACAGGCAAATCCAACAACACACAGCGGTCAAGCATGTGAAAGTCACAGAAGTGCTACATAAAGATCTTCAGAAAAAAGCTTGTGACCATCATGAGAGGATGAAGGATACCATGAAGCAGACCTCCTGGATGATTTCCTTGTTCTTCTCCTCTTCGTTGGACAACAGCCTCTGAAAACAAAGCACACACATCCAAGTTTTATGATGTCTTTGATGATTAAACCTCCCCATCCCATAGATACATCCTCATATGTGTTGCTGTTGCTGCGTGTTGTTTATGACCAGCACCATTAATATGAACTACAACTGCTTACGTAACATGTGGAGTGCAAAGTGACAATGGAAAAAGGCAGAAGCAGTACATTATTGTGGTTTCACGGTGAATACGTTCATGGCTTACCTTGAGGGCATAGTCTTTACCACTTCCCAAGTCCTGGGCTTCATAAACAAAGGCAAAGCCACCTAAGAAAAATGGGGAGAGATCATTCACAATGACCACAACTTAACATAGATACAGCATCTCTTTTTGACATCAGGAATAGCATACAACCACACAGACATTTTGTATAGAACAAGAACATACTATATCATAATCAGGGTCAAAATGTATTTTTCCCGGAGAACAAGTCATTTGTCGCTGCAGCCAAGAAAGACAGTGAAACAAAACAAATCACCAATGTCAACCTTGTATCTAATGGAATAAATCAGTGCAAGGCAGTGTCACACTTCCTTATATTTGAGTGTTTTTTATTTGCTCATGGCAGTGTTTCAACTGAACTGTCTGCTGCTTCAAAAGTTAGAAATTGAATGCGCTGAGCATCAACAGGTTAATATGAGAGTGTATGTCACACTTTCTCTAGTGGACAAGAAGTTTGAGCTTCCAAACCTTTTCATTAGGTGTGTGTGTATGTGTGTGTAATGTAAAATGCACCCAGAATGTAGCCACAGCACACGAGCCCGGGGTCAGGTTGCCATAGTGATGCATACACTAAAGACCAACGGTAGTTTGCTTTGCTTAATCCTGAATGGGAAACATTCAAGACTCTTTGAACGGATCTCTTCTCCTTTTCTGGGGTTCAACGTGTCCCCAACACACAAAAGACAAAAACACAGAGAGCAAACGCAGAGTTGAGTTCATGCACAACATCCAGTCACCTAACCAGGGAATTATTTATGATCATTCCAGCTCTTTTAAGTCTGCTATTCTTATACATATTGTAAGAAGCTCAGCCAATCCTCTGCAGCACTGAGAACAGAGACCTCTAGTGTTCCACCAGACAGGAAGAGAAAATCAAAGTCTAATGAAAGCAACGGACAGACAAGTGTCACTGTTCCTAAAAACCTGTTTTGCTGTGTGACGAACAAATCTCTGTAACTATCAAGTACGACTTGCTCAAGGTAAGGTAAAGGTAAATCTTTATTCGTCCCCCTTAGGGGAAATTCACCTGTCACAGCAGCATAGAAAAAGGCACAGGACATAATCATCATAAATAACACAGAACGACAGCATTAGAAAAAGCTGTGCATTCTATTTGCTGGATATAGAAACAGCGTGTTTGGTGCAATAATAAATAGGTGTGACTTAAAAGCTTAAAAAAGACAACACCACCAACACGCCACACAATTTACATGGAATTGTTAAAAAGTCTGACTGCTCGGTTGAAGAATCTGAAAATGATGAGGAGAATTATTCCCCAAGTCAACTCTACTTTCGTGGTTGATGGAGCTGACAAACTATTCATAGCCAGAAGAAAATGACAAGGAATCATGTGACATCTGATTCAGGCCAGTGACTGAAATCACTTCAGAACCTTTCAGACACAGGATGGGTGTTTGAAAAGGTCATCATACTGTGGAAAACTGATTTGCTTTAGCCTCTTGTGGGATTTTCTGCCTCTTAGAACTGCTCATCAAACTTTTGATGGAGGATTTGCTTTCATACCAATCAGATGTACTAAAGTTATAGTATAATTGCCTACTTGCCTACTCTTTTCATTCCCCATTTTCAACACATTTAAAAATGTTGAAACCTTTACACAACAACAACGGTTTCAGTAAATTCATTTCTGCGTCTGTTTCATGTAAATGTTAAGGGAAAAGTTTCAGATGTTCGTCTTTCGAATTCACAGCTCATGATACATGTTTATGAAAACATTTTAAGAAGTTATTTAAAATCTATACATGTCTATATATTACTTTAATGCTAAAGACTTCATGAGTGATAAAGTAGATATACCATATAGATACACATAGTGCATTCATGTATTCTTTATTTTTGCTATATGTATGCTTGAAGACTTAATAACAATAAATTACAGAAACACTGTCTCTAAACCCTTTGATGCCATGATTGGTTTCCAACCAAAACGGCAGAAACATTTTTGACTTCCATAGCATTCACTCAGACGTAATATTATTTATTGCTGCTTACTTATTTTCAGCTAACAACACTTAGGATTGTCTTTAAATACTTATCAAGGCAATCAGCTGAAATCTGGTTTTGGTACCAGTTTTGTGCCATCGTGTCCAGCCTGGTGCCCAATGACAATATGATGAATGAATGACTTCTCATCTCTGATGACCTGTGTGAGCTGTGGTTCCTGACCTCAGCTCTCACCTCTGATCTCCAAATCAAAACCTAGCAGACATGTAGATTTTGTCATTTGTCTGTTTAGAGTAACTAAATCCTCCTTTGTGAAAATATGAGGTAAATAACTAACAGTGCCAACAGCAACGCTTCCTGTTCTGATGCAGTCAGGTGAGACCAGGGAACCCGGTTAGAAGGCGTGTGAGCTGGCAGTTGGTGGGGAGGGAAATGCACTTGAAATGTTGTTGTGATAGCATACCAAGGCTAACTGTGAGAAGTAACGTATTCCACTGTGGCCTTATTGGTGTTAAACTACGCACGCAATATAAAAGAATGCATCAACTGGTGTTTACTCAGTGACTCATTACTGTGCGCTTGCTAACTATTGTCGTTCCACCTTCAGATGTTAGCTGCTTTAGCTTTTCGGCTAACTAGCACTGTGAGCCACGGCAAGATTTGTATCAGCAGTGTCTGGTACTGGTACATGATCTGACCTTCCGCGATCACCCTCTTGATGCGCAGTTTCATGTCACCGAGTTCAACGAGCTGTCCGACAAAATCATTCTGGTCCCGGGTGGACGCTCCGGACGAACCGGGCCCGGCGAGGAAATCCAACGCCGACTGGAACAGGGACATTTTCTCCGGTCCCCTGCTTCAGACTCACAAAGGGCCGGGTCCGGACGTGGGCTGTTTGGATCCAAACAAGAGAGCTCGGTCTGTTATCAAACTTTGGAATCTGCTGATATTATTCTTCCACTGGAAGCAAACATTCTCTTCCTGCCGCTAGGCTAACGAGGCCGCCAGCTACCATCGTCAACGCGGACTTCCGGGACGGGTGATGACGTCAGGCACGATTCTGTCACGTGAAGTTGAAAGATGAATACCAAAGAAAACGCGTTGACGTTTATAACTGTACGTGTACGCGCTTTAACTAACATTCGCATGTACTTGAAGATGAATCTATCTTTATTTCTCACTACGTTAGAGTCTCGCGGGGAACGACGCAGTCGGAAGTAAATAACAGGACAGCAGCCAACAACCACAGAAGAATAAAATAAAAGTCTTATTTCCTGCTACTCTAACATATTTGTCAACCCCCTTGTATATATTTACATTTGAATTAATGTAAGTACTGTGTATTTTTATGTATTACAAATATGTAATTGCCGGCAATGAAAATGCTTCATGAAAAACATGACGTATCATGTCTGTTCATATATGTTGATATAAACCATCATCACAACATGATCTCATCCAACACTTTTGTAAAATATAATACACTAATACGCCCTCTGCTGGAACTCTGTCAGGCTTACATGGTGCATTTGGACTGTTCTAGAACTCGTACATTTGGACATTCTGTTAAACACTATAATAATTCTATATGTTGCCTTATTGAATTATGTAAACTTAGATACATAGATTTAACACACAAAAGCATGTTTCTATCATCTCAAAAGTACAGGTCACAAGGGCAGTACAAATGGCAACCACTGAGTGAAATAAATGTTTTGTTTTATCAATTTTTATCAATTATACCTGAGCAAGAACACTGTGATTCACACTGTATCACATATGACTGTTGAGTTCTTAATGTGTTTTCCCAATATTAAGTTTGTTAACATGTTTTTATGGTGAGACAAAGGCCTCCAACACAGTTGACAATACATATCTGTTTTATTAAGCAACTCATTCTCTCACTCAATTCAACTTTATTTATTTAGCCCAACATCACAATTTACAATCGTCTCGAAGGACTTAACAGTCTGCACATTGCCGACTCAGCTGAGTCGGTGAAAGCGTTGCTGGACATTAGTTTTGACAGGTTTACAGTATATCAAACCTACATCCGTGATGATGTGCCATCAATCTATTCTCTTTAAAGAATAGCTACATTGATTTACTTGAAGTGATTATATGAGATAGTACAAAATGCATCGCTTTAACTTTTCCACACAACATGCAAAATTCTATTGAGAATTGACATGTTGGGTTCATTTTTATGGAATCACAGGAGTGCCAAAATTAATCAGTATAAGTACACAGTGTGAACAGCACTCTGTATATGTCAGTTACACGTGTTGCATCACAGGATCCAAAGAGCGGTAGTTGGAAAAGAATTCTCTGATCAATCCATTCCAGAAATGTTACTCCTGCTTGTTACAAAATGTGAATTTGGCAAGACTGAACAGCGGGATTTGCTGTAGCGTGGCTCAGGGTCTATTACAGGTCAGCTTCAGGATCATTGCTCGTTTCAAGCATCAGTGATATATATTACAAAATGCACTTTTCAAAGCATTCACATTAAAGAAGCTCATTTTTCTTGCTGTAGTATTTTAGACCTGTGAATTGCTCACCTCAGATGTACCATTGGAACTAACCTCATCACAGAAAGTATTAGTGCTTTCACCATACGTCCACTTTGTTTCGTCTGCTTTGGCTAATGTTTTTTTTTATCAAGGCCTCAGCACTACACTCTTGGTAAAGACATTAGTCAAAACACAAGAGTGATAATGGGGTTGGAAAAAAATATATAAGGGGCACAAATTTAGCAGTTTGTCAGTGTTCCTCCTGAGATCTCACTGCATTTTAAAATGTCAGAGTTGAAGAGCTCATGATTCATATTTACCTTACCTTCACCTTTCCAGTCTGAACTCTTGTTCTCTTTGCAGCATTTAGGGACACATTACAAAACAGCATCAGACAGGTTACGACATTATTGTTAGCCTAGTCTGTATTTTTCTTAGATATACCTGTGCCAGACCTCCTGTACATTTTGATTGTGTATTTTCAGTTTGCACACATGCATACATGTCTCTGATACTGGTCGTAAGATGCTGATTCATGTAAATAAGGTGTGTTAATTTGTCAATTCTGTGTTCCTGACCAACATTTGAATCTCTCTCTCTCTCCAGTATATATCTATATATAGATGTATAATATAGTTCAGAGCACAAGTGTTCTTCATCGGGGCTGTATAGGTCGTTCCTCCCTCTCACTCTGTCACTGATTGGGCACACCCCTAAAGTCCTCCTCTCTTCCTGATCTCTGATTGGCTCAGACATGACGTAAGGCCCGGACAAGTCGGCTTGCAAATGAAACTCCAGCCCAACCCGGATGATACACCTCCCACCAGGGAGATAGAGCGATCGGTCGGCTGATGTGGGACCAGCGTGCGGAGCACCAATCGCAAGCCTTCCTTTGGACAGGCAAGACTTCCGCGTCCACGTGAATCTCGACCTGCAGCGCAACGCTCCTGCGCGTCCACGCGCGGGAAGGTTCAAGTCTCCTACGCGGTGTCATAATTTTGTTAATGAAATCCAAAAAACGGTTCATTTTAATAGAAATCATTATCAAAATAAAATTAATACTTATTGTCATCAGTACAGGGCTAGTTGTTTTTTGAGCTTATTATAACTGCATTATTTGATTGTATTAACTGTTTATAGTCTTTCAACTACATTGCAAATAAATACGATAATAAACATAATTGTTGACTATTTCACAATATGTACTGTAATAACAATATTTTTACATTCTTATATTTTAATATAAACAATGCAGGAAATTATTCCGCCGTTCAACGTGACCAAAACACATTCTGCACATGACAGTAATTCTACATCTGCTCATGTAGCATTATACAGACTGTCATACAGAGTATTCAGTATTCACTACCAGCAGACATCTGATCTGTACACATTCTTTTTATATATCTACAACAGAATGGTTTTTCACTCAAACTGCACGTCTGTATATTTGCTCTTTGTATTCTCAATATCGTGGATTGCCCACCATGTGCATTCATTTTAGTTTTATTTTTTTCTTCCCTGCTTTAAAACATTACCTCTTTCTGAACATAATGTCAGACTTGCTGCTGTAACATATGGATCTGCCTCAGGGGATTAATAAAGTAATTATCTATGTAGCTATGTAGGCCAAGTGAAGTCTCTGTAGTTTTGTGTAACAGTACTGAACAACGACACTCTTGAACGCATCCTAATCTACGTCATCACGCATGGGCGTGGCCTGCCGGTTTTCCCTGACAGCTCCACGCTCACCTCAGCCACATAGCTTTGCTAGCTGTCGCATGCAGACGTCACCAATCCATTCAAACTAAGCAGCCGCTGAGCTAATTCAACTAGGACAGCTAACTAGGCGCTAGCCGGCGAGTAAGCGCATACGAAAGGACGTTTCAAAGATGTCTAAGGACACGGAAAGGACGAGCGAGAAGATAATGGACATGGAGAGCAAGGTGTTGTGGTACCCGGACTCGAAGAGGAACTCACAGATGGATAAATTCAGGATACAGGTCAACGCGGACTACGGACTTAATCTGGGTGAGTAGAGGAGCCAGACAGACAGAGAAGGTGAGAACATCCTCGTCTGAGATGGACAGAAGATCCAGGCGGGTTCTCCTTCTCCTAGCTGTTTTTAAATTCAGCTCATGTACTTGAATCACAGCTAGCACACCGATTTGAGTCAGTACTTCAGTACTTATTAAGAAGTACCAATAAAGATATTCGTATACTTGAATGGCTGGACACAGAGCCAACAGATTTGATGGAATGCTGAAAAACCTGATCGACTGGAGAGAGAGAGGTTATGTAATTGGAGAGTAAGGAGACAGATGTTTTTTAATATGGAAATGCAGGAAAAGTGTTGATATTTTAAATTTTTTACATTCTAAATTATTATTATTTGTGAATTTAAAAAAGAAAATATTCGAGCCAACTCCTATTTGAGCCCTCGCTCCTTAAAAACCGTGAACATTCAAGTACAGATTCTCAGAGGTATCTGTTAACAAATCTCTTCCTGAGAGGAAAGCATCCGTCCTCTTGAGTCTGTGGACTGCTGTTCTATGTGACAGAAGTAAGTAGCATTCTGGAACTGTAAATTTCTATACATCTGATTTGTCTATACATCTGATGGAACATCAGTGTTACCAGTTGATCCAGCTCATAGACATTCAGAATGATGCAGTCTGATAGGGGAGTTCCAGTCCACACTGTCTAATTAACGCTCCACAGCCAAAAAGGTCGGGAAGCATCATTTCCAAGTTCGGCCAGTGTTTGCTGGGTCTCTCTGACCTGTGTGTTCCCTTGTGTGTTTTTGTCTTGCTTAATGTCATCAAACAAGTCAAACATTTACAAATCCCTTGCAATACTCACGGAAATGTAACACAGATGCAGAATAATTTGATGAGTTGTCGAGAATGAAATTCATTATGGAGTCTGTCTGATCTAAGGGTCGCACAAATCTTACATAATTCTGCGTTGTAGGTTTGTCTTCTTTTGAGCTGAGAGTGTTTTGTTAAATATGTGTAATAACCACTGAATCTATCTCTCCAGCCAACTACAATGACTTGTACCAGTGGTCAGTAGAGAGCTATCCAGAGTTCTGGGCAGAGGTGTGGCGCTTTTGTGGAGTAGTCAGCTCCAAACCGTTCGATGAGGTGAGTGCATCCTCTGCTTGATGACCGTGTTCAATATCAAGTTTCATAAATCACTCACCACTTTCACTTTTAGAAGTACCAGAGCTAGTGAATATAATAGTGGGTGTAATAGTCACAAATGTATCGTAATATGTTCATTACCCAGGTCACTATTGTTGATTTCTGGTGTTCACCACTCCTGTATGTGCAGGGGGGCGTCTTTCTCCTGTACTCTGTCTTATACACAAAACAGTCCATGAATTATGGTAGGACCAGGAAGGACAGGAAACCCTGTAGTCCGTGATATAACTGCTGCAACAACGGACTTAAAGCGGACTGAATTATCATACATTTGTGTAGTTTTTGTTTTGGAAGACAGTAGTAGAAGTTTTTTGTGAGAGCCCTTCACCCGCTGCATCATTTTGTTGCTCAGGATTTTATTTTTGTCTCGAGCACAGAAACGTATCAGCTTTCACAGTGGAGGCATATACTTATTTAGGGTGCCACATAGTCTTTAGTGCACTTTTACCACAGTGCTCTGGTGGTATTCTCTTTGTTGTATCAGTGTGTTTTCCCCTTATTTTCGATTCGATACAACACCGTGCACTTCATGTCGAGTCTATTGACTCTCAGCCGTGTTTTAAAATGTGTGTTCTTGACATACAATGATGCTTTGTCTCTCCCCTGTGTGTTTTGCGGGTGTATACCAGGTGGTGGATGCAACCAAACGGATCTCAGATGTTCCACAGTGGTTTAAAGGAGCTCGGCTCAATTATGCAGAGAACCTGCTCAAACATGCTGATCAGGATAAAGTAGCTCTCTATGCTGCCAGTAAGTATGTGATCCTGATGGCTGATTAATTATGTTGCGATGATGGTGCCTTTATCCGCCATCAGACTTTTTTTTTCTTTTTGTCTTCGCATGCACACATGTTCATACATGTTCCGGGGCCTGTTCCAGAAAGCAGCAAGTTTGTTCAAGGTTACTGATAAACTTAATTCAAACATATGGAACTTAAAAGGCAGTTGGTTTCGGTCGGTTTATTTCGGTCAGTATATGTGGAAGTCGAACTGAAAACTCTGCAGTGTTTTCAAACAAATGTATGGTTTTCACTGAAGCTGCTGTCTGGAATGAGCCCCTGCTCCATTCTCTACTTGTGCATGTTGTAGGGTTCTTGTTTTCACATATGTATTTAATTTTCTGCCTAACTGACTCATTTTGCCTGATTCTCCCAGCGGAGGCAAATGATGAGATCCTGAAAGTGACGTTTGGCGAGCTGAAGCGGGATGTCGCCTTATTTGCTGCCGCCATGAGAAAGATGGGCGTCCAGACAGGAGACCGAGTCGTGGGTGAGTCTCATGTTCATTGTCATCTACAGGGTATCATGTACGACGTTTGCACTAAACATCTATAATAACACCACCGTAGCGCGTTTGTGAATAGAAATTGTCACTTATTCTAGTGCAAACCGTTATGTTGAACTGGAAAATAGTCTAAACAATAAGGAACAGAATCTGGGTTTGCGGCCCTACATCCCGTCCCTCATTTGAGAATTTGCAGCGCTGCCGTATCAGGTTGTGTGTGCAGTGGTAAGGAGGGCTGGCACAGGCAGCAGCTCCTTCTGAATGTCGTCATTTACGTTTTCAAAGTTCATGTTTGTACAGGGAGGAACTGCTGAAGGTGCATATTTTGCTGCGGTGCCCTCCCCCCACACCCTCCACATTATAGCACAGATTATTTCTACCAAATCATGAATGCCCATTGATGAACAGTAAGAAAATACAAAAATATGAAATGTAACAAAATAAAAAGGTTGAAGATCATCACTGAAGAGTTGTTCTCTGTCTGGGTCATGGCTGTCTGGGGAGGTTCACAGTGAGCTGTTTGAACTGTGTCAGTATCAGGAGCTCCATGTACCTACACAGCTTGTTGTCAAACACTGATATCTCACGTCTTTGAAGCAGCAGTTGCATGTCAATTGGGTAAATTAACACACACACCTGAACTCTGCCAGGAGTTTTACTCTGGCACCTGTCTGCTTGTCCAAACGTCATCTCAAAACACACCTATTTAAATGTGTATACGTCCATTTAATTACACATGGACTCCACTTACAACTCCCCTGGAACGTGGTTTAACTGTCTGTTTTGTTTATGCCTGATTTATTATTATTATTATTGTTGTTGTTGTTGTTGTTGTTGTTTTTGTTATTATTATACACGTATGAGTGTCAAAACTGCTACTATGCTACTTTGACCTGGAGAACCTTCATAGATATACACATATATACATATAATTGTAAGGGGTTTTCCAACATGTTTAGATTTTATAAAGATGACAGACAAAATGCTCCAAGATTTGGTATGTGCTGTTCCCATGGTGATGTACAGTTATGGTGAGCCACCGTGTATGACAATGTATGAAAGTGTTTGTGGGTTGAGAGGAGAGAAATGGAAGAAATCCATTAGCTAAATGGTTTAAGCTCTGGAATTCTCTTGGATCTCATTAGGAAAAACGAGAAGGATGGAGGGAGGGACTGAGCGCTAGAGGGGGTTAAGGAGGAACAGCGAGATGGTTGTTCCCTCATGCCTCATAAGAAATTCTAAGCATACGAACATACGCCTTTGAAATGTTTCCAGAAACAGTCAGTGTTTGCTAATATTCTCTAAGGCCAGCAGCAGCAGCAGCAGCAGCAGCAGCAGCAGCAGCAGCAGCAGCAGCAGCAGCAGCAGCAATGAACATCGGTGTCAGTACGTAAAGGAAAATATGATGAAACAATAAGATCATAGTTACTTTGACTCTGTTTCAGCAGGGAGGATTCTACGATGCTAAATGCTTAGACACACCTGTGAAGGCTGTCGATTTCACGTCTGTTTTTATAAAAGAGGAGACAGGAGACGCTGTAGTCACACAAGATATTATGGCCATGATTCTAATATCCCCCTGGAATCAAATCCCTCCTCCACCGAGTCTAATGAATACTGGCTCAGGAGGGGTTTAATACTATCCTCTCATCCCTTCCCTATCAACAGTAATTCTTCTCACCTGATCTACAATTAATGGTTGACAGAGGCTCTGTTTGAGATCCGCACACAGCATTAAAACACCAGCACAAGCTTCAGTCAGAAAGTCAGTGTTTGTTGAGATGATGTGCGTCATGTCAAGGTCAACTATCGATTCATTCCCAGTTCTTCTCTCATTCAGAGGGTACCAAAAGGCACACAGAGGGATAGCGAACTGTCACAGAGGCAGTCGAGCAACGTCATGCTGTATGATGATGATTTATGATGCTATTTGTTCTGGGCTGGTGTAAGAAGGTAATAATTTACACCGGTGTGGCAGGATGGCTATCTGTCTGGAGGAGGTGTCCAGCAAATCCAGCTGTGATCAGCTTCCTGGTGTTTGCTGAATTCTGATTAGTCATGTTTCATGTGAAGTGACAGCATCGCCCCCGTTTGCCTTTGACCAGTCAGACTGCTTGACCAGACAGATTACTGTTGTATCAGATACTCCAAGATACGATACGAAGCAATCCTGAGCTGACCTGGTGATTTAACAGTCTCAATCACAACGTTTGGGTTTGGTCAGTGGACACCCTTATTGAATCAATTGTTTTTTGTTTTGTTTTACCAATGCATCTTCAGTATGTCACCTATGTTTTTGCAGCAAAAAACAGAATTCTTCAGCATTCCCCAATTCCTGAGGGAACTCCTGTGGGATCAATAAAGTTCTGTCTAATCTAATCTTCTTTTCATCAGTCATCATTGGTCAAAAACTCTGTATGATTCCCTCAGTTCTTTTCCATTTTTGTCTTTGAATATCTGCCGGTAGGCTGAAACGACTTGCAGTGTCCTCGACTTCCTTTATTGATCAAGAAATAGATCGCAGGGAGACAACCGGAATGATCACAGCCGTGCTTGTTAAAAGTGAAATATTCCCCGTTCTTGAGTAGATAGTCATCAGTTCCCCATATCAATCCTCGCTCGTTCCCCATCACCTATGGACTCTCATTTTCTTCTTTGTACTCTCTTGTCACGTACCATGACTTTGGCGCTTTAGATGTGTGATAATAGCAACCGTTCTTTTTGCTACAAGTGCTGAATAAACTGTACTTTTATGGCCTTGATGAACTTGAATTGTTCGATCTTTAGAAAAACAAGCTTTATTAAATGATATTTTACATTATATAGATTTACATATAATGTAAATCTACATAAAGTAAATATAATTTATTTACAAATAAATGATGTAGAGAAGTTGGCCACGTCCTCTCAGCCATTGAACTACATTCTTTCGAGGTACTTTTGTACTTTTTGACTCTAACTGCACCCACCACCCCCCCTCAACACTCGATCACTGCCACTGTAATGTAAATAGTCTGTAACTGCACTGTAAGCACCTTATTCAACTCAGGTTTCCCCTCTTACTTTTTCAAATCCAACTCAGGTTCACTACTCTGTTTTTAGTTAGTTACATTAAAGTTACGTTTTATACTATATTTCTTCCTATTTTAACTTTTTTATATTTCATTTTATACTGCTACTTTTTAAAGTTTCTACTTGTATTGTGTCTGTGAAGGTTCTCAGTCATCCAGGTCATGGTATCTTGCTGTGTTAAATTGGAGGCAACTGGACTTTATTGCGTTCATTGTACGGTATAAACCACCGTTTCTACTATGCATATGACAATAAACCTACTGAATCTCTGATCTTTTGGTTAAGTAGTTTGTGTAATATATTTTTTTTTTCGTATGGTTTAATTTCTTCTGATGTCATTTAGCTGTCTGCACTCATAGCTCAGTATCAGCATCAGTACTTTATTCATCCCAGAGGGAGACTCTTTCATTCCAATAGGGCCGGTCAAGTAAGAAAACAACAGACCAGTTACAAGTGAAAAGAAAAACATTTGTTAAAATGTTCAATGTATAAAAGAAATATGAAATCAAATACAGCTGTGAAGCTAAAATAAAATATGCAGAAAAGTGTATGTACATCCACTATATACACCGACTGAATTGCGCATACAGTATGTTGGTGTGAAAATCTTTCAATACTGCAAAATGATGTATTAAATATCATGCGATAGTTTTAAATGTTTTGCTCACATCTGCAACATAATATTGATTTCACCCAAGTTTGGATTCCCATGCAGTATTTTTGTTCACGTATTTGTATTTGTATTTGTGTGTTTATGATTGTTAACACACTTTCCTTCTCTGTCTTTGCCTCTTGTGTTCCTCGCTGGCCCATCAGGTTACCTGCCCAATGGCATCCATGCTGTGGAGGCCATGTTGGCGGCAGCCAGCATCGGAGCCATTTGGAGCTCGACGTCTGTCGACTTTGGAGTCAATGTAAGAAGAAT
>CAAKHB010008290.1:4161-38730 GCA_901007665.1 Aeoliscus strigatus
AGATTGCTTGTTAAGAAAGGAGGGAGGGTGGTGTGGGTGTGTGTGGGTGGGGGGGGGGGTGGTTAGGTGAGGGGAGAATGGAGTGGCTGTAATTGGGAGGTTTTTGAAAAGGAGAGAAAGAAAAGACAGAATTAGGTTTCCATGCAGGGTCTGTCTGAGTGTGTGTGTGTGTGTGTGTGTGTGTGTGTGTGTGTGTGTGTGTGTGTGTGTGTGTGTGTGTGTGTGTGTGTGTGTGTGTGTCAGATAGGACCCCGGACAGATCAATGTTTGTAGTTTTTGTCGTTCAGAGGCCCCTGGTGTGTGCGCTCACTTTAAAGGGCCCAGTGAACTGTGAGGACTTGAGACATGAGACCCAGCTGGCCCCAGGACACGGGTTCACCCCGAGAATGTGAGCTGAGCAGGGAACTGGGCTGAGACGGGCTCCCACAAGCCTCCAGTCCACAGCACGGCCGTCGCACCTGAGAGGTTCGAAGCTCACGTCTCTGTTCCTGCTGCTGGAGCTTTTCCTGTGTTATGTTCAGTATGTTTCTGCTGCACATACAAGCAAATACAGGTTTAGCTATACTCAGCTCATCTCACACACACAGACACACACAACTACCAGACTGCAGGCTGGTGACATTTAAAAGTCATATTCATCGATTTGTCTTTTCTGACAGTTTCCAAGCAAAGAGAAAATGAACAACAAAGTGATGCGACTTGTTTTGTCTGCGCAGCCAAAGCCAGATGTATAATATTTCCCAAAGTATAAAAAAAGTATTAAAACACAGCAGTGACAGACATCAGACAGTTTGAGGTGTTTTTTCCTTTATTAACACAGTCACTGGAAACATTTTATGACCACTAAATGCTTCATTTACGCTTTTTATTGCTAAAATCCTTTGTGTCACATCATTCAACGTTTCTTAGGAAAACTGTGTGTGAGGGTTGTGTGTTTGTCAGAGTTCAGTATGTGAACACAGATGTTTTAAAGGACTCATACGTCAGAACAAAAGCAACCACTGATCATTGATTATTTGATTTAATTTTGTCTGTTCGCTTACGGTGACACTCACCATGTTTGAAGACTTAGTGAGCAAATGACTTTTCACCTCTTTGACCACAATACACCTGAAGATAAGTAGGATCTGTTCCTGCAGGAGAACATCTGTAGAGCACAGCCACCAGGTCATAGACAGGTGTTTCACAGAACAATCTCAAACAAAAACATACTCATACTTACTCAAAGAAAAACTTTGAGGATGCAGATGATGCAGGTGTCATGTATTTTTAGCAGCGAGTCGGCTCTTCCAGCTCCTACAGCTCTTCGCCCTCTGAGACAAACACAGACTGCAGAGTAACGCAAACCCCAGCTGAGTGTTGATATCAGGTTATGATGTTTGCTGTTTTAACATGAGCCTCTTTCTCTTTCTCCTGTTATTTCTGCTCCTCTTCAAGGGAAGACAGGCAGACAGTGCTGGGGGGGGGGCGTCCCACCCCAGCTGGGATCTTAGTTTAAGCACAGAAGAGGAAAAATACCACTGCTGTTGTCTTTTTTTTTTTTTTTTCTTTGGCAGCATTTCCCCTCAATTCAAATCAATTTCAGATTATCCATGAGCGGGCCCATCATATGAGTTTGTTGTTGTAGTTTGGAACCGATGTCTCCTTTAATTTGACCTGTGACGTCTTCACATCGGTTCATGTGCAGGTCAGAGTTTATGAAAACAGCTGAACTGTGTGCGACGATACGCAGTGTGTAGCCGTCGGAAGTTTGAAACCCTGTGTGAAAGAACAGAAACAAACAGAGCTCGAAAGTATGAAGTTCATAAGGTGCCAAGAGTTATACTACACTAGTTATACTAGTGAATTAAATAACAGAAAATAAAACAAATGGACGAGACTCTGAAATATGTAAATCACTGTAAACTATACAAGTATGAATATTTTAAAGATAAAAATTAGAATAAGAAAAGAACTGTAATGTGTATAGACTGAGAATTAATGAAGAATCATTAGCAGCAGCGTGTCCCTTCGTGTTCACAGAGCAGCATTCAGCTTGTGCACCGTGGGGTGGGGGATGGTGGGGGGGTCTGACCAGTGCCAATTAAAGGGCTATTTAAATATTTAAGCAACAAACTTTTCAAGTTGTCCCCTGGGTGCAGTTATGGCGGGTGACACAGCTGAGAAGCAGTGCTGTGGACGGTTGGGAGGCATTGGGTTACAGGGAGAATTAAAGCTGACACTAAGAAGCTCCTCGCAATGAGCCGCACACAACAGCACACACAAAAGAGTCTGTTTCAAAGTGGGACAAAGGGGGTTAGAGCAGATACCTGAGCCCAGGACCCAGGCCGAGTCAGCGCGTCTGCGGACACATGACTGGTGCCGCAGGACCACCGCAGCCAGACTGACCGAGAGAAACACAACCGCACATTCCTGCACACACACACACACACACACACAGACAGGCGCAGACGCACACATACATGCACAGGCACACACAACACTTCATAACTGATGTTGTCAATAATTGGTTTCCATGGAGGATTTTTTGAAAAATTTGAAAAAGATTTAAAACATTAAAACCCATTATAACTCACTTACTGAAGTTATTTTGCAAAGAAATTTACCAAAAATACTTGTGCAAACACTTGAGCCTCTCATAGCAACGCTGCCGCCTCCCTGTGGGAACTCAGGAGTTTGTGCTTTGGTCTGCTTCGTCTGCTTCGTCTGCTTCGTCTGCTTCGTCTGCTTCGTCTGCTTCGTCTGCTTCGTCTGCTTCGTCTGCGTCATCTGCGTCATCTGCCTTCGTCTGCTTCGTCGGCGGCAGTCTGCTGTCACCGCGGCCCTCGGTGAGCTTTCACCTCTGTCCTAATCCTCCACTTTGGCTGAAAGTCGAGATGACAGCTCTACGCTCGCTCACCTCAGCAGCTTCCACCTGTTCTTTACGTCTGGAGGCAGCAGGTCGCTGCACGGTGGTCACTAGAATCTCCATACAGAGATCACATATAGTATCATTTAAATATTAAAAGGGCGTGTCACCCCCTGCTTCCAGAGGCTTGAATAATTGATGTTCTGCCTCTTTTTTTCAGATAATTCATCCTTAGCTCCGAGCCAAGCTGACAGCGGCTGGGTGAAGTAATTACTTTGTGCAGACGTCTCTCAGCTGCATTTTTAAAACTCTGTTAGCAAACATCCTTTATTCACACGTCACACACTCTAATCACAGATCTCATAGCATAGATTGTACATCTGATCAAACAGCAAAATCAGAGTAAGATGAAATAACATTTGATAGTTGATGAAATAGTCGATTTCATTCAACCTTAAAGAGGTTTGACTGGATGATGTTGTTTGACTCACATTTATCGACTCACATCTATTATCCACTAATCACACATCAACAATACATTAATTAATAGTTGTGTATCACACTTTCTCTCGGCGGATCTGATTTACAGTTTCATTCCCTGAATGATGTTTCATGGCGACTTTACATTGGCGATAAATTAAAAGTCTTGTGGCGCTGAGGAGGCGGTGGAGCCGACAGGAAACCAGCAGCTTCATGTCTCTGCTGATTAACTGGCTGAAGATTCCTGTCTAATTGAATTACACTCAGTCTCCCAGCCTCCAAATATTTTCTTGAACTTCTACCCTCACTGCTGCCACAAACTATTTACATTATATATATACATATATGTATGTATATGTATATGTATGTATGTATGCATATACTTCTACAGGCCCACCAACAACAGTTTTATCTAGAGGTAGCACACAAATAAAGTATTATGTTTCCTGGAAAGAAAATGGAGGCTGCTTCAGTCTGAAGATGCAGTTTCACACACACAATTTCTTCTGGCTCAGACGGACGAAAGCACCTGCTGGGCTCTGGCCCTGACAAACACTGCGTCAGTCGTCAGACTCGTGGATGGATTGAACTCACGAGGGTTCACATGAGTCACGTCTGGTCCGATCAGAATGTCAGTGTGATGTGGACGATCTGGGGGATGAGGTGTCTCCCGTCGACATCGCTGGAAAACACAAAGCTGAGAAATGCGCCTCCGGATGTCTCCACAGCTTTGTCCTGCATCAAGGCGACTGGACATGATCGTTGTATTAAATATGCATATACATCTCTAGTGCCGGATTCCAGCATGGACACCGTCAGATTTATGGCAGCAGTGACCATCATTGCTTTGCTTCTTCCTCCAGAGAAGCTGCTGACGGCTGCGTGCCAAGAGCTTTAAAATTTAAAGAGGTGATGGAGAAACTATCCAGAGGAGACAAAAACATATCAGTTCTGTCCGTGAGCCTTTGCTCTTCTTCTCCTCTTTCCTTTCACCCTGAGCTATGCGAACACAAGAAAACACCGGAACACCCACAGGCTGTGTGCAAACAACTGGAGAACTTTGACCTCAGTGAACAGAGAAGAGCCCCGATTCTGTAAGATATCAGAAAGCCTTGTAATTCTGTTGTTCTGGACGTCTGTGTCCTCCGAGGCTCAGATAAAGAAGCACCTCTCTGAAGGAGGCAGACGTTCTTTCCTGTGAGGGACGGAGGAGACAAGAACTCCCACGCACTCAAAGTAGATCTCTGATTTCTTCATACCGTCTGCTAAACTGATAAAGTAGCATGACAACGCCTTGTGGAGTGACTCATAGGCGTTCTGTTCAGACTGTAAAGCATTTTCTGACCACAAACAACAGGTACGTGAACGGGAGGATATTTCTCCTGTGGGCAGGAGATGAATTTCTCTGGCAGGAACATGTGATCACTGTCTGCTGCTCACAGCAGCCGCAGCGTTTGTCCATCGCTCCGGGTCTGAAGTCTGAAAATCTCTCCTCTGCAGGACGGATTGTTCTCCTCTCTCGGGACCAGCCCGACCTGGGGAACAGGGGGCTTTCATAGGAGATCACAGGTGCTTATATACAAAATGGCAATTTTCTTCTTCCATAATTCCATGTTACTGCGTTACCAGATCTTATCTGGAGGCCAGTATCTCATTCCTGAGGTTTTAGACGTTAATGAAAGATGCTTTGCCTCCGGCCACTGGGGGCTAAATCAACAAGCCTGGGATTCCTGTCGGCCTTTGTTGGAGAACTGAGGGCTGAGCTGAGGTCAGAGCCAAAGCTCTGAGCTCAGGTAGAAACAAAACTTTTACAAAGTCTGGAGTGTATTTTACCTCTTGTATCTGCGCTCTGTCTGCTGGCTGAGCTGAAGGCACTGGATGTGTCATGATCATCGATCGGCGATTAGATTAGATTAGAAACTGAAGGGATCGACTGGGGAATTCAACAGCAGCATCAGACGAAGTGCGCAGAAAAAGAGATAAACAATAGAATTCAAAATATCAAAAACAAAGTATTAGCATATACAAATATATAAATCAAAACAGTTTAAGCAGCAATGTACAGAGATGAACAGACTAACAAGGTGGAGTTTGAAAAAAAAAATCAGAGACATGTTTCCATATGTTTCACAATCAGTGTGTCATGTGCTTTGTGTGCACTGGAATAAAACTGAAACAACCCTAATACGTGTTGAGGAGATGTAATTTCAGCCTCTTAGGATCATTAAAAAGAGATCATATTGAATATCACTCGGTGTGAGAAAGCGAGAAAGAAATAAAGAAGAGATTTGTTTGTCAGTCAGTTCAGAGGTGCTTAGGGGGGGGGGCCTTCAGCTTTCTGTAAATCTGCTGATGAAATGTTGACCAAACAGCCAATTTTCTGTAATTTTGCTGCAGCTCTCTGTCAGCGGCTCACTCAGTCAGAACCCCTTCATTTCAAACAGCAGCGCACCGTGACCTTTGACATGTTTCTGCGAGCCGACTCTTTGGCCTGAGAGAAAGACGTAGCAGTTGTGCCTTTTAGATCAGGTGGCTGTCGTTTAAGAAGCCGAGCCCATGAAGGACGCCTTTGTCTCCCAAAGCGGCTCTCCTGGGCCCCGGTTGAAGGAGAAGAAATGTAGTTAATAGCTCGGGAGCGGGCTAATCATCAGCTGCCATTACTGCTCCAATATCAGCAGAGATGACAGACTTATCAATAACAAAGGCCCAGCTGAAGCCTCTGCCGCTCCTGCGCCGCTCCTCTGCTGCTTCGTCATTTTGATCTTTGCTCCACTAATCAGAGCTTTCATTTGAGCGCAGCACCGGGCAGCACACCTCTCATTCTCTTCATGCTGTGCCAGAGATCACTCATCTTTACAAGCCACTCCGTATTCCCCCAGCCCCAGGCCACCATTTCCACAAATTGGCTTAATTTCTCCGGCAAATATATGACACATCTGAGAGCTCATTATCTTTGCAAGCGCTTATTGTACTTACTGATAAAAGTCTCTGAGCTTTTGTCTCGACGAGAGTCAGTCGGAGCCTAGCTGATTTTGAAACGAAGTGGAGATTTGTCTGCACATTTATCATCACATTTTGCTTTAATACATTTACTGCATTTGCTTCTTGTAACTCTGTCGACCTGCGTCGCTGGTGTCCGTGTTTGAGACAAACACACCAGTGTGAGGGAGGAAATCCTGCTGTGTATTAACCCATTTGCATTTTTTAATGTCATTATTTCTCTGTTCATTCCTCCGTCCAGGAGAAACCCGAGTGGGGCCAGAAAGGTGCTCGCGCACCTGGACGAGTCGGCCCTTTCATTGACGGTCACAGCGGATCAGCACTGACTCACTCAGACACCTGCTGTTGGGAAATATGTTCTGGGACAGGGAACGTCAGGCTGTTCGACAGCCGGAGCACTGGGAAGCCATTGTTCTCCCGCAGCATGGACAGCCAAGGTATTCTGGGGCTCCTGGCACACGTGGAAGACAATGTGTTATTCATGTTAAGCGACACATCCAACAAACACTGTTGACGGCAGCAAAACATTCAACCACAATCACATATTTTGAGCAAAAAAACTTCAGAATTAAGTATGGAGCCATGTATATCTGCAGACAACAAATAAAATCATAGAATACACATTCTGGCTTCAGGTTCAGCCACCAACAGTGGAGCTCCTTATTCTCTCAGTCTGACACATGATCTGTGGAGTTTAAACAAATCATTTGCTCCTATACAGTCTGATGCAGAGGCGGGCAGGGGGCAGGCGTGGAGTGGGGTGGTGGTGGTGGTGGTTTGGGGAATTTGCAATGTCATCTGGGATTAAAAAGGAGCAGCACATCAGAGCCGGGGGGCCACAGCACCTGCAGCCCCTATATGATCCCTGGAGCTGCAGCGCTTCGAAGCAGCACATTAACCTGCGCCAGATAATTCCAGGTCAAGCAGATGCCATTGATGGAACAAAGCCCCATTTGAGGAAAGATTACAACTTTAACAGGAAACCCTTTGATTATAGGTTTGTTTGAAATGTTATCAATACCGTGATCATTCCTGCGGATCAACAAAACAGTCCCTAATCACCGTACCTTGGCTGCACCTCCAGCTGTGCATCAATCTGCTGCAAGAGAGGAAAAAAAGTGCAAATCACAGAGGAGAAGAGAGGAGGGACTTGTTTAACACAGTGCACGTGCAGTGACAAAGCATTTCTTTCTCTGGTTCATCATCCACCTGCACAAAGACCAGGTCAGATATTTACCTGAGCTGCCAAACTGTCACTCACACATGGAAAACACACACACACACACACACACACACACACACACACACACACACCTGCCCACTGCTGGTGTGCTGATAAAATCCATAACATCAGACAGAAATGCTGACAAAAGAAGTAGTGTGATGAGTGGTGATAATGTAAATGACACATACATTGCTTTGGTAACAGTGATTAAATATAATCAGCAATCAAACACGTTGGTACACTGGCATAATACTGTGTAATAATAATAATAAATCATCATTAAGTGCAGATATGAGATATAATAAATGATCAATTCTCATTTTCTCAGACTCAAAAAATCAAATGTCTATGTGACGAATTTTATTTCAACTTTAATCTAAACTCAACTAGAAACAAACAAACAAACAAAAATACTGGTCGGAACAACCACGGTAATGACCCGGAGTAGGAAGTAGCCGTGGCCGTACCACAGGGTCCTGCACTAGTGCATCACACAGCTCTGTTCCTCTAGTCACTTCCCGAGTGTAGAGACAGGATCCCAGAGTCCTAGAGTCGGTTTCAGTGTGATCAGCTGATTTAAACAGACGTAGATCAGCTGAGCAAAAGTTATGAGCGAAATCAGTACTTTGTCCGTTCTGGAGATAATTTTCTCTTTTGCCTCCTGATGAATGTATTCATAGAATTTGGAATATTTTAGAGAGAGAAATAAACCTTCTATTTGTCATTATATGAAATGGTTTGTGTCTTTCAAATCAAAACATAAGCTGTAAAAATATAGGAAGATGAAAGGTAAATTAAGGTAAAAATAAATAGACAATGAACAACGTCTATAGAGATAAAGATAGATAGTATATAGATGATAAAGTATATAATCTGAAAACAACAAAACCAAATAATAATAATGCTGTAAAATGTCAGATCACACTGATTTTTAATGTCATCCTTCTTCTATATACATGTGTGGTTATGTGATCTAATTGAGAAGGATGTTTTGTGAGGGGCTGTGACATGTTCATTAGAAGAAAAGGGCAACGAGATAACGTCGTTGTCTGCTCATTCATTTAGTCTCTGGCGCCACTCTGTGGTTATTTATAGTACTGACACTGAACATTTCCATGATCATGAGAACAAAAAAAAAACGAATCCCACAGCGATGAAACATGAAAATAAAACACAAACTTATATGTCACTGCCAGAGTTTGACCTTTGGAAATGTTTTAATTAACATAGGTTTGTTTTCTCTTGTTGTCAAGGTCAGTTATCAGGATGTGGAAAATGTTTGTACATGTTTTTATATTCACCTCAGAAATAACTGATCAATGGATTGGTCAAAAATTGGACAGAAAAGGGAAGAATATTTCATTCATATTTATATTAATTGCCACATACGCTTCTCTTGAAATATTGCAATATCATATATTAGAGGCTGAAAACTATCACTTAATATTGAAACAAACAAACCAAAACATTTGTTTAAAAAAAGTTTGTAATTACTGGTTATTGCTATAGTAATTCATTCATTCAAGTCTTTTTAAATACTTAAAAACAAAAGTAAAACATGTAAGGTCAAATGAAAGTGTTGAGGAATGCGTAGCTGGAATAACTCCAACTGTTCAATGGTTCAGCGTTTTTGGTGTCAGTAAAACGAGCATGAATAGGACGGTTTCACTGAGCTCTGCTTCCAACTCTGACGGGGAAAACACGAACAAAGTCTGGGTGTTGTCAGCAGACAACAAAGCGACCGGCTTGTTCACATTTATTTCTCCCGCAAACATCTTCCGACGCCTAACGAGCAGAATGAAGAACACGACGTCCCTACACTTCCATACATAGCAGCGATCAGGGAGGGGCTGCTGCAAACACACTGACAGAATGAACGCAAAGAGCCAAAAGAACACTTCCTGTTGATGCAAAAAATTGCAGCAGCAACTGTCTGACACATCTGGACTGGAGAGGGGGGGAGGCCTGGCTGTGGTGTTAGCGAACTATCGAGTGGAATGGAAACCGTGTAATGCTTATCTGCAAAAAGGTGAGTGAGGCGGCGTTTACAGTTGTCTTCAGCTGGGGGACTAAGTGTGTTTGTAACGTCAGCGTGCCCCCTCCGTAATTCTGAGCTAAATGACTTCGATCGCATGCTAGCAACTAACTGCTACTTAGCTGCAGCCGCTACTTTCGGCTAGCACTGGGTGGGTAACTGAGCTAGCGCCAGCTGCTCTCACAAGCTAGTTAGCTTAGCGGCACTTTGCTATGACAGCCGACATTGGAACCGGCGCTCGACGTTAACTTAACAACCAAAATGACAAACCCTCCTTATCGTATGTATTGAAAAACACGACCAACGAGTAAAAAGTGGATCTACAATGCATTTACACTGTGAAGTCAGCGTAGAAGTTGGGCGTTTTTTTGATGAACTGCTGAACGATAGGCTAGCTAATTACTGTTAGCTTGTGCTTCTGCTCACTACTTGACAGTGGGGTTATTCGGCCCTGTGCACTGTTGAAGAAATTCTGGTTTAATTTTACGTGACGGGATATGGTGGAAACAGGCAAGAAAGGAGGGTGAACGGGAAGGTCCCGCTAACACTGTGCTGACACTTTGTGAAGACGATCTGTCAGTAGCTAACTACCTGGTTGGCTTGCAGCAAAGTTTCACTAATGTCACATTTAAAGTGTCTCTGCACCGACACGGTGCGTTACTGCTCGTGTTCACAAACACACCAGTAACGTAGATTGGACAGGTACGGAACGCGTCCTCAGACAAATGAAAAGTATGGAAACGTTTATTAATAAGTGAATCCTGCTATGTGTGCTGGCAGCAGGCCCATGTACATCCAGTATGGCTGGTGCAGATATTCTTGCTAACTAATGCTCATTCAAATAATCCTAACACAAGTTTAAGGCAGTGGCAGAACAAAGTGCAGGGACATGGTGGGTTATTCAGTACCTGGGTTCACCTCAGACACCCAGCGCCGTGTTTACCTGCCGTGTGTGTCTGCTCTACAGTATGATTCTTACATTCTGCAGCAATCAAAGGTTCAGGTTGAAAATGTCACTTTGTTTCTCCCCAGCACTTGAAGCTGAACAGTGGGGTGTAACAATACAATAGGGCATGTCACACCACAGCTGTGCCAAACCAGTTCCAACATTTGCGGTAGTTGAGTGGTGTCATGGTTTCTCACCCATTCAGCCTTGTCTTTTTGTAGTCCTGGTTCTGTTTGGGGTGTTCAGTAAATGAAGAGCAGAGATCTATTGAATTCTGTTGCATATAAGAACTAACCAAACTTTTACTGAAGAGACATCACATAGATTAAGTGTTAGTAAAAATGTTTGAGATAGATAGATGGATGGATGCACTTTCTTAATCCCTGAAGATTGCAGTGTCATAGCAGCAGTAAGTAAAGAAATGCAGAAATGCACATGCTTGGTCGGGAACCGAAGACAATTATTAGCATATTTAACACATTATGTATATACTATTTACATGTCTGAACAATATTGCCAGTGCTAAACAGCTTGTTCTGCCTTTGACTCTTGTTTGGTTGATTGGATGGTTGAAGTTTGAAGAAACAACTGCATGTCCGTCATGGTGAAGAAGGAGCTGAGCCAAAAGGCTGGTCACACACTGCTGTAGGATGCCATCCCATTCTTCACCCAGCATTTGTTGCAAGTCAGCCAACATGGTTTTGTTGGTTAATCTGACGAACAGCACGCTCCTGTTGATCCCACAAGTGTTCAGTGGGGTTGAGGTCAGGACTGATTGGCACCTCTTTGGCAGCACCTAGGGGTACCAGAAGATGAAAACAAGCGTCAATACCATAATACTTTATTAAGTAAGTAAGTTTTTCATGGCCCACATACTCAGTTCTGCTGCTCATCCCACAAATGCATGTTCCTTACAAATGAGGCACCATTAACAAGAGAAATAAGCAGGCTTTCCAGTGGTGAAAGATGTATTGTAAAGAAGCAAAGAAATGATATATTTTTGGGCTGTTGCTGTTTTGTGCTTTGTGTTGTCCAAAATATTTGCTCACCTGCCGTGACTCACATATGAAGTTAAGTGTTGTGTTGTAACAGTTGGGTCCATCCCTTAACTGTTCCTACCGCATTGGGAACTTGGAATTGTCCAAAATTTCTTGGTATGCTGAAGCATTCAGAGTTCCTTTCACTGGAACCAAGGGACCAAGCCCAGCTCCTGGAAGAAAACCCACACCATAATCCTCCTTCCACCAAACTTCCCACTTGGCACAATGCAGTCAGACTAGTACATTCTCATGGCGACTGCTAAACCCAGATAAACCCAGATAAAAAACAGAATAAATATAGCATAGTGCAGCACAGTTGTGGTGAATAGTACAGAATTACAGTATAATGCAGGACAGTGGTGAATATTGCAGTAATACTATGTACCCTGTGTAAGACTTGCACATAGGAGACGTATAATGAAAAGTGATGGCAGTGGGCAGGAATGACTTCCTGTATCTGTCCTTATAGCAGCAGAGTTTTCTCATCCTCCAACCCAAGACCCTCTGCTGTTCCACCAGTACTGTGTTTTCCTGATTGTACAGTTCAGGACACGTACAGGATGTAACTGCAGCCTAATGTGCTGAACAGAACAGTGTCACTTCATGTTGAGTTGCACTGACTCGTCATTAGGGAGGCAAGTGGGATAGAATGTGTTCAGGGCTCTGCAGTAAATGTGTCACTGCTAATTGTTCCTGAAGTACATTCAATACACCGGAGATTCTAAGAGAAGATGATCTGACAAACTTGCATGATAAAACCGAGGTTATGGCTGGAACAGTCCGATTGTATAGTGGCAAAACACCATACAATCTTGGGATCAAAAATGTTCTGCTTTAAATGTCGTCTTGCCCAATGTTCTTGGATGAAATACTGTGTTGAGGGTTCATGACAGTAATGATGATGTATTTGCCAAACTAACAAATAAAGATAACTAATTGTTGGCCAAAACAAGTCTCGGTGACAAAGAATTATTATTGGAACACTCTCAGAATATGGTCAGATGAGGATGATGTTTTGATATTGTCCAGTACTGAGAACAGCTGAGATCACAAATTAGCCCATGCATCCTCCCAGCTAAACAGCAAACAACGATGTGATTAAGAAGCCTTCGGCCATATCGTTAAGTTCACAGGTCCGCTGACATGGTTCTGTTATTTGTCTAAATTGTCTTTGCTGAATTACTGTCTTGGTCTAAATTGCAACTAGACAAGTTCAGTCTTGTCGAATTTGTAATAAAGACCTAGTGGGCTGGTTTGTCTCTTCATTGTTTCTGCCTCAACAATAGCTGGTATGAGATTCCCTGACCACTCCGTAGTTTAATGGTTGTGTTGTTGATTTTTGAAACTCATTCTTTTTTAATGTCTGTGTGTTATGGAATTCTGCCAATAGAATTGGCAGAATTCCATAACACACTCGTCTGAGTTTAATTGTTGGGTGTCACTGTTGTCAACACAAACTTCATTTTGGCAGATTTACTTCTGTGTATGAAAAACTATAGAATTATGTCTTGTATAATTCTTGAATGAGTACATTGTTGTGTTTATTGCTAGTCTGACAAACATGTGATGAGGTTAGAAGAAGACATTTTATTGTGTTCTACTTATTTCCACAAACAAACCAGAACACAGTTTGAGGATATGCACACATACAATACAACACTAGTTCTGTACACCAAATGTCATCCATAATGTGTGGACTTCCTTTGATCTTATTTTATCCAATGTTCTAAACTGCCCCTGACCTTTGCCTGTGGAGCAGTTGTGTCTTGGTGCTGCTTTGCCTGACAAGCTGTTTTGGAAGTAGGTGAAATGCTGCTGATGTTGAAGAAAGTACACAGTTCATGCTGACATCAATTTTTCTTCTTTTTGTTTTAGTAACATTTTTGAGTGACGCTCCTATGTTGAGTTTGGAAGGTCCTTGTCTACCGTGACAGTGACCTGGTGATCAGAGAAACATTTGTAAGCAACATGTATCTGCAGATAGCGTGTCCAAAAGGGTTTATAACCAGGCAGGTTTATACTGTTGTGGTTTGCCAATGACTCAAGCATGTGACTTTCACAATGCATCTCAACCACTGCGCGTACATTCTTGGCTGCATTCACCACTTGGCTGCGTTAACTGTATGCAGCAATCAGTGATACGTTTTTACTGTACGAACACACTGTGCTTGAAGGATAGTAATTAGGCAGTGGAAGTAATGTACGTGTACACCCTCTGTCGATTCCCTCAGTTTTACTTCATCTTTCCTCGTCCTGTGCCAAGATGAGAACATATGGTTCGTTGGACAGGTGTCTATGCGAGCAACTGGACAAATTGTTTACGTTCCCAAAGCGCTGACAGCGACTCGATGTAGAGACAATCATGCAGAGTTGCCAGCGAGAGGAAGGGAGTTGTGGAAGGTGGTTACGCTGGAGAGCTGGCCTATACAGCTTCTTACAACAGTTATATCTGCTGTTACATATAGAAGTGTACCGTACTTTTGATAGTATAATCTGATTTAGTTCAGAGAGACAGACAGAGAGGGTACAAACAATGGAATTTTTTAACCCTTTAAGCACAAAGCTATTTTTCAGGCCTCTGCTTGAAAATTGCATGCCCATAACAAAAAAGAAAAGCGATTAGGTCTATTTGAATAATTATAATAAAGCTAAGGTCAGAGAAATTTTACAAAATCGACAAACGATTTCTGTTTTTGCTGCTTTTGGTTTATTTCTGGCTGATGCTTTGCTGTTAGAGAGGGTTGACTCCTTGGCGCCACACAGATTTTGATATTTGATAATTCATTTAATTGGTGTTGGGGGTGTGTCAAAATGACTTATATATTAGTGTAGCCCAGGTTCTGTAGTTTAATTGGATCTGCATATACACTTGTTTCACACTATTTGTTCCTTTTAAGTATGAAAGTCCCCTTATTGGGGGACGCTGTTGTTTATCAATAAAACTACAAATGTATGCTTCATGTACATATCGACTACCTCAGTCAGTATGTTTTGTAAAAGGGCTGAGCTTTCCAACTGTTTCACACAAACCTTGAATGTTAAGGACACGCATGCGAGCAGAACCAGATTTTCTTCTTTCTGCAGTGTATGTTAGTTCATCGACTGCTTAGTTACGACCTTTCAGACTGCTTTCTTCTGTCCAGTTTATAGGGATCTCAACTAATGACATGAAGTGGATTTTTTTTTTTCTGACGGAGAAAGGAGGAAGCTCGTCAGTCTTGTTCCTTAGCCTTAGCAATGACCAACTTGACTTGAACCAGGGCGTTTGTTCTGTTGGTCCACGTGGAAAAAGCAAGAAACTTTGACAGCCCTCCAGCAACAGGAGGCTGGGCTACAGGAGCCAGAGATTATGATAGATCTTAACTAACTGCATAGTATGACAAGAGTTTTCACAAAGATGACAAAAATATGTTTTAGTTGAGTGCAGCTGCTTTCACCACACACAACATGCACTGTGTGAGGGGCACCAGCTTCTGGAGGGTCCATGAAAAAATATCCGAATGGAACAATGATCACAGTCATAAAAATACAACATCACAAAGCAATAGAGCATTGTTTTTTCTTTAGAACTGCAACTGATTAATTTTCTAACTGGATGCAGCCACAGAAATACATCTCACAAAGTACTGTGCCACATATAATTGTGTATGTTACAGATGAATCTTACATTCTGCATCTTTAAAAAGTAGAACAGTTTAAATTCCACAATGTCTCTGCTCAGTCCAGATGAAAATGCTGCAGCCCAGCTAATGTCTTTCCTCCTCTTTCCTCAGACCGCCGACAAGCTGGAGAAACACATCCAAGACATGGACGACGGCAGCTACATCGAGTTTGATGTGCCGGAGTTCAGCAACACCGTTCTGACCCAGCTCAATGAACTGCGGCTGCAGGGGAAGCTATGTGACATCATCGTCCACATTCAGGGCCAGCCTTTCCGTGCCCATAAGGCTGTGCTGGCAGCTAGTTCGCCGTACTTTCGGGACCACTCTGCTCTGAGCACAATGAGTGGTCTCTCCATCTCGGTCATCAAAAGCCCGGAGGTGTTTGAGCAGCTCCTTGCGTTTTGCTACACAGGTCACATGTCTCTGCAGCTCAAGGATATTATAAGTTTCCTCACTGCTGCCAGCTTTCTGCAGATGCAGACCATTATTGACAAGTGCACCCAAATCCTTGAGAGCATCCACTCCAAAATCAGCCTCCCAGCGAGTGTCTGCAGCCCAGAAAAGGATGATGCACAGACCAGTCACAATGGGGTCAGTGACAGCAGCCTTTTTGTAAACCCTACCCAGATCTCCCCCCCTTACTACTCCCGGCAGAGCCAGGCCGGGCAAGAAGCTCGTTTAGAGCTGGCAGGCAAAAGCCTGGGCCGGGGACGGCAGCAGCATGAGGAAGGCCAGTCCGACCGTGGCAGCAGCGATAGTGTGTCCGAACACGACGCTCCAATGGAAGGAGAGATGGAGCAAGTGGAACTGATTGGCAAAGATGGCCAAGTAACGGATGTGCATGTGAAGATAGAGAAGACCGAGAGGCCCATCTACTCCGATAGTTCCTCAGCCGGAGACGACGGCTACCACACAGAGCTGGTAGACGGAGAGCAGGTTCTAGCCGTCAGCGTGGGTTCCTACGGTCCCGTCATCCAGTCTGCTGCCTATTCCTACTCAGGGCTGTCGTCCTCGTGCTTTCTCAACCTTAGCAACTCCAGTCCATCCCGCTCCATGCTCAGTGGCTTCAGAGGTGGCAGAGCCAGGGTAAAGCGCCCCCTGGTCATCCCAGCAGGGGTTCTGACCCACGTCAAACCCGGCTCAGATGACGGCGAATCTGCTGTGGGACCCACGGGTTTGGAAAACGATGTTCGAGAGCGGAGTCTGCGGAGTCAGTGGTATCCCTACAACGAAAGACTCATTTGCATCTACTGTGGTAAGACCTTCAATCAGAAAGGAAGCCTGGACCGCCACATGCGCCTGCACATGGGAATCACCCCATTTGTTTGTAAATTCTGTGGCAAGAAGTACACAAGGAAAGACCAGCTGGAGTACCACATCCGTGGCCACACGGACAACAAGCCCTTCCACTGTCAGATCTGTGGGAAGTGTTTCCCATTTCAGGGCACCCTCAACCAGCACCTGAGGAAGAAGCACATGGGAGCGTCAGAGGGTAACAATCACACGGACTCTCCGGAGAGGACGGAGGGAAGCTCGGTTCAGAAGGACCAAGAGGAGGCGTCTGAAGGGATGGCCTTCGAGGCGCAGTACGCAGAGGAGGCACCAGCCAACGATATGGAGGAGAGTTCCAAATGCAGTCCAGAGGAGGCTCAAGCTTCCCGATGCGATTTTTAGCTCCTGCTTCAGGCTAAGGAAGCTCTAAGAAATCTTAATTTCAGCTCAACTTCAAGGACTTTTTGTAAATCGGCTCCCTCCACCATGGATGTCTCCTGCGTCGAGGGTTTCTGTCCATTTTGTGAAAGTTAGGTGTTGAATGCAGAAAGTAATGGGTGCTTTGTAGAAATCTGATTCTTTTCAGCAAAGGGAGTTACTTAGGGAGCTATAACTTACTATTTTTAAGGAGGTCCCAATAATCAAGACCCCCACAATGATTTCTCTTTTTATCTTTCCATGTTTTGTTTTTAAACATATTTACAGAGTTATATAGGCATGTTGCAATAATTGATAATGTGAAAGCTCTGGTAAGACGCTTGTCATATCTCCTTTTTACCTGACCTGTTTTTTGCACATATGGCCACAGGAGGTCACTTGCTCACAAGGAATGATTTTTCTGCCAGTGCAAAGCTTAGTGTGACATATCCGTTCAATACCTCATGACACAACTACATAACAGACAGTATTTGAACTCAAATGAAACTTACCGGGTTCTACCTCATAGCCAAGAACCTACCAGGCACAGACGTGTTCACCGTTCATTTTAGGGTTGATGTACAGTATCTTATTGCCAAACGCTGTAAACAGTATCCTCTCAACACAAAGCCTTGATACACGGAGGAAATATTCCTTGCTAATTGTGTGGACTCAGTCCATGTGACATCATCAGCCAGGGTGTGAGGTGGCTAAGAAGGTGCTATGGTCGGAGGGCGTTACATTTGCTAGCTTACTTGTGAGTTTGTTTTTGGCAAATGTGGAGAATTGCGAAAAAACGCCCCTGTAAAGATCAGATTTTTACTGTATGTTCTACAAAACAATGGAGGGTTTCATGTCTCGATCCCACTACACAACGCTTTTCAGTGAGTTATGTCCACACTGTCAATCATTTGTGTTCCTCTGGTGAACTCTCCTGCGTGTGTGTGTGCGTGCGTGCGTGAGTGAGTGAATGAGTGAGAGTCTGATTTTGTCCTGAGCTGGTGTCGACTGCACAGCAGTTCACTCAGCGCAGCAGGAACACGGACAAACTCAATCAGATAGGTTCAATAATATGCAAAAAGAAAGAGCAAAAGGAATCTCAGCCATTCGCAAATGGTTTTTCTTCCGTCATTTAAAAAAGCTCTTCTCCTTGTCCCACATTTTTCTGATGCAACGATTGATCAGTTAATTCTCTCATACTTCATGACATGGGCTGCAGGAGGCTCCAGTGAGAGGAAAGTGATGTGAGAAGAAGCTGTCGTTCCAAAGCATCGATGCACTTTGCAGAGTGAGAGAACACACACACACACACACACACACACACACTCGAGTAATACAAGCTGATCTCTGCCTGAACCTGAGCAGAGCTGCAGTGTCACAGCCACAATCCACATGAAGTGTCAGGAGACCCTGCAGTCCCATGAGTACTGTTGGCTGCCCATGACAACACTCTGTCTTCTCTATCTTAACCATGTCGGTCAGGGAGGGGACGGTAGTTAATCTTTAGTGATTTAGTTGATTTATTTCCATTGTGATTTAATCCAGCTTTCACCATAGATACACAAAAGGGCACTTTTAAGGCTTGAATTATTATCCTGTTCTTCAGACTTTCTTTCGATCTACTGCTGTTCTGTTCTTTGTCTGTTGCCTTTCTGACGTTTCTGCTCTTATTTCCTCCATCGGCTAATGACTTTGTTTTCTGCCGTCTGTGCGTCTTCTGGGAGAACGTTGACCTGCCGAGCGTGCAGTCCTTTAACTCTCCTGAATGTGGTTGATGGTTTATGAGAGCAAACCAAACTTTGTGTCTGCAGATTGATCACATGTAACACTTCTGGTCATCAGCTGTTCAGGATTGTTTTGATGAATGTTTACCCAGTCACTTCCCAGCTTGCGTTCCGTCAGCTGCTGACATGACGCGTAGCGTTGGCAGCTGATCGGACCTCGTCAGGACTGACTGGTCATCGTTTGTTCCTGCGATCGAATGGTTCATAATCAACTTTGTGCCAACAGTTCAACACCAAAGACCGATGGTGGTGGTTTTTATCAGTAGATAATTGAATGCGTCTGAAGACAAACGGGTTAAATGAAAACACGTTTAGCCCCAGCTGATCCAATTTGCAAAGAAATTAATGTTCCCAGCTTAAAACAATCATTTGTGTAAAATCGAAACAATTTGCCACAGCTACGACAGAATTAGCCTACGTTACAAAGCCATAAGTAGCTGACGGTGTCAAAGTTGTGCAATAGGTATTGCAATTGTTTGAAGCCAATGTAAACAAAAGACTTCAGTAAAAGTGGCATCTGAAACTTAGTGCCTTGCCACAAGCTTTACATGTTCGATTTGGGCACTTGGATGTTTGTGCCTCAGCTCTTTTTGTAAAGGGATTGAACAGACTGAGATTAGACGAACATCTGATCATCATCATGAACAGAAAATGTCCTTTTCATCCAAATTTGTCCAGCGCCTTTTTGTTTTTTTTTGTTTGTTTTTTTTTTTGTTTCCAGGACAGACGACTGCCATTACGACAGCAGGTGATTACAATCAGCGATCGCTCTGTGTTCACACGCTCGAACCCCTGCGGACAATCTTAGCTGTAGTTTGAGCGACCAAAGGAGGCTCTGCTTCGATCCCTGCGAGTGTTTGGCAGCTGTCTGAGTGTTACACAGATAATAAACCAAATATTTGTGCGGCACACTTCTACTCATAGTTTTAATTACACGGCGCTCAACTATGTAACTGTTCAAAAATCTGCTTCTGTCATCGATTGTGCACTTACAGTTTTTTGTTGATAGAAAAGAATTCCATCCAGGAAGTGAACTTGTAGCTGCTCTGCTAACGACCTCCATCACTTAGTAGAGATTGTTTTCTCTTTAAAGGTGCTTTTTTTTGTCTTTTTTTCCAGATGAGAATATAAGTCCATGTTTGCTTCATAGGTGAATGGAGTGTAAATGTTCAAATGCTTTTCCGTTATATAGCCACACATCATAGAGCACACACACAAAGAATGAACTGACTCCGACACACTCGCATAGACCTTTTGTCACCTCATAGTTCTGTGTTTGTTGGGGAGCAGGAGATGCATAAAGGCCCACAAGACATCAAACGGAAGTGTTTACAGGGAAGGTTATCAGACTACTTTTTGAAATCGCAGCTCGTCCTAATTCCTCTGAAACTCACTTCAGGTAGTTTACGAACACTGATACAGACTTAGAAAATAAAATCTGAAGTCTTCCATAGTTTTCTGTCAGTTTCTGTCCACTGTGTGATTTAAAAAGAACAAGCAATAACATTTTTTTTTTAAAAAGTGTATTAGGATGATGAGCCTATTGAACCATCGGCCTGTCGTACAGCAAACAAACCAAATGTCAGGGAGCTGTTGAATCGAAGTCGGACCACAATTTGATATCGAT
The DNA here is from genome assembly GCA_901007665.1 of Aeoliscus strigatus. Lineage (NCBI taxonomy): Eukaryota > Metazoa > Chordata > Actinopteri > Syngnathiformes > Centriscidae > Aeoliscus > Aeoliscus strigatus. Next base: position 24,498 of record CAAKHB010008290.1, read on the forward strand.
TGATTTTGTATAAGTTTTCTGCAACTTTAGACAGGTTGATTTCCTTCTCAGAAACATGTATGTATGTATGTATGTATACATATATATATGTGTGAAACATATACATATGTTTGCATCCAGTGAAGTGAAACACACACACACACACACACACTGAGCGTGTGAGCTGCGTCTCATGTTGAAAGGGATTCGGCACCGTGCAGCCACTGTTTGGAGCTGGCTATCTGTCGTCATGTCCGGGTTCTGTGGTCTCTCTCAGCCCCTCAGCACCTACACTGTAGTTGTAGTTGTTCAGGATCAGAGAGGAAGTTTTCAGTCGAGCTATTGGTCCTTTTCCAAACTCCCTAAACTCTGCACTATCATGTCTTTCGCTCCGTATTAGACTAAAGAAACAAAACCAACATAGAACTCAGGGTTAAAAGGTAGTCTCTCTCTCTCTTTCTCTCTCTCATCGGACACGTGTCCATAGTTTAACCGTGCACTTTCTTCAGGAGGGAAACAAGTCCTCAGTTGGAGGTTCCCAGATATTCTACTCACGGTCTCAGTTTCCACAGAGCTTACGCTTTAGGACTGAACGACCACGAACTGAACCATGATAGCAGATCTGCCTCATCTCCTTTTGTCCACTCTACACACAACCTCACAACCCAACTGTGAACCTCAGAACTCTACTGTTTTGTACAACTATGAAGTAAATGAAGCTAGCTAGAGCTGATGTTGTATCTATTGCCATTTATGAATTTTATTTTATAGCATGAAATAAAATATATTTATTCAAATTATATATTTTACTCATAATCATTCTGTGCAGCTTCATTTTGGTTCTTAAGCTTGTAAATTGCTTTTTTATGATATAAAAAATGTCAATAGATTAATGCGTTTGTAAAATAAAGACGCTGATTTGGCCATGACTTGTCTTTTGTGTCTCACAGAAGTTCATGCATGATTTTATGTTCCAGTTATTCTGTGCATTCAGCCACGTTCAGTGGAGGTTTGGCTGCGTTTGCTGGGAACCACAGTTCTGCTGGAGTATTTACTATGTGTTTAATAATGGTCAGAAGAGGGATGATGACATACTTGGCATCGACACATCAGGTTCATATACGTGGTGCAGCTTGGACCCTGCAGAGGGCGCCAGAGAACAACAAATGCTTCTCTAAGGTCACAGGTTGCAGAGCTCAGAGCTGAAAACATGCTTTTCGTTTGTCTTTTACACATGTTGAGTTAATGTCGGAAACGTGATCATCTAACAGTCTTTGAAATGGAGAAAATTACCTCCTGATTTTTATCAATGACAGAAAACATGGAGAGGAGAAAAAATGTCTGAGGAGGTCAGAAGATGTGAACGGAGTCTGACCAACGTGAAGTTCCTTCTGTCCAGTTCCTGGTGTTTGAAGGCAACATCCAACAACTGACCAGAGACTGAAGTGATTGATTGGAGGCCAAAGAAAGGAGGGAACGGTCCAACAGGCCCAAGCTGTCGGAATGAAAAATGGTGGAGGAAGACCCCCCCCACACACACACACACACGCGTTTGTGAGAGAACACGTCGTCCAAAGAAAGTCGTCTAAAGTTTACAAATCATGGCAACGGGCCGAGGAAGATGTGAGCAAAGAGCAGACAACACAAAGCAAAATTTATGAGCGAAGATCTTCGGTCATGTCTCTGCTCTGCAGGACGCGACGACATCAGAAGGTTCTTTGAGGTGAAACGTGTCCGGAAGCTTTCACGCTGTCCTGAAACTGGCCATAAGAAGGAAAGGAGAAGAAAGCACTGGGCCGACATGAAGAGGTCTGTGTGAGTCCTGGTCTGACTCCTTCTGAACATCTGTGGAACCAGATTGCACGAATCAACTCTCACCTGGAGACGTTTGTTCAGCCAATGTTTCTGTGTAGAAATCTCCGACATAGCAGCAAAGTTCTTGAACTGGCAGTTTGAGTTTCTTTGGCCTTGCGTTTGTTCTATTTTCATGCGTGAAGTCATAAATCAAAACTCAAATGTTCTTGTCTTTGAACTTGCTTCTTTAAAAGATGCGGAATCAGCAAACATCTGCGCTCCGCCTCGGCATTGTGACCTAAAGCACAACGGATGCCATCACACTCAGTAAAGTTCAGGAGAAAAGTCTGAAATTATGAGGATTAATATTCTATTTTAGTAGAATCAGACTTTTAAAAACATAATTTCCTCTCGTATCATCTTCAGCCGCCGCTCAGTGCAACGAGGCCGCTCACCAACGCTCCAGAGGACGAGTCGTTCGAAGGTGTTTCGATCTCAGATGACTGGTGATAAAATTAATTTATCACACAGGACTCATGGGACTCGTTTCACAAAAAGCAAAAGGCTGAACGTTCCAGCTGTGCAACAGACGACGAATTACGACTGCAACGCAAATAAGACCACGAGGGATTCGAATGACTAATAAACCAGGAAACTGGCCGCTGACGTGCTCTGCTAAATTACTTTAGAACTTTACTCAGAAACATGTTGTAGGTTTCCACCTTCTTTACTGAGGAAAGTTCCATAAATTCTTCCACCGTTGTCGACTGAAATCAGCGGGACCGAAGCGTCTGGCAGCTGGAGCGACCGAAGCGTCATTCGCTGGTGAATATTCTCTCAAACTGAGATGAATTGTGGAAACGACAGCATTATGAGGCCGCGAGGAAACCAAACCCTAAAATAATACACTAAATTGCTCTGTGCAGTGAAATATGAGAAGGAAAAGAACCACAGAACACAAGGCCAGGAAACCGAGCTGGTCCGGTTCCACAGAGTTTCTTTAACCGCAAATCTAGGGTTGTGATGTGTTTGAAACGCAAACGTGTGGTCATCACTGACTGGTGTGTTGTCAGCTCATCTTCTGTGACCGGTCCACCACTGGATTTACACTGGTCAGCAGCAAAGAACGATGCTCTTGGTGGCGTTCACTCACTTCGAATGAACGGATATGACGTCACAGAACGCGCAGCACGTGCTCAAATGATCAGTAATAGTGTATGATTTCACTCCGTGATTACAGAGTTTGGTACGTTGGATGTGTGTGTGTGTGTGTGTGTGTGTGTGTGTGTGTGTGTGTGAAAGCGGACGTCCTGGCTGCTCATCCACCAGTGGAAAAGTGAAGTCTAAAAAAGAACAAAGCAGTAAATGTAAAATCAATGTTAAGTTTCACACAAGCTATTTCCCGTTTATGACTGAGTGACTTGTCAAGTTAAGTCCAAAAAGTCACATTCTCCATCTAAAAGAATCCACAATATAAGAATATATATACACACACACACACACACACACACGTGAATCTTGCCTGTTAGAAAGCAGCTTTCTATGAAGAACAACTTAAGTGAATTAGCAGGTTTGTCAAAGAACCAGGAAAATTCACACTCAGATTCTGAGAAAACACTTCATTTCCCACTAAATGAGTGTTTATGTTGATGTTCATATTTTCCTTCATTCAGGCGGAGTGTCATCCTGGAGCAGATCCATGTTCCAGAGATTTCCACTCACAGGTGAGCAGTTTGTTTCTGTGTGGAGCAGCTGAACAGTACCCAGTCTGTGTCTGCAAATCTTTGTTGTTTACATTTGTCTGAGGTTTCAGCACATTTTATTGATTTATTATTCATTTGATTATTTTCATGACAATATTATTCATAAGACTGCTGTGATTTCTAGAGTTTGTCTTGTTGCCTTGTTTTTACCTTTTTGTTCTGTATGAGTGCTGAACTGCAGTTGTGTCATATTAGTGCGCGAGCAGATTGAAATCACTAAAAACTCCAAACAAACAGTTGCAGCAGAAAAAAACTCATCAGTTTACAAAATACGAATTCCACTGTGCTGAAGGAAAATTCCATTTGTCCTCCGTGATCGAAAGGACTCACTGGAGGAACATTCTCTGTTCCGGCATCTAATAATCACATTTACAGTATCGACTGAACAACACGTTTCTATTTATTGTTTAGTGTCACGTCAGACAAATGACAAATGACAGCCGGTTGCCGTGGTCCCGACACACTGTGACGTCTTCCGACAGGAATAATGTGACACTGGTGAAAAGAATGTGCTGACTAATCATTATATAATATTTAATTCTATTTCCCACCGGGTTCATGACGACTCCAGTTCACAACCAGTGGAAACACATGTCTGACTGTTTGTGGCCGAAATATACAAGTGTCCATTCCACTGACTCACACACACACACACACACACACACTGGTGTGATGTAGCATGAGGCCGAGGAGGAAAAAGGAGTTTGATTGAGCGAAGGAAAGTTAAACAAATGTGAGACAACAACAGTTTGACGCTTCAGGTTCGACGGCTCAGGAAATGTGGTCGTCTTTGTGCTGAGTCAGCGTCGCCTCAGCGCTCCGTTTTTCCATGTTGGTGGAGCCGCGGGTTAGCGTTAGCGTTAGCTGCATAGACTACCTCTCTGAGGTTTTCCATCGTGGTCAGTCCTTCGGACCAACCGTCACATCTGTTTATGGAGAAACATCGACCTCTGACCGCCATCAGGTTAATGGACAAAACAGAACACACACACACACACACACACACATGCACGCACGCACACACACTCTGTCCCACACGCCTGCCCATACAATGTTTTAACCTAAGTCTTACCTTAACCCAATAGTAAGTGTCCATCCCTTACCTTAACGTGACCTTACCTTACCTTACCTTAGGCCGTGCAGACAGTGCAGTAACACTCTCACCTCTGACTTCTTTACCCGACACTAACTCTTTCTTACAATAACCTGAACACCATGACGCAGCGGTGGTTCGTCAGGACCTTCAAGGCCTTCACTGCAGGCCTAAACGTTTTCTGAATAACAGACTTATGTTAATTATAATTTCCATGCAGACGTATTAAATAAGTCCCAACGGTCTGTTCCTTTCCTTTCATACCTTTTCTCCCGGTTGTTCTGCTTCCAAACGTGTATTATCAACCAAATGTCCTCATCCAATCACATTTCATTTCATCATTTGTTGCTGGTCAAAGAAATCTACACGGGGGCCTTCAGAATCACTTCCGCAGGCCCTGTACCATAGAATGAGTGTTGATCACGCTGTTGCGTTAACCACTCAGATTGTGAGTTGAAGGACCCCAAGGCCTTCTAGCAGGCGTATGGTGACGTCATCATATTCACTATTAATGTTCAAGAAAAGCTGGACATTGTTAAGAAAGGTGGAGCAGCGGAGAGGACTCGGGAATGTCCACAGTCATCAGAGCTCCCATCGGCGAGTAGTTTCCAGTGAAATGTCATTTTGTGTTCACATTTTTCTATTATACGTCCAAGGAGCGGTCGTAATGTTGCGGTTTGCGTGTACGAGACTTGCGGACATCCGCTGTGAGTCGGCGTGGACCTCTGCCGAGTCTGAAAGAGAGTAGATCTACAGATGAGAGACCAGGTCGAAGAAGGTGCAGAAAAATAGGGAAATGTTAAAAACACTGACAGACTGTGTCATAGAAAAGGACTCGTTGATGGACCTAAAACACACGGATAATCTCTACGCCAGCGTCATCGAACTCCTCCGGAGGAAAGAGAGGAAGGACCTTGTGTATAAATAATCAGGATCATCAGGTGACTTTCCTAAATATTGCCGTTGTACGAGGTCATTACTGATGATTTTATGTGTGTTGTATGAGACTTGTGAAACTTGTTTCTTCATTAAAGTCATGTATTCTGGCTACATGAGTTATCTATGAGCTACAACAGCCCCTTATACTGCAGTTCTTCTTATTAAGATGGTTTCCATAGCGACTGTAGGCCTGGGTGCGAAATGCACAGCCCGCCACTACCTTAACGTCATCATAGGCCAACAATAAGTCCACATCCTCTAACAATACGCTCCCAGTGGGTTTGGCACAAGGTGGGGGGAGTTCTGCTATTGGGTCGTTTACTCCCACAAGGGGGTGTGAGTCTGAGAGTCACCTGAGAGTCGTTGGGTCGCTGGTTTGTTACATCTGCATGTGTCTGAAGGAGTATTGATCCTCCTGGGGAGATTTTAGGACTGCATTTTATTACATCGTCTTAGGCCCCCTCTTGGGTTGAGAGGTTTTTCTAATGAACAAAAATAGCCTCTGTCAACCACCGTCTTCCCTGTGAACATTGTCATCCTCAAAGGAGTGACCCTTGACCTTCAGGTGTGGGAGGACCACAGAGACGTCTCCTGAGGCTGCAGCTCTCCTGTGTTGAGCCATGCGTCTGTGTAGCGGTTGTTTAGTTTCCCCAGTGTATTGGTCTGTGCGCTCCTCACTACACTGTCCAGCTTGTGCCGGCGTGTTTTGTCCTTGGGGTGGACGAGTTTCTGCCTCAGGGTATTGCTGGGTTTAAAGTGGACTGGGATGTTGTGTTTGGGAGGACAGCGCCGTTCCTCCAGGTGTTCCTGTCCTCTCTGTTGGTGACCCTTTTCTTGATTTAGTGAAGGCCCAGTTGGGGTATCTGCATGTGTTTTTTTTTCCCTCCGGTCTTGTAGGAACACTCTGTTCCCAACGACTCCCAGTGTTGTGTTCCAGCGGGCGGTGTGAGTCGACGAGGAGATGCTGCTCTGTGTTCCTGTCGTCTTCGATGTGAACAGAACAGTCCAGACAGTCCGGCACGTTTACACGTGGTCCTCACGTGTCAACTTGATGTTGGGGTCCACTTCATGTATGTGTTTTGTGAAGGCCTCGACCTTCGTCCACATATCTAAACCATTGTGTGGGTGTAGTTCCTCTGAAGGAGCACAGCGCCTTGTCCTCCACTTCTTCCATATAGAATATAGTTATTCCACGTCTCTTCAGACAAGCTGATCTCAGTTTGACTTTTCGTCTTTTGCTGATGTGAATGTCTGAACTTGTGAGGACAAACTCCAGCTCCAGTGAACTTTCTGTTCACTCTTATGTCATTTGAGCTCCGCGCTCCAGCTGTTTTTGGAAATGTCTCTGACACGTCTGACGACTGGAGGTTTTTCTATCAGGGCTGCTGGATGCATCAGCGTGCTGGATCCACTGCCGCTGCCACGACACCGTGAGCTCCGCTGCTTCCACGGCTCGGAGCCCACGACACCGTGAGCTCCACAGCACCAGCGCCACTTGAACCGGTTTATAGTGTTTGAGTTTTTCATGACTTTGTAAAGGTCATTTCCAAATAAAAGTATGAAATAATGCTGCAGATATATTTAAAACCCACAGCCAACAATGAACTCTCCTAATGAACTCTCCGTTTATGAGCTCCTCAGTGTTTCACACACTGATTTACTTGTGGACATCAAATATGTCATTTAAAAGCAGAATTCAGTGTCCCGCGTTCACACTGACACGTCTGTTGAAATGGTGTCATCAGGATTGAATGTGCACATCTCCGTCCATTGTCACAACACATTTTTGATCCTCGTACAAATATTCAGTCCCACGAGCACGTCGGAATTCATAGCTGCTTCTGACTCTCAATCTTCAGCTCCTCATAAATCCTGCTCTTATTCCACGTAGGTGGAGATATTTACTATTCAATGGTCAATTCATAGCAATTTTATTTAGCTGATGATGTCATATTATATTATAATATCATATTATTTAAGGAATATCGTGTTATATAATTTGTCATAGGCCGTGTCAGTGTTGTGACTGAAATAGTCAAGAAAGCATCATCTGTACATATTTTTATTGCAATTTTATAGTGACATAATAGGTTTTAATACATTATATTACAAATATCATATGTACAAACGAGTTGGATCTATCGACATCAACAAACCCCAAATTTTATACAGTAAATACAGCGCTTGATTTATTCAAGCGAATTGATGAATTAAAAAAAAAAGTACCGAAAAACAAATAAACAAACAAAAGCGTCTTCATAAAAAAGAAAAGAAGAAAACTGGGTTTTATGGGTAAAAATATTTAGTCCGATGCAGCGACTTGAGCAAGTATGAAGCCTGTGAATATTATGATCCTACGTATGAAACATTGGAAGAAGCAAACGCCACTGGATTCACTTCCTGTGTCATTGTCATTTGCTTCTTACCACAAATACAAGTTTACACACACGTTGACCGGCCTCTTTCCACTGGTCACGGACTGTTTCATGGAGGATCTGAGCGGCGCCGCTGAGCAAAGAGCACGTGACAAACAAAGAATGTAAAAATACATGTGGTAAAGGTGAATAACAAAGTCTTAGTCAGGAGATGCCGTGGATCCCAGCGCCTGTTGTGTCTCCTGACGCACTGACGACGGACGGTCCATCGCCAGTCAGTGGAAAGTGTTCGGGTTGGGACGGATCATCATCACCACTTTCTTCAGTGAATAGGCTCCGCCCCTGAACTCTGCCCAGTAAACTCCATCCTGGTAGCGGCTGCGGTAGTGACCTCCTCTGTACCAAACGCCATTCAGGTTGGAGTGGGCACAGGAGTTGTACCACCAGCCCCCCTTCTGGTAGTGGGCGCAGTTACCTGAAAACACAGGGGAAGAGATGGGGGGGGGGGGTTAGTTTGAGTGTGTACATGCAGCCTTTGTGCGTTTGTGTGTGTGTAATCGTGGTTTCTACCTGTGTACGCGTCGTGGTCTCTGTCCAGTGTTGTGAACTGTTTGCCATTATGCCAGGTGAGAGAGTCGCCAGCGTTGCCGTGGTAGCGCCCCACCCTCAGCTTGTAGAAGTCGGCCTCAGGCTCTACGCGGAAGCTGGCGTACTCTGCGAACACCTTCCGTCCGGACCAGTCCTCCAGTGTCACCAGCAGCTTGTAGTTTCCCTGGTTGGTCAACCAGTAGATGTTCTCCAGCCCGAGCCAGTACTCGCCGTCAATGTTACCAAACCCTTGCTGAGCATCAGAGGACGGAAATTTTCATGTCATGTTCAGTTTGTTTACAGCACGTGATCAGGAATTACTACTTGAACAAGCAGCAGGATGCACACACACACAGATACAGTACACACATACACACACAGAGATACAGTACACACATACACACACAGAGATACAGTACACACATACACACACACAGATACAGCACACACTCATACAGTACGTTGGTTTGTGGTTCTCTCTCTAACACACGTGCTTTGAATCATGGAAACTCGCTGTCTGATGAACGTTCAAACAATCATTTGTGCGGTTTGAAGATTTGCGTCTAAAAAAAACAGAATTGGAAAATTGCTCATAGCTACGTTTGGATCAGGTCCATTTTGTCGGCCTGCAAACAAGCGTCATTATTTAAAACGTTCCCTCTGCTTATGCGGCAAATGTGAAGTGAGCGTATGATGCTGTTTTTAGAAAATGAATTAGAAACCGCCTTGAATCCCGTTGAAGTTAACATTTCTGTCGCGTGACGTCACCTCACTCGGACCGGAGGAAGCGGCTGGAGTTACTGAGTCACAGTACTTGACTGGAGCAGGTAGAGACACTGTGACAGCTCACAATTACTTACTCGTTCCTCTGTCACATCTGTTGAGTATCAACGCAGCGCCGGCCACCAGTTTCCTGTCAAACTGTGAAGTACTTAATTATAGACCCTTCGCACCTTGTATGTCTCCCAGTTCCTGAAAAAGTTGACAGAGCCGTCGACTCTCCTCTGGATGACGGTCCAGCCGCCGGGGTCGTGTCTCTGGTCGCACCACACCTGCATGAGACGGTTGGCGTTCTCGGGCTTCAGCAGGAACATGCCGCTGGCGGTGTGTCCTTCTTCCAGAGCCTGCAGACAGTCCCTGAAAGGACCTAGGAGACGGATGGAAACATGGAAAGCGTGAATGAATGAGCAGTATCTGAAAAATCGGGGGAAGGAAATGCTACCGCAAGTATATTTCATACTCTGACACAGGGAATCCCATTTTTAAACAGGAGAGCTTTCTCATTTTAACTGTAAAATTGACTTTGGCTGCTGCGCTCAGAAGGGAAATGGCTGCTGGCTGAGCAGCCAGAACAAACACTGGCATGGGGGCAGAAGGGAATCCTGAGTGGAGAATGATGAAACAGTAGCAAAGACGTTCAATCACTCGTTTTACGCCTTCGAGTGCGGCACATTGTTGTTTTACTGATTTTCACTGGGGTTTCTCTCATTTGCGTTTCTGTATGTTTTCACTAGTAGAATGCCAGAACGAAAATTACTTTCAATTTCTGGTCTTTAGCCGCTGGATTCTTCTCCCAGAATAATGTAGTGTCAAATCAAACCATGGCCTGATGCTGTGGGAGGGGTGTGGGTGGGGTCTTGCCTGTAAATCAGTGCCCATTATTCGTCAGTGGGACAATTCATGCTTCTTTTTGTAGATCTGGGTTTAGGTCATTTCATGCGACTCACGTCGCCTCTGGACCGTAACGTAATTCTGCTTTCAGAATCTGTGACTAATGGTGCGACTGCTCGGCTCCGCATCTCCAATCGGCTGTGAAAGTGTCGGCGATATCAAGATCGCACTTTGTGCCAGCTGGTAACGAAGGGGTCTCACACTACAGACGCAGCTGAGAGCATAAGACCAGAGCAGTAAACATGTTACATAACCAGGTCCTGGTCTGTGAGTAGCAAAGGTGAATGTGGTTTCATGAAGACATGGTGGATGATTTTCCTCTCCTTCCATTTACCCTCAGGAATGTTTCTGTGGCACAGATGCAGGCCGAGTCTGATAAAGTCTGTTGCTGGAACATATGACTGATTCTTGCCGGCTGCAAGTGGAACGAATGACATCACCGGCTCCCGGTATCTTCCTAGTTTGCACCCTCCCCCTGTTTCTGGCTCCATCCCTCCTCCTGCGGTCTTTCTATCTGTCCCCTGTATCCTTACATTGTATGAAGCTCTGTGTTTGGGTTGAGGGTTTATGTGGCCTTTGGGGGTGTTAGTTGCGAGGCTGCGGGCAGGAAATTACTTGCCTCCTTCCACACAAAGCCCAGCGTTCAAACGCGGCCCTGGTGAAAATAGCTGGCTATTGCACAAAATGTCAAAGGAAAAAGCTCCAATGGAAACGGTTTGTTCATTTTTCCACTATTTTAAAATAGAAATGAAAGGAGGCGTCAATGGTCCATTCAGTGGACCTGATGCGTAGGTTTTACAGCTTCATCACCGCTAACGTTTGTTTACAAGGCAGTGGTGGTGTTTGGTGTGGGCACCCTCTGAGCGAAGATGATGGCGCGTTGGACTCACCGGTCGGTTTGTCCGTGGTGGACGGGCTGTGCGTCCCCGTGGGCATTGGGAGAAGAGGCGGCAGAGACTTCTGGTCGCTCTGGATCTCGTTGCTGATTGGATTGCTGACTCGTGGGATGACCGGCGGCTGGTAAGGCCTGTGCAGAGGTGGCGATGGCGGAGGCGGCTGAGGACGCGGCTGGGGGACGGGGACGTGGCGGGGGGGTGGCCGGCTCTGGCACTGCTCCTCCAGCTGGGCGATGAGCGTTGACTGGTTGGTGGCCAAAGAGGCCAAGTGCTGGTACTTGTGCTCAAGGTCTTTGTACCGACTGGTGAGCTGCTGCATCTCAGAGGTCTGGTTCAGGATCCTGTTCTCCATCTGAGCTAACTCCAGAGCATTGTCTCTCTTCCTGATGATCTCGTGCAGCAGTTGCATATAAAGCTGAGTGACTCTGGAGTTCATGTTGCGGCTCTCTTTCCTTAGGAGCTTCACCTCATTGACGATGCCTCCGTCCACCTCGACGAGTTGCTGAAGAGTCTCGATCTGCCTCTTTTGTTTCTGTAGTTCCACATTTAGCAGTTCTAACTCCTGCTTGTTGACCCGGTTCTCCAACATGGCTTCCGGCTCCTTGGAGTTGACGCAAATCGCCCCCGTCACTTTCTGCTGGGGGACAATGAAAGTGTAGGAGCACTTGTCCTGCGGCTGCTCAGCAGGAGCACGCTTCATCCTTCCTGCATAGAGGAACTCTCTTTCTAGAGGGTCCTCGCTACTCGCGAATTCTTGGGCCCTGTCTGACAGAGTCCCCCGAGTCTGCTGGGCACCACAGGCCAGTCCACAAATAAGCAGGATTCCCAGCAGGACCATTGAACGGGGCTCCATGTGTCCAACTCACCGAAACCTGAGGAGAAGGAGGCGGAAATGGAGAAGCTGGTTGTAACATCGACAGTCAGTACTGATCAGGGTTCTGTTCTTAACTCAGCTCGTCTTCTGGTGGCTGAAAACTTTACAGCTCATTATTTGACTGTAGACAAAGATTCTTGAGCAGATTATAACGTCGCCTCTCACCAACAAGCTGTAACATACATGCTGGAGTGTAATCTGATGGAGCCGTGTACTGGATGACAGCTTCCTGTGAGTCTGGAACTCATCTTGGTTTTCCATTAAATTTGCACAGACAATGCTGTTTGTCACTAAGTTGCTTACGGCCCCTGAGACAAATATTTCTTTTGTCTAATGACGAACTGATCTCTTTAGTCCGATACATTGGTGTTTGGGGGCGTGTGTTTAGTTTAGTTTGCTGGCTCCCACTGGCTTTGGGTGACTGCCACATCTGCTCCGCAATACACAAAAATGCTCCTTAGAAATACTGCTCTGCCGGCCGGCTCATGGAAAACCTGAGGCATCACAAGATGAAGCTCTTTGTTGTAAATATTGATGGGGTTGCGTCAGTCTGTCTTATGGACGGAGGGAAATATGACCCTGAAATATCATCAGAGTTACCTCTGATCAGTGTCTTTGTTTTCACTGCTGATTGCTTTTCTGTCTGTTTATCAGCAGAATAAGATGACGACTCGCAGGCCGCTGTGGTGGAGGAGTGATGTATGAACCAAAGAAGGACTTTCAGGCAGATCTGGGGTTTTTTTTGTTATTATTCTTTTTTTTTCAGCATGTGTGTGATATTTCCACTTTGTCTCCAATGCTACATTGAGTTTCTGTTTTTCTGCCGCTGTTTGGAAAAGATGAGGACGTGCCGTTAGTAGATGTCGCTGGGGAGTGAGTGAAGAGAATGTAACTGCTCGGCCTCGGATTCCAATGGCACCGTAATTGAAAGCTGCTGCAGATTGGATCACAGACGGGTCGTTGTAACACCTCCGCTGAGTCCAAAGGAGCCCGTCTAATCCGAAAACATCACGGGGAGCCGGCCTGGATCGTACCCCCCGACACGCTGGTTGTCTCTGTGTGAAACTTAAGCTGCTGTATAATGCTGAGTGAAAAATTGTGATGAGAGCCGACGTGTTTTTGTCTCGTTAAACTGGGAGCGCTGCCAGCGAATTAGGTTGGAGACATGGAGCAGAGAAATGCAGTGTTCTCAAAAAAGCCCTGACACGTTTGAGCTTCAAGGTTTCATCTGTCCAGAATCAAAAGAGAGTACGAACAATAATCCTCATTTGAGATTTCACTTTTTCTGGAAAAATAAAATCATCTAGAAAATCATCTATCGTAGGAGGACAAAGGAACAAGCCAACCGATTCTCCTGCGCAGTGAATTAAAATGGTTCCTAAAAGTGTCATGTGGCCCTAAAAATAGACAGTTTTTCTGCTGGGCCGCGGGTCGCTGACGCTGTTGCAACAGACACACACACACACACACACACACACCTTTCCAATCATTGGGTTTTACATGATCCAGGCAGCGAGCTCCATTATTAAAGGATGTAATTGGAGCCAGAGAACAAATGAACACGCATCAGGGTTTGCTTGTTTGTGCAACAGAGCTGACGGACATGTAAATGAGATTATCCGATGCGCTGACAGTGTTTCACCTCAGCCCACCGGTGACGTCAGCATCCATCACTCAGCTTTAGTCAAACACAGACACCGATCTGCAGCTCAGAGCACGTCCTGTCTCATCCACTGTCTCATGTGCTGATGACTGTATTTGGCTAGTGGCTCCTATGGTTACACACACACACACACACACACAGGAACATGAGCTCTGTCTCGGAGAAATGCCGTGTGATCGGCCCCCGCTGAGGACGAGTCCCATGTTGCACGTCGTTAGCTCAGAATCTCCTGCTCTAGGCTTCACTACACTTCAAAGCTGAGGGGAAAATATGTGTGTGTGTGTGTGAGTGTGTGTGTGTGTGTGAGTGTTTTTTCCATTAATGTGTGTTTTTAACTCAAAGCACGATGGGCTTCAGTCTCCCATGGACCGGAGAGAGTCCCATCTGCCTCGAACAGACAACCTGTTATTAACCCATCCACAGTCTGCCAGAGGGGACACCTCCTCCTCCTCCTCCACCTCCTCCTCCACCTCCACCTCCTCCTCCTCCTTATCCTTCGCTGTTAACAGCCCCCACAGCTCGCTATTGTCATCGGTTGAGTTAAACGAGCTGCTATCGACTGCCTGTGATGATGAACTGGTGTTGAGAAGCGTGACAC
>CAAKHB010008290.1:47563-59299 GCA_901007665.1 Aeoliscus strigatus
AATCACCGAGCCCAGAGGATGGAAGAGGATCCTCATTGTGTTATTGTTTCTCATGTTCTTCCACCCCAAGTAATATTTTCCAGATTAACTAACGCTCCCTGTCTTTGCTCCAAACACAGACCCCACTTTCACAGAAGAAAACCAAAAGGAGCCGCAGGGTTGGAATCGCTTTTTCCACTGTACGTGAGATAATGTGTGAGAGTTTGAGCTGCGCCAGGCACACGGCTCATTGTTCACAGGACGCTCACTCCTCGACATCCAAGAACCGATTTCAGCCACAAAGGTGTTATTGTGTTGTTAAAATGTCCAAAAAAAATCAGAATTGACGGTGATGGAATACAAAGAAACAAGTTTGTTTATTTGTTGGTTTGTTTGTTTGAAATCTGCCTCCAAAGTATTTACAGCTTCAACCTAAAAAAAACATTGAGATGTTTCCTGGACCACATCAGGAAACCAGGCGAGTTTAATAGTCCCACACATCTGAAGGAACATGTGCTCAGACTGACGCTCAGAACTGACCAGTGACGTGTGGTGAGGTTCATGTCTGCTGACCACTGACTTCAACCCAACCAGATTTACAAACATATTATAACAGTTAGTGGGGTTGTTTCAGGTCTCATATCAGAATCTTTACACATACAAACTAAAACATAAAGAAAGACTATTTAGTTCAAAAACCTTATGATGGTCGTACCTTTACTTATGAATGAGTGTGTGTGCCGCTCCTTCTGAACAAGAGCATTGTAACTTGTTTGTAGAAATGTTCCTTATGGTCCCTCAGTTTTAAAAGTCTCTGTGTCTCAGTGGAGATCGTTGGTCTTCCTTTAATTAGTACCTCCTTCTTTGATTGAAAGGCCAGTTTAGACAATTGTTTAGATCTGGTTGGAATTTGGATGTGGAAAGTAAAAACAAATGGATGCTGCACTTGGCTCACTGACTTTAGATGTTAGCTCCTGTCTCTTATTCTGCGCCTGAGGACTGAAGAAGGTCACAAGAAGAATCCCTGGGCTCACTACTGCCCCCTACCACGAGGCTCTGCTACCGCATGCCTCACCCAGTGTCTCTTTACAGCTGTTTTGTGATTGCTCAGCAGTCGAATAGCGATAAAAACACATATGGTTGTTGACAAAAAACACAGTACATTGTGTACATCCGCTAAACTATGGAAATTTAGTTCTTATAGCTGGTGTAGGAAAGATGTAATAGTGACATACAGAGAGACAGCAATATGATCTCCCTGCTAGCAGCAACTGTTATTGTCAATCCCCAGTGAGACACAGACAGCTGGTGCCTCACTACACGTCACTTCGCAGTATTTCAACGGTAAATGTGAAAATTCAGCGATTTTGAGTAAAAATCATCTAAAACTGGTGAAGTTTAATGGAAAATAACTCAAATCTCCGGATCAGTTTAATTGATTTTTAATGGATTTTTTCAAATTTTTTCTTTGTCACTTGACTGCACATCACTGGAACAGACTGACACTCAGAACAGACTGACCTTCAAACTGACACTCTGACTGATGCGCAGATGCTCAGACTGACATTGTAACTGACGCACAGACTGAAGGTCAGACTGACTCTGTGAGCCAGAGCTGAGCTCATTAGTTGGATGAGTGTCTGCAGCCTCTTTGTAATGTAACATCAGACGACAAAGAAAAAACAGCTCCCACTTTGGATGTGTTTGAGTTGGAACTCTCCCCTGGAACACACATACATTGCATGCTCACATCCTTTCCCTTCTTCCACCTCTGGAGGAGACGAGTCCTGGAAGATGTTTGCTGCTAATACACGGATGAATGGACCAAACCTTGTTTGCATGTGACCACATCAGTGATCACTTCTCTGTCAATGTGTATATATATGGATTATGTACACACGTACCCCCCCACACACACACGCACACACAGGCTCAGGCATAATGAAATACATACAGTACATACATACTCAATTGCATACTTACACATGCATGTATCACCAGAGTTTCATAGGTTCTCCAATCAACAGTTGTCAGCGGTGCCTGGGGTTTTCTCATAATCAATTAGCCGTGTAACATGACTAGTTAACACAATGAGCCCTTAGAACATGGGAGTGATGGACAGCCATCACTTGACATGGAAAAGAGCACAAAAAATTCTTCACCTTTTTATCATATTTCTAACCCCCGCGGATTACAACGACCAACGGAAGTGGAAAAACACAAATTGGAGCAAATATTTTTTTCTTGACTTTTTTGTCAAATTTCTAACCCCTGGGGGTTACGACGGGTGACTGACATCAACTGACGCAAATTTGAGCAACTTTTTTTTTTCTTCACTTTTTTGTCAAATTGGACAAAAAGCAGACGTTATGTTCAGATTTCTGTTTTGCCACATCGGTCAGCCGTCGTACCCCACGGGGGTTACAGCTGTACAAACAAGCATACATGCATGGTGAAAAGGTGATAACATGAGGAAATGAATAAAGTACATTAGTACATGCACAGATGCATACATATATATGAAAACATCTCTGTGAACTACATTTCTGTCCCTGTTGACTGAATTGTCACAGTGGAGGAATGATTTGAAGGCTGCTCACCGTTTTCTCAGCAATAGCTCGGTATTCGCTCAAAAGCTTTATTGTTCTGCACACGTTTAGCAAACTGCTGCGGTAAGATGCTTAATGAAGCCTAATACGCTGCGTGTGTGGTCACTTACCCTTCCACAGGGAAGACAAAGAAATATTGATGACTTAGTTTGACAAAGCCTGTGACCATGTTCCACCCACCATTGTTAATTATGAAGAATTACTCGGCTGTTGTTCCGTGTCTGGCTGCTGGACTGGAAGCGAAGGGCTGGAGTTATGTAACGTTTGACATTCAGAACTTCCATGTACTTTGTGCTGATATTTAGTCTTGACGACGTTGCCAGTATGTTGTCAGTTATTTCCACTGGCCAGAAGAAGCACGTCCCATTAAAGAGCAGACAGACGTTAGCAGCAGTCTGTTGGTCCGTCCGGTCAACAAGCAGAGATGATGTAACGCTGTCAGAGAGACGTCTGCTAGTTCACCTGATGTGACCTTCATCATTCATCTGTCAGTGTCTCTCAGTCAGACTGGTGGCTCAGTTAGAAATACACACACACACACACACACATACATGCATACATACACACATAATGAAAAATGAAAAAACTGAAAGAAGCGATTAAAAATGACAAAATGAATAACACACACACACATCAGAAATTGTATCACTAAGATAGATATGGATGTTTTTATTTTATTTTTTTGTGTCTGATGATTTCTGCTGCAGTTTTCTGACCGTCTCTGTCGACTGAAAAAGTCACGTAACATTGGCAGTTGGACTGTCTGGAATTTTTAATTATTTCTTGCATCTGCTTCTTTCTTCTGCCACAAGCAGCAGATGATGGAGTGACGCTCCAAAGCAAACCCTGCTGAGGAAGCTTCTCAGACGACTGAGGCTGCAGAAAAAACACGGCTGCATGTGGAAAAACCACTTTTCTCTCCACAAACGATGTGTTTGTGGACGGAAATGAACAGGTGATAATGTGTTGTGCAACTTACAGTCAGTATTTGGTCTGGAACAAATGAATTACTGTTTATACACAAATCTCCTCTTATTTCCTTCACTGCAAACATCAGCACGTTCATGTTAATGACAGGGAATTCTGTGTTTGGCCTCCAAGACAAGTGTGAATGTTCGTCTTTGATGCAAACTAGAAGAAAAAAAAAATTAAAACGCAACACAAATCAATAGAGATGTTCCAGAATATTTGAAAATGTATTTTCTTCCTTTTCATTACATAATTTGAACTGCTGGACACAAGACGTCTCCGCGTTCACTAGAAGTCCATTCTGGGCTTCAGGTTTCAGGTTTAAACTGTTTGTGGTCGATTGGGGACGTCACACTGTCTCTTCAAATCCGATTCCATCACAATGGAGGAAGAAAAAGGACAGTCACTGAAACTTTCAACTGAAGAGACACAAAGAAAACTAAAGTTCGGGACATTGAGGGTCCATCATGGTATCTGAGTTTCAACGATCATTTGTTGTTTCGTGAATATTTTTTTTTCCCACAGATATTTGTTTCTTCTTCTTCTTTAAGTTCTTCTTTGTTTGCAGAAGAATTTAACACAATGAGCTTGAAAGTTGCAAGAGTACGTAAGCGCTCACATGAGGGTAGGGGGGTTCCTACATAATTAGTTCGAACTCCCTCGGTCCAGAACAACGAAGCGGCTGGAGAACTGATGGAAAATCCATCAGTGAGCAGAGTTTATTGGTTTCCAGCCTCACGTCCCCTGTGAGCTGCTTGCTGAGGAATGTCCCACAGAGAAAGTAAAAGTCAGGTCAGAGTACTTGACCTGCTATCGGACACATGCATCAAACTTTCCATTTGTCTTAACAAATACAGATGAAGATCAGATCTCTGGTCGGCGAACGTCTTCATCAGAGTGTGAGTGAGGAGTGTCTAGTCAGTGCAGGAGAGTTGGGTCAGATGAGGTTAGAGATGAGATGAGATAAGGTAAGATGGGATGAGATAAGATAAGGTGAGATAAGAGATGAGATCAGATTCAACAAGATAAGATCAGACGAGATGAGACTAAATAGAAATTACATTTATATTAATTAGTGCAAATGATGTAGATGTGTAAAAAAGTTCTATGAACTAAGAATTCTGTGAAAAATATAGAGGTTAATAAATATATCTGTGTATATATTATATATGTACTATATGTGTGTGCTGATGTGTATATGCCTCTTCTAGAACTGGAGTGTGTGTGTGAGTGTGTGTGTGTGTGTGTGTACGTTGCTGCTGCCAGTTTCTAGTTTGTTGGATCAACAGCCGATGGAGGTTTGAGGTCTAAATCCACAGCTGATATCAGTTTCCTCTTCTCTGCTCGTCCATCCCTGCGGTCGCTGGTCTCGAGGGTTATTTACAACAACAGAGACATCGCCGCAAACACAGCTTGTTGCTATGGAGACAATACATGTCACATGGAGGTTTGTTGCTTGTGACGTTGTGAGCAGAAGCTAAATATGTGTATTTAGCTTCTGCTAAATACACAGGTCACACAGGTCACGCTCAGCGTTTCCTGGGGTCACCTTGCTGGAGGTCGAGTCTCTTGAAGTCGTGTCCGTGAACGTGTGACGCTCAAACGACGCTGACAGCGAACAGCGGCCCAACACAACACACTGAACGACGCCTCGTGCCGTCCACTCAAACATGGACGAAGTCTGTGTCTCCGTCTCTGTTTTACTATGAGGACTGATTCTTTGGCTGTGAGGTAATTGTGTGTTTGTAATTACAGGGGGGTGGAACCGCTGACATCAGCCTGCAGCTGACTCCAGATCAGACTGTCTGTGTGTGTGTGTGTTCACCTGTGATCTTCTCTGTTCTACACACACACTTTTATCTGTCACCTTTGCTGCTGTGACACTGCACATTTCCCCAAAATGGGACAATTAAATCTTATCTTATCTTATTCATTTCAATGTAACTTGCTGGTAAAGTGTCTAATTTGTGTTTGAACCCTGAGCGCTCATCACTTTGAAGGGAAACACAGTGAAAGAAAAACCAACTGGTAAAACAGAAACGAGCTGGTCTGCAGATGCAGTAAACTCTTGTTACTCTTGAACATTCGTGGCTTCATGTTGGGTTTGTGTTCATATGATATGAATTGGTGAAGGATGAAGCAGAGGTAGTTTGATCTCTTTGAGCTGGAAATAACTACTGTAGATGATTCATACTTACAGTATTGATTAGATTCCATGAGTGATTCTGATCTAATAATAATAATTCTGATTCATAATTCTAACATCTGCTCCAAACGACCTACAAATGAGTGTCAATCCTCGGCAGCCTCCAGAGCTGAGCTGGTCTCCTGTGTTCAGTGGAGTTGTTCCCATCGCCTTGATGTGCTGCTGTAGTAACTCCAGTGAGGGAGGACGGAGGGAAGTCTGACTTTGGCTTCTCTTCACCTCGGCGTCACTCATTGCTTTATGACTCTGATATTTCCATGTGCGCTGCCTGATGCCGGAGACGTTCCAGAGCTGTGAATGAAGTGTTAGGAGAGTTGTTCTCGGCCCGTTGTGACTTGTCGCTGCAGATGTATCGGAGGCATTTGTTGAATTCAAGCTTATCTCAAGTTGAGAAACGCAAGTTTTACAAATATCCTGCAAATCGGGGGGGAACAGCTGTCGAAAGAGCTCAAGACGAATGACCAAAAAGTTTACAACGGTGTGATTACAGACGTGGACGGTGTGCGGCAGCTGTTTGAAAACAGGAGACAAGAGTTTGGTTTGCATGTCTCGTTTTCATCCTCAGAGGACGTTTGTCTGTGTGCAGGTCTGTTATTTCAAGCAGCTTCAATAAATTCATGGTAGATACCTGTCAATCCAACACTCCACGTTAGGAAAACACACACACACACGTTCACAAAAAACACCTCATCAATTCAACAACATGTCAGAAAACTCCAATAAAACTGCTTTAGTTTTTTTAAATTTATTTCATTTTCATTTTCATTTTCATTTTCATTTTCATTTTCATTTTCATTTTCATTTTCATTTTCATTTTCATTCAATCATTTTGTATTTAAATTATTTTGACTTTTAATTACTTGGTATTGTGTGTAGTAATTATTATTCTTAACAGATCTTTTACGGATACACACACACACACACACACACACACACACACACACATTCCATTAAAAAATATACCTTGAACCAGACTTTCCAGGCAAAGCACCAGACGCCTTCTTGCCTTCTTCCCCTTCGACCAACAGTCTGTCACCTCCATCCGTCATGATGTTTTGCATGTGTTTTCCCAACGTGCAGCTGGTGTCAAATCATCTGCAAAACCTGTTGTATGTACATGTCAACACACACACACACACACACACACACACACAGGTTAGTAATTAAAGAAACATGCAGAGGAAACGTTAACTTCCTGGACAACTCAGCGCGCTAACGTGCAGCATGTGGCCGGGGGTGTTTCTGCCGACGGCCTGAGGCGCTCAGGTCACCGGTCCGACCTGCCGTGAGAAAGTATTTCTCTGCTGGCAGTCGTACACGGTGATGGGGGGGTGGAGGGTGAGAAGAAGTGAGATGGACAATTACCTGTCTGCAGCAGTAAATCTCTGCAGAGTGATAGTGAACGACTGCAGGTCAAACTAATTGGAGGCCTTGGCCTCGTTGATAGAGCAGCAGACGTCCTGAGGGGCAGCAGACTGTCAGGTTGTGTGTGTGTGTGTGTGTGTGTGAGAGAGAGACAGAGAGAGAGAGAGAGAGAGTGGGGTGCAGGTCAGAGGTTATTTGTGTCAACATATCAAGGATATTGTTGTATATTTCCTATATTTGTTGACACTCATCTGCTAGATTGTCTTCATCTTCAGCTTCACACACTGCTGGAGTTTCACACTACTGACTATCAGAACGTGAACGACTCGTCACACGATGGCCACAAACAGTGAATTCTAGACCATCAAACATCGTCTCTGGAATCTGTAAGAGAAGAAACGGCAGCAGACATCAGGAGGTGAACTGATTTCAGCGGCTCTGACTGTAATTGACCGTATCTGTTTGTCACTGAAGGATTCTATTATGAACACATCACTCCGTCAGCATTCTAGGAGGACAGTGGTATTATAGTCGTGTTGTAAATGTCCAAGTGAGCGTAAAGCTCCTATATGAGTGATAATTATAATCAAAAAACAGGTTTGTGCATCAGACTTAAATCACTGGATCATTGCTGTCTGTAAAACAATCTAATAATCTAATGTTACGTTTAACTGGAGCCGACAGGGGAAAGGAAGTGTGTGTGTGTGTGTGTGTGTGTGTGTGTGTGTGTGTCTCCGCTGCATCTGCCAGGAACAGTGATGTCATTCATTTTCCACGAGTGTTGTCTGAAGCATACGTTACCTTTGTAAATTCATCCAGCTGGAAAGTGAAACCTGCACGTCCTGCTCTGAGATATGGGCTACCGGAGTGTGTGTGTGTGTGTGTGTGTGTGTGTGTGTGTGGTGGAAACAGAGAATAGTTGCTCATGTGGAACAACATCTGACTGGAAGCCACTAAATGTTTCACTGTGTTCAACATCTGCTCACTGACTCCGGTTCATTTTTACAGTTGCCGTTTTGTCGTCGTCGTGCAGATTATTGACAGTGATCGCTCACAAACATTGAGATGAACTGACCTTTGCCCCCAGTCGAGGGGTGGACAGACTGAATTAAACCGTTCACACTCACATTCAATCCTGTGGTCGATGGACAGTCTTCAGTCCGTGATTGGGCAAAACAGTTCTTTAAGAATCTGTTCAAAAGATTCGTTCATCGAATCTTCAGTCCCTGCCTCCCCCCACACCTCCGTCCCACTGCACTGCACTGAAGACCTTCAATACTGGGATGCACCAGACTCCCATCACTGAATGACAAAGACGAACACAGATTTGAACATGACTTTAACATTTTAACATATTTTTAACAGATCTACAGTTCAGCATTGACCTCTGTCCGTCTGTCCGTTTAAACTGCTGACGTACGTCCGTGAGCACAGCGTGAGCGAGGACAGGAACTGCAGAATTATACGTGTTTTCAAGGGTCTTCAAAACAACAGAAAGAGTCGTTAGATTTGTCAGGAGTCGCTAGGGGTCTGAAGACGTGCTAAATATAGAAATAAAGTCACCAAGTTGGCAACAGTGTTTGAGTCAAAGTTTCGTTTTCAGTGAGTGATTCACTTTAGTACTTCACTTGTTCACAAAGAACCAACGAATCAGATTCACCCTCAGCAGTTCAATGCTGCACTCAGCTGAACTGTGAAATGAACCAATCAGTGAGTGATTCAGTAGAGTTCATTCATCCAAAGGATTTGTTCTTTCAAACTAGTCGTTTGGGAATGGGACAACACTAGTGTTTTTGGTCTATGGAAGGAAACCGACCCTCAGAGATGACGCCCCAGGGGCCCCAGACGACCCAGTTAAACCCACAGCCTCCTCTACAGCCGTCAGTCCTGAGCCCCGTCCCACAGAGCAGCTCTAAGATCAAAAACTGAGCTGGTTGATCCTGCAATGAGGAAAACTGCTGAATAAGCTGAATTCAATCAGATGAAACTTGAAAGATGTTTTAAGAGTTTTTCCAGTAGGTTGAACATTCTCCCATTACAGGGTTCAGTGGAACGTCCCTGAACCGTGAACAAGTTCTAACCTGAGTCCATGCCTCGCAAAGATGCTTGTTGTTGTGTGTCGACAAAGATCCAAACACAACAACTGTTTTAATACAAACCAACGCTGGTTCACGAGGAAAGAACTTCCTGTTACAGAAACCTCCAGCTGATCCAAGGCCGCATGTGGACGGCCTTCTGCCTCGAGCAGGAAACAGAGAGCGAGAGAGAGACAAACAGACCAACCAACATGAGCTGTGGTTTGAACCTGGACAGCTGCTTGTTGCTTTGTCAGCTGTAAATATCACCGGTAGAACTGAACCCAAAACGGTAGCGTTCAGTCAGAACCAGAGAGCTGTGTGGGATCTCCTTTTTTTATGTCTTTCCATGAACAGCTACAATGTTTGATGCTCTTTTTCCCCCATCTGCAGGCACAGGGATTAATAATAGGAAGCAGGGTTTGGCTGCGCGTTGGGAAGCAGGATGGATGGAACTACTGTGGCGGGTGCTGCGGTGATGATGTCATCGTCTGGCCCACATGAAACCAGCAGATGCTCACACAACAGCTGCATTCCAGCCAGAAGCGTTATTCTATACATGCACGGGGGAGATTTGCATGTCCTGTCTGCCATTAGCGGGGGAGCGTTGTGGTCAGATCACGGTTGCCCTGGCGACAGCCAGTGGGGGTAATTTTCTGACAACTATTTCCAATCTTTTACTGGGCTGTAAAAGGTGAACGCGGGTCCAGAGTCTGCTGGCGAGCTGCTCCCCTTCTACGTGTGCAGGAAGCTGTCAGCCGGCTGAAAGGAGTAATGAGAAGGAACGCACCACACACTGCGCTCGGCTTTGATCGCCCTGCCGAGATGAGCGATAGCTGGGAGGGCGGAGCTTCCGCTTTCACCTCTGGAACCATTTGTGATGCAAATGTATCTGAACTCCAGTTATCAGCCTGCACCCGTCCTCATTTCCATTGCAATGTCCTGCAATAAAAAAAAAAAATAAAAAAAAAAACGGATCCAAAACAAACACAGTTTGAAAACACATTTAGAATAAAGAATATTTCAGTTTTATGACTCATCTTACTCTTACTTATTTTCCTTTGTGACGTCTGCATTTCTCCTCACTTATGTATTTTATTCGACCTACTTTTTAGGATTTATGTGCATGTATATCTTTCTGCTGCCATGGCAACGGGTAAATGTTAGCCTGTGTCCCAAGAACACGCTTCTGCGCCTGTAGACGCTCGCCCTCGCTGGCTGTGCAGCCGCACGGAGCCAAATATCATATGTCATCTGGAAATGTAACTACGCTTTCATCAATGGGACTGGACGCTCGTGTGCAGATTGACGAAGTGCGTGCTGGGGGATTTCACCTCGCCAACATCTTTGCATTCACACAGCTGCTGCTGAGCGCGGCCTCATTATGCCTGTGACCCCGGTGCTGCGTGGACCAACTGTAATAATGTTCAAGAGAACCGAGACTTCGTACAGTCTGGCAGAGAATCGGTGCCGGTGCAGCTCTTCTCAGCCGCCACAGTTTCACCATTAATTTTTAGTCATCACATCATAGTATTACTCAATTTCTCCACATGAACTTACCGACAGTGGATTTATGAGCGTCTGTAAGTGCACATTACTCATGTTCCTCACTGCTTCCAGTTAGCGTTTCTCACTGACCCATTTGTGCAGCGGCACAAGAAAAAACAGGGAATTCTGACAGATTTTCTGACATTTTGTCACGTTAGCATTGTTGTAACCTGACATCTGTGACCGTGACGACACATTGTGACCCTGCATGAACATCAGAGTGCTGGTCCTGGATCAGCTTTCTGCCTTTAAGGAGTCCAACAAACAGCATCAACTCTGCTTCTGTTTTCTATCAGTGGAAACATCAGCAGCTGCTCTGCCAAACGCTTTCAGAGCTTGTCACTAGAACTCCCTCTTCCCTCTAACGCTGACCAGGTGCTGGTTCTGGACTGGTTCTACTCAGGTCCCGGTTCTGTCGGACAGAACAAACCTGAGGAGCCCCGTCGTCGTGTCGGCCGGCAGCTCTCGTCTCTACTGTGCAGATGTTCCGTCTCTGTCTCACTGGCATCAAAACAAGTTGTTAGTGGCTTTGGACGCCAGCGACTCACCATTACATAAACTCTGTGGGAGGTTGTTTTTTGTTTTGGTGCTCACTCAGTTTGATTTGGTTCCGCTGCGCCTGCGTCTCATTTCAAACCACGTTGTCATGATGCTTTGGATACCAGGTCAGTTATCACATGGCACGAAAACTGTTCTGATCGAAACCAACAACTTCTCAACTTCCTGGGACCCGATCAGACGCAATGCATGGCCTTCTGCCTCGAGCAGCTGGGGTGAAACAAAGAGAGCGATAGGAAGACGAGTAGAAAAGACAAAAGGAACAGCTGATTGACTGGACCTGGTCGGACACGTTAACAGCAGGGGTCAGTTCTGTTGTAAACTGACAGAAATCATCTTTTAAGTTTTGTATGTTTGAATTCAGTTTTGTAAAACTGAAAGGAGGAAATGAGTTTTTTCAGGATTCACTTTGATTAACTACGAAACC
>CAAKHB010008290.1:59357-111355 GCA_901007665.1 Aeoliscus strigatus
ATGGGGGGACCGATGAAGAGATGAGGATGTCCGTCAAGACTTTGACAGCTGAAGAAAGTGAACTTTGAAAGGCAAAGGAATAAATGAACACAAGAACTATTATTTATGCACCTCTTGGACTTTTCCCACCCCAGGTGCTCGAGGCAGAAGGCCATCCACACGTACCCTCCAGGGGTCTGCTCCAGGTTTCTGAGGTTGTAAATGACTTTTTCTGCCGCTCAGAGCTGTTAACGGTCTACGTCATGAGAAAACAAATCCAATCTCAACGCTCCATGCTGCTGAAGGAGAAAACCTCCAAGATCACTTCAGCTTTGTTCTGTGCAGGTTGAATCTGTTAGCGATGGTTCCGAGTGAGATCTTCATGTAGCGGCTAATGGTCTGCGTTGCTCATTAGTGAGCCGTGCCCTGACATCCTGGCGGTGTAAAGCAGTGGGGGAGACGCTCCGCTCGCCATCACCAGCACTCTCAATACTTTGTTTTATTGTAACGTGGAAAAAGGCCTCTGGCATGCAGACGTACAGTATATTACACACTAACTGAGCTTTATGAAGGTGTAATGAATGACTGGCTTCTAATTCTCTGTGCAGTCCTGCTGCTTTTCTCACTACGTAATGTGTTTTTTTTTTTTTCAAAGGTCCATTCCTCTGTTTGTTAACGTCTCACTGACAAACAGAGGAATACATGAATGCATGTCAATACATGAAGAGATACTGATCACGAAATGATTGTTCTGATTAACATTAGTATTACAAAATGCTTCACATTACACTGAACCATCTCAATCCATTGGCAGACTCTCATCAGTGGATTTAGAAACAAAGTCTGCAGAGACACAGTGTTGCTGAATGTCCAGTGAAGTCATCAGAAATATCCAAAGGTCCAGACTGATGAGCACATCGCACAAACATCCACACAACGCCAGGCAACACACACACAACACATCAACAAACACATGCTGGGCTCAGGTCGCTGTCATGTCCTCCGCGCTCACTCCCAGGAAACAACAAAAACACGAGCTCTGAAATGTCAACATGTCGAGCTGCGACACAATACCCACGTCAGAAAGACGCAAACGCACACAAAGGTGTTTACACAAGACATCACTCATCTGTGTGTTCTGTTCCTCGTGTCTGACATGATGACGGCACATAGAGCAGCAGCTCCGAGGCCTTAAGACCTTCAGCTTAGCGGGAACGCTGTGAGCTGCGCCGCCTGCTGGTCAGCAGAGGTACTACCTGTTCTACCTGACTGCCACAGGTGCCAGCAGACTTTCACTCTTCTTCTCTGCAGACATAACACATCGTCGATGCATTGTCACGACTGCGACTGAGCAACATGTTCATTGTGTCACCTCTGGCAACTGCATGAACCAGTGTTTCCCTGTAGAAAGGTTCGGTACCGTAATGTCTGTATAGAATGAGAACATACAACATGATCTATGCGTTTACCTGTGTCAAACTCTTAAAGCCAAGTGTGTGTGTGTTGTGTGTGCCATGGTAACACACGCTGAGGGTCACATCGCCTC
This sequence comes from Aeoliscus strigatus, assembly GCA_901007665.1. NCBI lineage: Eukaryota > Metazoa > Chordata > Actinopteri > Syngnathiformes > Centriscidae > Aeoliscus > Aeoliscus strigatus. Next base: position 60,883 of record CAAKHB010008290.1, read on the forward strand.
GACCTTTCCCCGGCGCTGAGCAGCGAGGTCTTCTGCGCCGTCTGATTGGATTTCTGCAATCTAAGCAGTTTCTCATCTGTGTGTTTCAGCTCTTCCACTGGTCTGTTTCAGCTGTTTCAACAGTTTCCAGTCGGTCTGCCATAGGAAAAGGGTGACATTCGTTTGTTCCACATTAATTCTACTGGAATTGTTGTTTATTGCTGTGTAAACCTGCGTTATTTCATCTGTTCGGAACTCAAGGACATTTCCACACGTGCAGAAACAGCAGCGAGACGACGCATTCACACACAAACGTTGTGTGAATCATTGACGGGTGACAACAGACAAACGGGAGTTTGAGCAGCAGATGTTTAGAAGAAAATGATGTGGTTGTCAGTGTTAAATGCAGCAGAACTGAAGTGTTACTGTGTGTGTGTGTGTGTGTGTGTGCAGTACAAATACAGGAACAGAAGCAGTAGAAGGTAAAAGCGTGTGTCAACGCGTCCATTTGGCAGCTCAGCATTGCATTCAGACGTCATATCGTATATATCACATACCTAGACGTCATCTCATACGTCTTAAAACGTTTGCTTCAGGTGAAGGTGAAATAATAACAACAACAACAACGACAACAACAATAATCATAAAAATAATAATAATTGTTGTTTGTTTTATTTCTTCAAATGTCAGACATTTACAGAGACAGAGAAACGTTGGTACTGAACGTACGCCTGCTGTGTGTGAAACGAAACAAAGAGTGTTGTCCAGCTCCTCTCTCTCTCTTTCTCATACACACACACACACACACACACACACACACATACACCTATCTACACGACAAAAACATTACAAAAAAAGAATACCACTAACAGAAACATGTCTGTTATGTAACAGTGCGCCATGGTGACGACGGCTTAAATAAATAAAAAGAATTTCCTTGCTGCTGACAACTGTGTGAAACACACACACACACACAAGCACACACACACACATGATCGCAGAACATTGTCAGCTGACAATGCTTTGTGACAAAACTGTATTCACCCAGTGTGTTTCAGTCTGGTCAGTTGTTCTGCTCCTACAGCGTTTTGGGTTTTTTTTATTATTATTACAAAATAAAGTCTTTGCTCTAGTTGATTTTGTTGAGTCACAGTTTCAGGTCAACATCTTGATGAAAGCTGTTTGTGTCTGAACTCAGGAGTTCCAGGGGGCTGATGGTTACAAGGCACCACCAGGGGGCAGAGTGTTTGGTGGAGCAGCCTGCTCAGTAAGGAAACGCAGAGATGGAGATGTAGATGATGAAGATGCTCTGCTGGCTGACGTGCCCCCGCGCTGACGTGGTGGTGGCCTGCACCCTGAGGCGCAGCAGCCCAGGTCGGTCCAGAGCGCGCAGGGTGAAGATGATCCCTCTGCCCGCCTCGTCTCTGATCCCAAACACTCGACCCAGCGCCCCCGCCTCTGCCTCCTGCTCCAGGAGGCTAAAAGACGTCCGCTCCTGCAGCACACCGGACTCGGTGAAAGCGGACAGTCGGACTACGTTGTGATTGGCCGGGATGCCGGAGGGAAGAGTGAGCAGCTTGTACTGTAGCAGCAGAGGAGACGCTCCGCTGGCGCAGTCCAGAGAACACGGCCGGTAGCACGTCCTTCACAGAGGAGGAGGCGTCAGACAGGTGCCGGCACACGTAGCTGCATTTACAACACTTGTCAGGACTGTCACTTACCCTGGACGTGTGCCGCTCTGGTAGGACGCAGGACAGGGCGTGTCCAGGCACTGGTGCCCCCCTCTGGTATTAAAACACATCTGATCGCGTCCACATCGTACACCGGCTTCTGTGCACTCATCGATGTCTGAGGACAGAAAGGGGGAGGGGCTTAATGCAACACTGGGAGGAAGGATTAATGTCATCCACCTTTATTTGTAAAACAACAACAGGGCAGTGGAGAAGAATAAATAAAGACAATGAAATATAAATAATAAGTAAATGAAGACACAAAACAGCCACATCATAAAACAACAGAAATAATAATTATATCTTATCAAATATTCTAATAATGAATAAAATATAAGAATGTAAAATGATAAAATAAACTAATAGTCTTACCGGGTGTTGAGTTTTAAGAGGAGATTTGAAAAGACAGAGTCCTGAACATTGACGTCATTTGTGAGACTCGTACCTTTGCAGCTCCGGCCGTTGGCTGACAGCTGGTAACCTGGAGGACACACACACTGGAAACTGCCCATCGTGTTTCGACACTCGTGCTGACATGGCTTCCTGAGTAGACACTCGTCCACATCTGGATGAGAAGGAGGGACAGAAGAAGAAGAAGAAGTCTGATATCATTTCAATGGAACACGCAAACACCAAGTTTGTCCTCTGTATTTGACCCATACTAGCTACACACACACGCACACGCGCACACACACACACACACACCGTGATGGTACAAACAGGAAGTCCGACTTCCCAGTGACGCACTGACCAACACATGTGCCGTCTCTGTTGGTGTATCCTGTCGGGCAGCTCTGACGGGTGATGCGGGACACGCCGTGAGCACGGGACAGGATTGGTCGGCCGAGAGCCGACACGAGCTGTGGGCGGAGTCTGGCTCTGACTCTGGTCCCGTTGGTGAAGGCGTGTCCTCTCTCCAGCCCGGCACATGAGCGCCCGTCCCCCAGCAGCACAGTACCGGGTGGACACAGACACCTGAAGCTGCCGGGCACGTTGCGGCACTGGTAGGCACACGGGTTGGGCGTCTGCAGGCACTCATCGATGTCTACAACGGGGAGGGGGGACAGCTCACGTTACACAGCGTCAGTCAGGCTGCCGATCGACGTGAAGACGCCACAGAGAGCATCCTACCGAGACACGGGAGACCAACTCCCTGGGTCCTGTAACCCCGAGGACACACGCAGCCGTACCCTCCGACGGTGTTCTGACAGATCTGAGTGTAGCGGCACATGTGACTCCCATCATGGCACTCATCGACATCTGGAAGGATGCAGTCGACAAAAGATCAGCATCACCAAGAACATGAGTATATGACAAAAAAAACATTCATTCATTCATTCAAATAGAAATAGAATGAAAGAACAACAGAATAAAAGGCTTCTTTGTGTTCCACTGTTCCTTAAAAGGATCCTTGCTCCTCCAAAGGTTCTTCTCGTCTTTGACTCTCAGGTCATGTCGTGGAGGAAAACCACTGAGGTCGTGCTGTTTCATGCCTCTAAGTGATCCAGCAGACGTCCTGTGAAACTGGACTCTCAGTTACACAACATAAAAGAAACAACAGAGACGCTGCGGCTAAAAATAACACGTAAAGTTACTCATCTGTGCCTTTGCAGGGTTCACGTCTGTGTAACTCACAAATAAATCTAAACAAACGGAGTAAATCCGAACCAACCCGTGCAGCCTCCATCCGGTGCTTTGGTCATTCCGCTGGGACACGCGTCCACACACTGGTACCCACCCTCCGTGTTCCGACACTGCTGCTGAGCCGGGCACACGCTCCTCAGACACTCGTTGATGTCTGGAAAAGTGAAAGTTGTTTTTAAACTGATCGTCTGAAGACGAGTTTTTCTGAAACTGAACTGTGACGTCCACTGACCAATGCAATGGCGTCCAGAGATCTGGTATCCAGGGTGACAGACGCAGCGAAACGAGCCCAGAGAGTTCACACACTGATGCTGACATGGAGAAATACTGGACTCCTGACACTCGTCCACATCTGACACACACACACATTTTAACCGTATTGAGGCCTCTCCAAGATGTGTGACGTGAGGTGAAACAGGACGTTAGAAGGTCCAGTACTCCAGTGATCCAGTACTCGTTCGGAGCGATGACTTGCCTTCGCAGACGGTCCCAGTAACGCTGGGCTTGAATCCCGGGCCGCACCGGGCCTGGCACCGGTACGCACCCACTGTGTTGACGCACTGCTGGTTGTAGTGGCACATGTGTGAGGCCTGAGCACACTCGTCAATATCTGGGGGGTTGAAAGATAGTCTATAATATACGGAGCAAAATATAGGACCTAGTATACAGTATGTGTGTGCAGGTGTAAAAAAATATATATACATGCTTATATTTTTAAGCATGCTTCTCGCTTTTCACTACCTGTGTCATTCATGCAGCTCAAAAACCTTTTATATAAAATGCACTTTATATATATGTAAAATAAAGTGTAGGCTCATCAGCTTTTGTTAAATTGGAGCAAAGTCGTCTCTCTGCCTCACAGCTCTTAAACCATCACACACTGGAAAACCATAAGGAGAGAAGTTGCTGTGAGTGAGTCGCGGGGTTGATTCACGTACACGTGCACAGATTGGCTTCAGTAAAACGTTGGAACGGGCCACGTATTAAAAAAAACCTGCATCATTAGCACAAAGCACCAATTACATCTTTTTTCCACTAACACAGTTCATCTGGTAATTGCTCACAAGAATTCCAGCATGTGTGTATGTGTGTGTTGTGTCTCACCTTGGCATGTGTTGGTCTCCGTGGAGACGGTGAAGCCGGAGGGACAGTTACAGGAAAATCCTCCCATGATGTTGTTGCAGGAGTGCGAGCAGGGCGACTGCAGACATTCGTCTTCATCTAATAACAACACATTTAATCACAGTAATAAACCGCTGCAGCGACAACGAGCAAAAGATTCATGTTGACTGACAATAAACGAGGAAGGCAGCATACCAGAGCAGTAGGAGGCGGCATCGAGGACGAACCCTTTAGGGCACGTTTCTCTGTAAGCATCTGCAAACAGAGCAGTTCAGTGCGAGCTCTTCAAACATGTATATGTACATGTAAAGAATGTGTTTCCTCAGACCTGGCACGAGAAGGCTGGCGGTGATGTGGAAGTCCAGAGTGAGCGTGAACATATTGTACACACTCCTCATCCCAGAGACCTTCAGCAGCTGCAGCAAAGGACCCTGGCGCCTCTCCTGGCCCTCGTAAATAACTGTGTGGTTACAGCGCAGCACCACGGGCCTCCCCCCCCGCTGGTGGGTCTGAGACGACCACGAGTACAGCTGACCCTCGCCGGTCTGCACGTATGACTCGTCAAAGTCCTACAGGATACAACGAGCAGGGTTCAAAGCCTCTGGAGAGATGGATGTATAAAACTCACTGCGATCCCAGATGAAACAGACCTGCAGGTTCAGGTGAGACGTGGACAACGACGGCGGAACGTGTCCATTAATTACGATGTCCAGAAGTAAAACCCCCTCAGCGTCCACACCTCTGGCCACATGGGTCAAACGAAGGATCTCACCTATTTGGAAACATTGCAGACGGTAAGAGCAGTAGTGGTTACTGATGCCACCTGCTGGTTGTTTTGTAAACTGCACTCAAGGTGGTTTATGTGGAAATTAGTATCCAATACAGTATGTACATTTCAGTCATTCTGCAGGCGTCCAGTGTCACATGATCAATGTGCTCTCACTGATCTGAGACCAGACTTACCGGTGTCAAACTCCACCTGAGACTCCTGCCTGAAGTGGCCCTGAGTGAGGGAGAAGCCGTTCCTGGCCGCTCCGCTCTGCAGCACCGTGGTCCAGTAGACGGGAGCAAACACGGACACCAGCACCCGCAGCAAAGGACCTACGACGCCAGTCACATCGTCGTGGTAACAGACGTGAGATCAGAACTTGCCAGTTCGCCTGTCTCGCTCTATGAAAACATGACCCTGAAGATCCGGCCAGCGAGCACTCACCCACGCTGGGGGGGATGTTGTCCAGACGCGCATGCAGGGAGCTGCTGGCGTCCTCTGCGCTGTCTGTGACGTTTGCCTCCAGGAAGGACACACCAAACTCCCGCTCATTCACCATGCCGATCAGGCTGCCGCGCGTCCTGCGAGGGGCCTCGCCTTACACACACACACACACACACACACACGGTGACTTACACACACTGATGAACTCAGACCGTGAACATGACATCTGACAGTTGGACCCCGACCATCCTACCAGGGCAAAGTCCAGCCTGACACGTCCTGGAGCTGGTACTGGGCCCACTGCAGGTTCGGCCGCCATTAGCGGGTTCTGGGTTGTTGCACAGCCGAGCTCGCTCCTGAAACCCGTGTCCACAGGTGCTGCTGCAGGGTCCCCAGTCCCCCCAGGTGGAGAACCCTCCATGGACTGAGGAGAAGAGAGACGTGATTTACATGTCACAGAAATGCCGAAAGCCCTTTGTGGTTCTAGTATGAAAGGTGATTTATAAATTACGTTGATTCAATTGAAGTTGTCCATTGATTTATGGAAAAGAATGACACACACAGTGTATAAGAAGCCCGGACCATTAAAGCTGGTTTGAACTGCATAGCCCATCTTAACTGTGAAACTCAGCAATGAAATGTGAACGCAGCCAGTCGTCAGGTTGCTAGGCTACGTATCATACAGCACAGAGGCAGGACAGGGTGCGTCATGTGACCTGCGATTGGTCAGCAGATGTCACTTTAGTTCAGTGTGGAAGCTCAAATGTGTGACAATGCATCGCCACCTGCTGGAGTGGAGGGTGAATTACTGATAAGGAAGGAAGGTTATTTTTCTTTGTGCGACCTCATTGTGTTTGTGTCTGATGCAGGATGTCATGAATGAGTGTCGTATTTCCAGACCACAGTGGGTTTGTTACTGAATCCATGGTATTTATCCAACACATTTATTTATTCATGACGTGTTTCCTGAGAAGAACACGAGCACTGATCAAAGTTAATCCAAAGACACGAGTAAGTGAAGGCGTCTGGAGACCAGGTCTCTGACTGTTGGAGGAACAGACGCGTCCGACTGCAAGAGAATTTGACTGAACATAAACACAGAACTCACTCTGAACCTTGAGGGAAATGGTCCTCTCAGCGGTTCCGGCTTCGCTCTCAGCCACACACTGGTAATCTCCTTCATCTGCAGCCTGAGGATCAAACACGTCACAAACACTCAGAGCACATAACAAATATTTGTACCATAAAACAAAGTCACAATAACAAAAATCTGACATTTGCCAAAGGGCAGTTCAAAGTTTATCCAACTCTTTGTCATGATGGATGTTTCTGGAGCACAAGGAGGGAAATTTGCATTCTGTGGGAAGAACAGTCATCTGTCTCTGAGCGTCTCTGTCTCTTTACACTTTTGCATTTTGAAATGAAGGAATGCATTTACCGTGACGCTGTAAATGACCAAAGATCCATTCAAAAGTTGTTGCATCTGCAGAGACTGAAGAAGTGTCTTTGTGTTGCGCAGCCAGCGGAGGGCGGGCATGGGGTCGCCATGGATGGGACAGTCGAGCACAGCGGAGCCGCCCTGGACGACCGTCTGTGTCGTGTGGGCTTCACCTTTCAACACCGGAGGCTCTGGAAGTCACAGCGAAATTTGAATGGAACAAAAAGAACGGATGACTCAGCTCGGACTGACTCTGAACAACGAATTCACCTCTGACGCGGACAAACGCCAGTGCTCTGATGGAGCCCACGCTGTTTTCTGCCACACACACGTACGTCCCGGCGTCACCCACCGTAACTTTGTCGACAACCACTGTGCTCCTGCCAGCCTCGTCCACGGTGGCACCTGCAACATATTCCATAAATAATATAACATAACATCATTTATATTTATTTTATGTTTTTCTTATTCTGAAGTACATATGTATTCACAACATTTCTGAATATATTTTTATGGAAAATACTGGAAGCATATGTTATAATGCTATTGATGTTGATTTATATCAAAATGATGATGATGATTTTTGAAAAGGTCTTAATATCCTCCGTTACTCTCCGGTTGCATGTATTTCAGTAAATGACGGGTTCATTGAAAAGCAGGCTGATACCAGTGTGGGGCCGGTTGTTGGCGGTCCAGGAGATGAGCGGCGGGGGCGTCCCCTGAGCGTGGCAGGACAACACCAGGCTCTGTCCTTTGTTCAGCGTCACGTCGGCGGGCAGCTCTTTGAACACGGGCCTCATGTTGATGGACAGACGCGTGTCTTGTCTCACAGAACCAGCTGCGTTCGTGGCGACGCACGTGAACACACCGGCATCTCCCAGCTGTGAGCCGACGGAACAGTTAGACGTGTTGCTGACAGAGACTGAACACAGACAAGAACGTGACATCACCTCAGCTCTCTCGATGATCAGCTCTCCTGATCGCAGGACGGTAAACTTCCCTGGAAGGTTTGGAACCACGGCGCCATGCTTCTCCCATGACACCCTGGGCTCCGGTGAACCCTGAGCCGCACAGGGCAGCAGCGCCTGAAAGCCCTGAATGACCGACAGCTCTGCCTGTCCAGGAGGAATCATTGGTGGAACTGAAACACATTGTTTATGATTAATTAGCACCTTCCAGTCCGTCTCCATCCGAAGCGAAAGCTCAGGCTCACCATGAACGACCAGTCTCATGTCCTGACTGACTCTGCCAGCCAGGTTCTTGGCCGTACACGTGTACACGCCGGCGTCACTGCGCTGGCTGGAGCTTATTGTCAGAGTCCCGTTGGAGAAGATGTGCACATGAGCGCCGTCGACCACGGGCCTCCGCTCCTTGTGCCAGGTCACCTCCGGCTGCGGCTGCCCGTCAGCGGCACACACCAGGCTGACAGCTTGGCCCAACACAGCCGTGTGGTCCAGACGAGGGACGCTGACCACCGGAGGGACTGAGGACACACATCGCTCGTAAATAAAGGGTCAAAGTTTCTTTGAGAACGACAGGACATGAGTTGAGGAGATGGTTTAGCTGTGACTAAACATTCACTCTGTTCGGTCCTAATTTGAGTGTGTGAATTACTCTGGCATCTATATGTAGGGACCATACACCAGGGACCCACGGTGAAACGAAAAAGAACTTGAAAACCAAAAAAGGGTCAAAGGGAGGTCAGAGGCTGGAAATTCAACAGGTGATGTAGAGGATTCTGTGTCATAAAGCAGGTTTGGTTATTTATTCATTACATTATGAATAATATTAAATTAAATATAGAATTTAAGAAAACAGTAAAATCACAAATGACTCTGTGTACGCTCAGGTTTAACACACTGAACTTCTTGGAACAGACCTGTGTAGTGTTTCACTGCGTTTGTCCTCGTTACCTTGCAGGACCAGTTTAGTTTGGCCGACAGCCACGCCGGCCTCATTCTGCGCGAGGCACTGGTACGTCCCTGCGTCACCCAGCGTCACACGAGAAAACTTCAGGGCACCGTTTGAGAGCACGGCGAGTCTGTGACCTGTGAAACACGTTGAGCTTGGGATGAAAACATCTGTAATCTGATACAAGAGGGAAGGACTTCTCTCTCTCTGCTGTCACCTGCTGCGACGGGGACACCCTCTCTCTGCCAACTGACAGACGGGCGGGGGAATCCGCGAACCTCGCAGGGGAGAACAGTCCCATGATGCAACACCACTTGTACCTCTTCTGCCATTGGCTGGATCTCTGGGGGCTCTGATGGCATGGATACCCACACACACATTGAGTCTCAGGCAGCTTTGCAGCCGGCCAATCACAACCCACCTTGCACAGTGAGCGAAACGTGTTTGTGAGCCACTCCGGACGGGTTGCGGGCCGAACAAGTGTATCTGCCAGCGTGACTCGGCAACGCAGACGTTATCTCCAACACTCCTGCGTGGAATAACACGTGTTTGTCACTGTCACGTTCCATGAGCACGTTATTGCCCGTCGACGTACCGGTTGGAAGAACACGATAACTTCCTGCTCTGGATCCCAGTGTGGCGCCACCTTTTGTCCAGGTGACGGTGGGCGGAGGACGTCCTTGCACATGACAGGGAAACACCACAGGAGACATTTTCACAGCTGTGATTGTGGTGACGTCATCTTCGATGGATGGTGGGACTAAAGGAACAACAACATTTGAATAAAGTCAGTTTTTTCCTCCCACTTTTCTTTCAAATACACCTTTTTGTTTCTTGTATTCAATTTGAATAAAATACAAGAATATATTTTCATATTATTTCAAAACATTTGCTACTGGTTCTCTTTGAGGGGTGCAGGTAGAAAAACACAATTTGTACTTTATATTTCATTTTCCCCCATTCATATTCAGTCCTCCAGTAGAACTCTGAGAAGTGGAACATCCTGTCCTGTCCTGTTTTGTCTTGTATCTAATCTTATCTCTGAATTCATACCCTGCAGGTTGACCTCAATGACCCTGCGTTCCTCTCCAACTTCGTTGACGGCAGTGCACTCAAAGTATCCTTCGTCGTCACTGGACGGGGACAGGAGGACTAGGGACCCAGAGGACAGTAACCTGGACACACAGACAGCGGTGTCAGTGTGTTTTTATCGTATGAACGTTTTAATCGTGTGAAGTTTCATCTTTACCTGTATGCACCAGGCTGCTGCACTGCATCAAGCGGCGAGCCGTTTCTTTTCCAGGTTACTCTCGGTGGGGGGACCCCTGACGTCTCACAGCTCAGGACGGCTCTAACTCCTGTGGTAACTGTCAAGTTGAACGGACCCGGACTGATGGAAGGACCCACTGAAGGAACACAGGACAGAAGTACACAATTAGCTCAAAGTGACACAGGAAACCTTTGTCTCAGGCCTTTTGCTTTATTTACCAAACACCCGTAGATCCATTGCTCTGTGATCTGAGCCCGCCTGGTTGGACGCGGTGCAGTAGTAGCGCCCAGCGTCGCTCAGCTGGGTCCCGTGAACGTGCAGCGAGCCTTCTGCTACGACGGTGTACCTGAAGGAAGCAGTGCTCGCTTCATGAGAAACTCCCCACACCCAATCCACTCAGAGTGGCTCAACGATCATAATTCTGTTTTTGAAAGAGTAAAAAAAACGATTACTTCTTGTTATCCTGAGTTAAGGGGAATCCATCTTTTCTCCATGTGACCGTCGGAGACAAATCACCCTGAACCTCACAAGGTAAAAGTGCCTCCTGGCCGACGTGTGCCGTGACCACTGCACCACTCTCCTTTATCACTGGTGGCGCTAGAGAGGTCCAAGGATAATTAATGTCATTGGATTTTACACTGTAGACATAGTTATTATTTTATCATCCTTATTTGCATTATTTCTTGCTTTATTTTGTATTATCTGATTATAACTTCTTTGTTTCAATCCTATTTAATTGTGTTTCTTTTACTTTTGTTTTACAAGTGTTTGATACTTACACAGAATCTCCACAGTGAAGAAGAGGCTGGTGCTCCCGGCCAGGTTGGTGACCACACAGCTGTACTGTCCACTGTCCTCAGGCACGACTTCCTGTATCTCCAGGTACTGTCCCCCCGCCAGCCGCTGAACACGCCCACCCAACTGATCGGACATGGGAGAGAAAAAAAACAGACAAGTCAAAAAGGAGATTTTACTTCACCTCAGTGCGTTTTGGCTGCTGCTGTACCTGCATTTGGACCTCGTCCTTGTACCACAGTATCTCAGGTGGAGGGTCACTGTCTGCCAGGCACTCCAGGGTAACATGTCCATTAACTGGAACTGTCAATGTCCTCACGTCACTGGAGCCCAGGAGGGTGGGCGGGACTGAAAACCATCGTATATGGAAAAATGTCAATATTTTTTTAAACATTGTGCTGTTTGTTTGTAATGTTTCTCCTGTCTGCAGTATGAACTACTCCATTAAAACATTCTCTGCATGCAGCCTCACAACTCATCGTGTATTAGGAAGCTCAGACCAAGTGAACGCCGGAAAATATTACTGAACATCTGCTTTGAATTTGCGGAGCTGTTTGCATAAGCTCCAGGATGAGGATGAAGTCATGTGTTTCCTCCATGATGAACCGTTTGCAGCCCGGGCTACCTTGGACTCGGACCCAGTGGTTCCGTCCGTCCTCTCCGGCTAGGCTGCTGGCCAGACAGGTGTACAGACCTGCATCCTCCACCTGTGAGCACATTAAAAGCTCGGTCACTGCACGCTGATGACACGGACAATTAAGCAAATATTTTCTTTCCTTCAGTAACGGTTGTAATTTACCTGAATTTTGCTGATTCTCACAAACTGTCCGTCCTCCTGCACGACGTCAGTCCCCTCCAGGAGGCGCCCATCTTTGAGCCAGCTGATGGAGGGTGGTGGAGCCCCCGACGCGGAGCACTGCAGCTCCAGCGGACTGTTTACTGCGACCATCAGCTCTTCTGGGGAGCTGGAGCTGGAGATCTTTGGAGGCTCTGGACAATGGCGTTTTGGATCAGCCGTTTACAGGCGTTTACATTTTAAAAGCATTAGATGACAGATTTCTTACCGAGGATGGTGAGGTTAAAACTCTTGGTGCTGCTTCCAGCTTGGTTACTGGCCACGCAGCTGAACAGGCCGGCGTCTGACGGAGCCACATCAGGCAGCTGCAGCCGGGTCTCCTGTCCATCCAGCAGCAGGTTCCTGTGCAGAGACAGCGGCTGGCCGTCCTTCAACCACGTCAACGTTGGAGGAGGAACGCCGTGAGCTTCACAGGTCAACGTCACCAACGATCCTTGGACGACTGTAACCGGCTCCACTGGTTCTATATGATCCACCGCCGGGGGCACTGGCAAGCAGACACACACACTCACAGCTGTCAAAATCATCAGCTGAGTCTGAGGATCTGTGACGCTCAGAAGAACTTATCTAACTTTGTTTATGATGATTACAGCGGGATTTAGGCTTCTGAGTCAAATCACCACTGTACCTATGTCGTAGGTGCAACATGGACCTACACGGACGTCAACAACTGCCAACAGTTAACAACTGTTAAATCTAATTTCATCAACTGAGAAATTACAACTGTCCTACAGGTGGTTTGTGAGCAGAACATGATGGAGATGTTGTGACAAGATCCGCTCACTTTGGGTTGCTGAACAAAGAACAAAGAAAAACACAGAGAACCTAAACACAGTGGTGGGATTCAACACAGGAGCGGAAGTGCAGAGTGTGCTCTGATGGTACCTTGGACCTGGACATCGTAGCTGAGCTCAGCCAGACCGGCTCGACTGCGAGCGACACAAGTGTAAACTCCAGAGTCTGACAGCTGCACAGGAGAGATCCTGATCGGGGGGCAGAGGAAACAGGTCAGCGTGGCGTCAGTCACTGAGCGTGTTATGTCCGCTACCCTCTGACCTCAGAACAGTGTCACCCGAGTGGAGGCGTGTACGAGGGGAGAGGAGCAGAGGACGTCCGTTCTTCAGCCAGCTGATCTGAGGCGGCGGGTTTCCTGCTGCGTGACACTCCAGAGTCACAGCGCTGTCCTGTGTAGTCTGCACCGCTCTGGGGACGCTGGTCTCACCGGAGATAGATGGTGGCACTGTGACAAAGGTACAAATAAAAATCTGGTTTAAAAAAAAACACAAATACATATAATGTGAATTTTAATATACAACAACAGCAACGACAAAAATAGAAATTAAAATAATGAAAATAAGAAGAACACAGAGATAAATGTTGGAACTGACCCAGCACAAAGAGCGTGTAGATTTTGCTCTCCTGGCCAACGGGGCTGACAGCCAAACAGGTGTACGTTCCAGAATCCTCTGGACTCAGTCTCAGTAACGTTAGTCTGCTGCCATCCGGAGTCACGCTGCCAAATGTTCAACACACAGCATGTTTTCACATTATCAGAATGTAGTTCAGCACCATGTTTCCGCTCTCAGCCAGCAGACATTATTCAAACCGCCACACTTGTGAGCCAGAAGCATTTTACCATCATTATCATCATTATCATCATCGTCGTCCCACGTCTTTCTCACAGTCACACACACGCTGGAAACCACACAAACGGCTGACTCGCTCCGTTCAGTTACCATGTTCAGTTCAGGTCATCTACTGAACAGAGGGAAACGTATTGGATGCTCGTATGTCAGAATTAGTGTCCAATTACCTTTAGTTCATGAAAACAAATCAAGCTGCCGTCTCATTTGTGTTATCGGTGACTATCCTTGTTTCATGTGAAGGACTTACACGATGTGACGAGCGTCCGATCCTTCTACTGTGACTCCATCTTTCAGCCAGCTGAGGTTGGGCTTTGGGGTTCCCGTTGCGCTGCACTCCAGCGTCAGCTCCTCTCCCACAGGTGCACTCACGTCAGACGGTCGGTCCGAGTCCAGGATTGTAGGCGACACTGAGGAGCACAGAGGTCTGTGCAACAAACTGTTCTGTTCACAGCCTTCCTCCACTGTTCATGTGTTAGTCGTAGTTTACCCTGTACTGTGACTCTGTAGTCCTTCTGCGTTTGCCCCTCGCTGTTCTTGGCCACACAGGTGTACGTCCCAGCGTGAGACAGTGTGAGGGGCCCCAGCTCCAGACGATTCCCTCGGACGCTCCACTGCCACTGCAGGCTGCTCTCTGCCCGGCAAACACAGCACCGTCACACACGTGTTCAGCTCCAGTTTCCCTCCGGTGAATTCGCTCTCACCAATAGCTGTTCCGTCTTTGAGCCAGGAGATGCTGGGGACGGGGACACCTGACGCCTCACACAGCAGGGACACATGCGAACCCAGAGTGGCGTTCACTGACTCTGGGAGCGGTCGGGTCAAGACGGGCGGAACTGCAGAAGAAGAGTTTTAGTAGAACTCATCCAGTTACAAGCGTGTGAAGACAGACATGTTCTCACCGTAGACTGTCAGTCGGAATGTCCTGTCTACCTGCCCGGCCACGTTAGATACCCTGCAGGTGTAGGTGCCGCCATCCGCCGTCTGAGCAAAGAGAAGTGAATCTCTTTGTGTGTGCATGTGTGTATTCACAGCAAAATAATACAGTACAAATAAAACTGAATGGTGTAATTAAAGATGAAAATATAAATACGAACAGACAAACCGACAGAAAGATAGATAGATAGAAAGATAGATAGATAGATTTGATGCTCATTGTTTGCAAATGTCATCAAGCTCTTTTCCTGACCTGAACTCCTTCGATCTCCAGCTGGTGGCGCTCTATCTCCAGTCCGTTCCCTGCAGCCAGCTGAAGTCCATTCTTGTACCATGTGACCTCAGGTTCAGGGACGCCGTGGGCCTGGCAGCGTAGGATGACAGAGGAGCCGAGCTGTGGGGTCACTGAGTCCGTCTCAGTCTCCGGACGAGGTGTCAGCGTGGGCGGGGCTGTCAGTTTACAGAGTGCGTGATGAACTTATTCCAGATGTGAAGATGTGCAGATCTCACCATAAACACGGAGGACAATGCTCTTCTGGTCCTGACCCGCTGAGTTGGTGGCTGTGCACACATACTGTCCTGCATCCTCCAGCGTCGCCCGGGACAACTGCAGCATCTGACCACCTGCGTGTCACAGACAACAGCAGGGTTTTACTTGGATTCTACCGTTGGGAAAAACTGTGTTTTGAAACATGTTTTGAAACAATCCGCGTGTTTGTGGTTTCCTAGTTGTGACCTGGCAGGATGTGGATGCCGCTGCTGAAGTGGAGAACCTGTCCGTCTCTGGTCCAGGTGATCTCAGGAGGAGGGTATGCCTGGACGTCACACAGCAGCGAGACCATGTGACCCTCGATGACGCTAACCTCCTCCTCCTCCTCATGGCCCGCTATTCTCGGAGGAACTAGACAGAGAACGGGACGAGGATGATTGTCATCACTTATCATTAACCAGACATAACATCATGTAACACGTGGGATCCAGGTGAGCAACATATCAAAATATAACAATAAAATAAAATAAGGCTAAAAACATGAGGGATGCTAACAAATAGAAAAATAAACTAAAACATTAGAGAAATGTGTTTTTAAAATGAATCAGGCTGGTCTGATACATTGATATGTAAATGTTAATGAACATGTAAATGAGATTTGACCTTGAACTGTCAGACTGAAGAGCTTCTCCACCGTCCCGACCTTGTTCTCAGCCACACACAGATACCCTGCCATGTCTGACACCTGCACACTGTGGAGCTGCAGGAGAAGATCACAGTTACATTCGGATCAGAACTTCCATCGGTGGCCGTTTGGTCAGATTTAATTCATAGCTCAACAAATCATAACATTTTCTCACGATGCTCATGTAAAGTGTTCTAATATGAACTTTCACATGAGCAGCTCTGGGTTGTGTACAAAAAACTTTGAGATAAAGATAAAAAATAACAAAGTGTATTATTATTATTATTATTATATTATTATCATCATCACTGAATACATCACGTTATTAAATTACTCGTGTTACAATTTTAGTTGCACCTGAAAAAAATTGTATATTAATAATTATAAAATTCATTCATAATTACAAAATCATACAATCATTATTTCAATAAAAAAATATTATTATTACTTCTGAGTGTGTGAATGCATAATGTTGATGTGAAACAATGTGCTTTGTGGTTTTAAAAGCAGTGTGACAGTAGTCAGTGTTGATGCTGCTGGAAGTTCTGGAACACTGACACATGGAACAGTTGAGAACATTCAACATTTACAAATGAAGCGATAAGTAACAATTAGTCATTGTCAATAGTTGCACTACTGTTACATGTGAAACAACCGGTTGCATGTAACAAAGTCATTTTCCATTCTCCTCTGCGTCTCGTCACCTGCAGCTGTGTCCCGTCCTCGCTGATGAGATGCCGTGCGTCCGCGTGAACCGTTTGTCCGTCTCTCAGCCAGGAGATGTGCGGCGTCGGATGTCCAGTGGCGTCGCAGTGGAGAACCACAGTGCTGTTCACCACTGCACCCATTTCCTCCTGGAACTCCTGGGACGTCCCCGTGATCACCGGAGACACTGAGGACACCAAACAACAAGGTGTGTTTGACTGCACACAGGTTCGTCACAGCTCATCTGACCTTCTCCTACCCAGGACCTCCAGCTCAAAGTGCATGCGGTCCTCTCCGGCCTCGTTGACGGCCTGACACGTGTACCTGCCCTCATCTTCTCTCTGCACACGGGCGATTTGCAGCACCTGTCCACCTGAGAGGACGCACAGGGACGACAGCGTTAGGAATCAGCGGCAGCTGAGATCACGCGCTGTTCTTCTTCTCCTGTGGTTCTGATCGACCTGGCTGGATCCTTGCTCCGTCAGCAGCTGGGAGTTTACGTCCATCTTTAAACCAGTGGAGTTTTGGCGGCGGGATGGCGTTACTCTCACAGGTCAGACTGATGGGGTGACCCAGAACCACCTCCCGCCTCTCCACCACGTCCTCATGGCGCTCGTCCTCGTCCTCGGGCCCAAGACCCCAGGACGCCTCCCTGTTGGTCACGCGGTGGAACACTGGAGGAACTAGAGAGGAAACAGAACACTGCTGGATCACACGGTCTTGGAAAGAAACTGAAGGTACGTTTCTTTTGAGGAAAAGAACAAACCTTGAACGCTGACGTGGAAGTATCTCTTATCCTCTCCGGCTGAGTTTGTGACCACGCAGGTGTATTGTCCCTCATGG
This sequence comes from Aeoliscus strigatus, assembly GCA_901007665.1. NCBI lineage: Eukaryota > Metazoa > Chordata > Actinopteri > Syngnathiformes > Centriscidae > Aeoliscus > Aeoliscus strigatus. The sequence goes on from CAAKHB010008290.1 coordinate 78,143, forward strand.
GACAACATAGCGTTCTCGATGTGCAGCAAATATCCACTGTCCTCAATGCCAGCGTGAGGGTTTTCAGCCAGCAGCTGGACCAGACACAAAACAGGAAACATATAAAAACTAGGAATGGCAGAAAATTAAAACATGATAAACAGACTAAAATATATTTTTCACTGTATTAGCATGTCTTGTTTTATTGACCCACAGTGGTTTGGGGGGTGATGGAGAACACACTGTTTCTCTGAATAAAGTTTCCCTCTAAAATGTTTCATCACAGGTGAGTAGATGGTTTTAACGGTGGACAAAACATTGTTACAGTCGATCATGTTTCACTTCGGCGAGTTGTAGTTTCTCTCCATGGTCACTAGAGGCTGATAAAGACTTTCTCCTGAACTGACACCCACCTGGTCGTCTTTGAACCATGTGACTTTTGGCTCAGGAAAACCTTTGGCGAGGCAGGAGAGAGTCAAACTCCCGTTGATCCGGACTTTCTCTTCCCGACTGCCAAACATCAGGGAGGTGGAGTCGCCTTCAATCTGGGGAGGAACTGGGTGGGAAAATCAGACAGATCAGAGATCTGTCGGATCAGACAGGAGTTGGACGTGAACCTGTCACAGGTTTCGTACCCAGAACGCTGAGGGAGAAGTGTCTGGCAGCGGTTCCTGCGGCGTTGGAGGCCCGGCAGGTGTAGAGGCCAGTGCTGTCACCCTGAGCGGCGCCCAGTCGCAGCGCCTGTCCGCCGCGTGTGTACGTCAGCTGAGGGCTCGACACGATGGGCTGGTTGTCCTTCAGCCAGGTGATGCTGGGCAGTGGCGAGCCCTCCACGTCACAGGACAGAACCGTGGGGAAACCCAGCACCACCGACACCGCCGAAGTCTCACCAGGGCCCTTTATGGTGGGAGGGGCTGCAGAGACACAACAATGTTTGTTGGTCAGGACAAACTGATTATAATGATAAGTTGTCTGTTTATCTTCCTGTACACACGACGGGAGCTAACAATACAGCTGACTTCTATTTTGGAACAGTAGATTCTAACAACTGTGTGTGCTTTAACTCAATTTGTCTGTAGTTTTTATTTTCTTCTCTCATACAATGGAAGTTTTTACTGAGAACACGAGATAACTAGTATAACTCAAGCTGTCTAACAGTCGTAGTCTATGTGAGCATCTCTACTTCTGCGTCTGTCTGTGTACATACCTACACGGTACCCTACGCCATAGACTGGTTAGATCCAAAAAGTTTTTATCTGTGGATGTTTGTGTTGTGGCATATCTTTCTTGTTTCCGTGAATGTAATGTAGATGCCACATGAGCGACAACTGTTCCGTACTAAACGCTGCCACGCCCCCACCCCCCACATGCTCTTTCTGTGTGAACCAGGACCAAAGTGACACCTTGAACCGTGAGTCTGAACTGTCGCATCTGAGTTCCTGCGTTGTTGCTGGCCAGACACTGGTAGAGTCCCTGATCCCTGAGCCGCACCGACTTCACCCTGAGAACCTGACCGTCTTCAAGGAACTCCACATGCGGGTCTCCGTCCCGTGACAGGACCCTGGAGAGGAATGAACGTCAGGTGGAATCGTTACAACAGGCAGCGCTGCACGCGACATACGTAAGAAGTGATGCTCACTCTCCGTCACGGCTCCATTCCACTCTGGGTGCTGGACGCCCACTGACTCTGCATTGAAAGTCCACTTCCTGTCCCAGAACAGCCGTCAACTCCTGCAGCCGGTGCGTTCCTGAGATCACTGGTGGAGCTGACACACACACACACACACACACAAACACACACGCACACACTGCTAATTGGTTGGTGTAATTTGTTAGTGAGATCGCAGCTTTAACAAAGTGTCAAACATTAGCAGGTTTGTCAGATGTGACTCACGGTATTGTGGGCTTGAATGTGGCGAGGGACAGAGGGACAGAGAGACAGAGAGACAGAGTGTGTTGCCAGTGTGTATGTGTGTACACATGCTAAATGTTAGCATGGCTAGGTTAGGGACGCTTTAGAGTTGGGTCAGATTAGGGTCAGGGTTGGGTAAAGGCTAGCGTTAGGGGGTTTATGGACTCACCCTGCACTGTGATGTGAAACTCGCGGCGACTGTCTCCTGCAGAGTTCTGAGCCATGCAGGAAAACTTTCCGGAATGTTCCGGCTGAACTCTATAGATCTTCAGCAGCCTGTTGCCGTTCTGCAGATACACTCCAGGACTGTTGACCTGCAGATACCAGTGCACTGTAATTACCATGTTCACCACATGATTGCGACGGCTGGATGTCTGAAGTACAGACTCACCACATGACCATCTTTGGTCCAGGTGATGGTTGGGGGTGGTATCCCAAAGGCGTCACAACCAAGAGTGAGAGGCTGCTTCAAAGTGACAGTGAGGTTCAGAGGACGACCGTCATCCTGGATCTCTGGTGGAACTGAATCAGGAAGAAAGAAAATGAGAAATTAAATCAGAATCAGAAACACAATATGCAATAAAACCTATAATATAATATAGACATAATAATAAATACAAAGTATACATTTAAATATAAAAGTAACAATGGATAATGTACATTTGAATATAAAATAATACATAAAAATATGTATTTGAAGACTGAAAAATATATTTTTTTAAAAAGTTGTGACATTATGTCATCTGCACCATGCAGATGACATAATGCAGGAAATACGAAGACAAAACTCACCGTTGACTTTCAGTCTGGTCTTTCTGTCCACTGAACCCGCCTCGTTTGTCGCCACACACTTAAAGTCTCCACTGTGACTGGCTGATGCTCGGCTGATCACCAGAGCGCCATCGCTCCTCATAGAGAACTCCGACGTCTCCGGGTGCAGCTCCAGGCCGTTCTTGAACCAGCGCACCTTAGGATGTGGTGAACCTACAGCAGGAGGCACAAAACAAAACCTGAGTTTTAGGGATCATGTCTGATTGAGAGAAAAAAAGATTTCAATCTCTCTGCTTCTCTGCAGGGGAACGTTTCGAGTGCAGACCACACAAAGCAGCGCTGAATGTCATTTGTTGCATGTAAAAGTTCTTCTGCAGGTTTGTGACTCCGAGGTCACAGTCACATAAGAGCCAGGGCTAAATATGTGATGAAAGATTGAAAAAAGCAGTAGGATGACTTGAAAGAGCTCAGACCAGATGTTTTCTGTAGATTAATGGCTTCACCAGAGCTGCAGACAGGAGATCAGGAGGTGGAACATTCAAACTCCCGGAACAAGGATGAGCAAAGAGACGGCAACCGTCTCTGAAGGACAATCTGAGCGGACGCAGCAGTTTCTTTCTCAACACATGTTCATGGTTACGACGCTCTGAGGCAAATTCTGAGAGGAAACGATGTTCTGTTTTACATGTTTACAGCTTTCATGAGTAGAATGAGTAGAATTCAGAATCTGTTCTGTGTCAGGACACATGAAGTCTGGAGACGACACACGTTTGGTGAAATGATTTCCAAAACTGTCTCTGAACAACGAGTAGATCTGCTGCACTCTGCCTGCCTGCTGGGGGTTGGTAGGACTTCATCGTCCTCTTCCTGTGTGTCAGGCTGCACCTCAGACATCTTTGTCCTCTATCTGCTGGCAGCAGCCTGTAATTAGGATTCCTCTCCCAGCAGGTCCAGACGCACAGGAAAGCAGATGTGGCAGCAGGAAGTTCCAGCTGCATCAGACGCCGCTGTCTTCTACCAACAAGCCGTTGCCATGATACAACAACACAAACAATACCTGTTAGCATGGGGCCATCGGAGGGTAAACGAAACCCAGCGGTGCTGCGACGGACCCATCTGAGGGATTATAGTCAGACAATCCAAAGCACTGATATGTCTTAAAGACAGAACAAACTAGTTTTTTTCCTATTTCACAGCTTTTAACTTAACTACTGCTTTCTTTTAAGAAGCTTTAGTCACTGTTTTATTTTTGTTATTTTTACTTCATTTCATGTTTTATAGTTTTATCTTGTTTTTGTTGTAAAGCATTTTGAGATTTTTTTTAACTTTGTGTTGTATGAAAGGTGCTGTACAAATTAAGTTGTTTTTATTATTGGATATTATTATGAGTAATTATTATTATTATTATTATTATTATTATTATTATTATTATTATTATTATTATTATTATTATCGTCATCATTATTATCATTATTGTTGTTGTTGTTATTATTAATATTATTATTGAATGACGGCAAACTTTCTTTGCTTTGAAAATAGACGGATTAGTTTCATCCAGGCATCTCTTCCTCTTTGTTCCTGTCAGATCAGTGTGAGTCATGCTGACTCATCCGTCAGTCCTTTCGTACCTTCGGCGGGACACGGGATGATGACCTGGCTGTCGGCCACTTTCTCCATGGTGGCATCTCCAGGTTCTGCAAAGGACGGAGCCTCTGTGGGATGGAAACAGTCACCATCAGTCATATTGATCATCCTTGGGTTTGCAGAGGAATAATCCCAACTAGAGCTGATGGAATGAGCTTCAAATCGATGACACACCACAAACGTCATTCATAAACAGTGTGTGTGTGTGTGTGTGTGTGTTTGCAGGGTTCTGTTTGTTCCTGCTCAGGAACAGAAGCTGCAGGTATTCACCGAGGATCTCCAGTGTGATCTCCAGCCTCTCCCGCCCAGCCGTGTTCTCGGCCACACACTCGTAGGTGCCCTGGTCGGCGAGGCTGACATGCTGGATGCGGAGGGGCGTGGTGTTCTTCACCCCGACAGGAAGTCCGTTGTGAAACCAGCTGACCTCGGGATTCGGCTCTCCTTGGACCACACAGGGCAGCGCCACGGTTTGACCAATCAGGGCTCTGAGCTGTGACGGAGCTGCTTGGATTCTGGGCTTCGCTGAGGACAAACACATTCATGTTTTTTACAAATTCTATACATCCAACCTGGTTTATGTAAGTTAGAAGTGACTTATTGACCTGGGATCAATCATCGTGACAGCAGAGAGAATTTACGGCTGTTTTTAAGGTTCAAGAGCTTTGAGTGAAGTGAAGGTACCTTGAATGTGTAAATTGTAGCTTAGAGACACGTTGCCTGCTGGGTTCTGAGCAGAGCAGGTGTAGAGTTTACTATCAATCAGCTGCACATCAGAGATCTTCAGAGAGCCGGAAGGCAGAACAGTGAAACTGGGGAGGGTGAAGGGGTGAAGACATGGAGGAAAACAAACATTTTATCAGCCACTGAACAACATGACCGAAGACACATCACTGTTATTTTCCTCCACATGTCCAGCTGCTGCCAAAGGTTCATGTACACAGGTTAGTTAGTCTTTGTATGAATGAAATAAAACAAAGGTAATACTAGTTATTTATGAGTAATAACAGCAACAGCAATAATACTAATACTACTAATAATAACAACAATACTACTACTACAACTAATAATAATAATAATAATAACAATGAGGTCTCTGAATTTAGTTTGCTGCTGCTAAAAACATAGAGCAGTAGTTCCATGTGGGTTAAAAGAGGCCTGATGTAGGTCAGCAGCTTTAAGGGGCTGTGAGGTCACCTGAGTGGCAGCAGAGACTCTCCAGCTGTGTAAATGAGCAAATGCACAAATGTAAACACACTTCTGAGATTTGCTCGAGATAAATATTTCTGCTTAGCAACCAGATTGTAACAATAACATGATCTGGAGCTGGAAGCACAAAGGATCCTGTGTGTCTCACACACGTGCACACACACACACACACACACACACCATGTCAGACATCTTTCGCAACAGTTACCACTGGAACCGTTTTTCTGTGGCAGCCAGACTATAGACTAACACAACATGAACATGGTGCGACCCCCCCACACCTCCCACACACACACTCTCACACACACACACACACACACACACACACACACACCCACAAACACACAGGGTGTCCACTTAACCGTGCACATGGTCAGGCACAAAATGGCGTCAGCAGAAAACCTGTATATGTTGCAGAAATCTGTAGCTCTTGTACTAATGGACGTCTGAACATCTGAGTGTAGGTCCTGAGACATATCTCAGGCAATGGGCCATATGCAAAGCATGTGTGTGTGTGTGTATGTGGCTGTGTGTGTGTTTGTGTGAGTTGGGGGGGGGTTGTTCACAGAGATGTGTTATTCTCATCAGACTCTACCAGTAAAGAGTCAGCAAGTTGTTTTACTGGGTCAGTCCTCCTCCTCTTCCTGGATGCCCCCCCAACACACACACACACACTGTGTTTTCTCATGTTTTACTCGTCAGAGTGTTGTCACGCGTCCTCTCACCCGGCGGTGACGGGGGGGACGGGGCGTCCATTTCTGCTCCATGTGACGAGAGGCGAGGGGGTCCCATGGGCGTCACATGGTAGAACCACCTCTGTCCCGACCTCTGCAGACATTTTCAGGGTGTTGTTGTGGCCACTCATGCCCGTTATCCTGGGCGCGGCTGAGAAGAGGGATCGTAGGAAGGACGTCAGACACTTTTCAGACATTAAACTAGACTCATTTGGTGGTCAAACATTTCTTACTGTTCACGCTGAGCTGAACCTCTCGGCTGGCGAAGCCCACAGAGCTGGTGGCGGTGCAGATGTAGACGCCTGCGTCAGCGTGCGTGGGGTGGGGGATGTGAAGATGTCCATCAGAGTCGGACTGAAGAGACCCACCGGCCCTGGTTGGAGGCTGGCGTCCCTGCAACACCAACAATGAGCTGAGTTTCAGGTTTACGGCCCAAGCGTTACGGCAAACATAATTACAAGGCCTTTTCCTCTCTGACCCGACACATGCACAAAGAATGCAGGCAAAGGTTCTTGTTTGGACATAAAACTGCTTTTACAGATTCGTTCTTGTCTCACGTCACTCCGACTGGGAACAGATGAGGAAAACTGACTCAAGAAAATAACAGCACATCAAAATGATGTATGAAAATGATGACTTTGAGAGGGAAGACTCGCTCTCGCTGCAAAACAAACTTGATGCTTTTAGACTGAATCCTGAGATAAGTGAGTCATTTGTCTCAATCGAGCAGCAGTGTGGTATAGTTGCCATAGTTACACAGATCTATCGATCTTGAGAGAGATGCAGACACTTTGATCTGAGCTGGGTTTTGGTCTAATAAAGTCAAACAGGTTTGTTGATTGTGTCAGATGGTCTGTTTCCTTTTATTATGATTATGATTTCAAATCTGTTTCATTTATGATGTATATCTGAAGAGGATCATTGGATAAAGATGATTCTTCCTGTCAGAAATCTCCTCACCTTACGCTGGCACAGATTTATTCAAGCCGAGTCCATGGCAATAATTATTTTACTTCTTTATTCATTCATTTATTTATTTTGTCATTTTTCTGTTTTTACTATCAACATCGCATGCGATATGATGACCTCTCACCTTGGACCAGACAACCGTTGGCTTAGGAACTCCACTTGTGTCACATGGCAGTGTGATGGCGGTGCCCTCGTTGGCGATGTAGTGGTACGGGCCGGCATTGATCTCCGGAGGAACTGTGAAGGATGTGATATTCTTTTTTTTATTAATTATTCATATTTACAAATCAACATGTCACAGCCTAAAGTCTCATTTTCTATCTGAACAGTGCAGTTTACTGGAAACCAAACTGAGGACCAATAAACTGTATTAATCCAGATTTAAGTCATGACTTGTGCATCATTAATTAATCAATGTAGATTCCCTGTGATGAACGTTGGCATCTGACGTTGGTGTCTGATCTTACCGTGGACCTCCAGGTGGACTGTGATGTTCATGGAACCTGCCACGTTCACCGCTGTGCACACGTACGTCCCTGCGTCCTCCGGCATGATTCGTTCAAAGTACAAACTGCCGTCACTCCGTGTGAACGTTCTCCCGTTCAGCCGAACCTTCATAGAGGAAACAATGTCTGATGTCGTACAAGCACGGAGATTTCATCTTTGACAGTTGGACACCAGCAGCTCTTACAGCTTCTCCACTCCGGGACCAGCGTCTCTCTGGAAGAGGTATTCCATCCAGCAGCATGCACGGAATGCTGACGGACTGACCAACGCCGGCGCTGATGAGCGGAGCACTGTGAGCTAGGAGAGGAGGCTCTGCAGAGAATGTCAGGGTTTGGACAGGAACTTATTTAAATCAGTGATACGTGACAGAATGTACAAATACAACCTACCGAGTCCAGCCACACTGACTGTGGCCTCAGTTTGGACGGTTCCAAACTGGTTCTTGGCCTCGCAGACATACGTCCCCTCATCATCCAACCACACACCTGAGAAGAAGAAACATGGCGGGTCGAAGACGTTACATGTTATGAGATCATCGTTTCATTCAGTATGATCAAACGTGTATGTGTGTGGGGAAAAAACAATGACAGGTAGGAAAGAACAACTGTGAGCTCATCAGGTCACAGCTGTTCATGTGACATCAGTCGGACGGACCAGATGTTCAACAAAGAATGAGTATACACATCTTCTTTCAACTCTCTGGAGACGAGACTGTTTGATATCCAACGTCTGATGGACTTTTGGTGACACTCACTGTGGATGAGCAGGAACCCATTCTCCAGCTGCAGCCTCCTGCTGTCATCATCCGTCGGAGCGCCGTCCCGTCGGCGCCAGGTGACGGTCGGCTGCGGGAAACCTCGCGCCGCACAGGGGAGGGTCACGTTCTCACCCACATTTGCCGTCAAATCGACAGGAGCTTCAATAAACAACGGGCTCTCTGTCGGGAGGGGCCACGTTTTCATTTGTTTAAATATAAAGTGTGAGAATAAGCTGTGTGTGTGTGTGTGTGTGTGTGTGTGGTCCCACCTCCAACCTCCAAAGTGACGGTTCCAGCAGACGTCCCGGCAGAGTTGCTGGCTACACATGTGTAGCGGCCAGCGTCCACCTCCTGCACGCCTCCGATGTGCAGAGTCCCACTATGGACATCCTGCACCACAAAAGGGGCGGAGCCTACCTCCAGTTCTCCTGGAAACACCCCAAGGCAAGAAGTTGGTTCATCTCAGAAATATATGTTTCCCACGTGCGCACACTCTGGACTGTAACTGACCTTTGAACCAGTGGACCAGAGGTGGGGGGACGCCTGAGGCTCCACACTCCAGAGTGGCTGCACCCCCCACTGCTACAAGCACCACTTGCTGCACCACGGAGATCCTCGGCGCCTCTGAGGAAGGAAGTGAAGGTGATGATGCAGCTCATTGTCTTTGTGATGTTAGACAGACAGACGGCTAGAACGGATGAGAAGATGTCAGCGCCTTCACAGACCAGTGATGTTTCAAATGTCCATCAGAGTGTTGGTATTAAAGATACATCGGTCCATCTGGTTCCCGTCGGCCGCAAACTGAAACGTCTGACACGTCCACCGGGAGGAAGTAACGTGCCCCAGATGTCATGTACTGAAGATCAATGTACACACACTGTGTACATGGCTCTGAGGCGCCCACATCACACACATACAGAGACACTGCTGGAAGAACGTCTGGATTCACAGACTCTGAAACGTCCTGCTGACCTCTGCAGAAACACAAACGTACCAGCATACGTCAGGAACACGGACTGAGCGTCGCTCCCCGCCTCATTTCCTGCCAGACACGTGTAGTTCCCAGCGTCCTCTGGGAGCCCCCCATGGATGGTGAGAGCTCCGTCCTGCAGACTCAACCTGCATCACGTGACGGAGACAGTTGATGAGTGCTGCCTCCTCCTGATCCAATGTGCAGATGTCAAACATGCAGGTCGAGTTCCGCTCTGAATATTTGGTTACACGGACAAAAAAAGTTCTTGTGTTTGGGGAAAAACATTTGATATCGGTGGATGTGAAAGTTCCCAATGATGGAAACGAGATGTGACAGTTGTGTATGTGGTTGACGTGGAACTGAGTTCTCGGCGCGAGCGGAGAAGTCTCACCTCGGCCGATCGGTGAGCAGCGTATTTCCATGGCTCCAGAAGAGGCGCGGAGTGGGGGTGCCGGATGCTGTGCAGACGAGGCGAATTTCATCCCCTCGGGAGAAAACCTGCCTCTGAGGGTGAACGACCACAGACGGAGCTTCTGGAATTGGAAGCAAACATGCGGACAGGGCTGACGATGATTCAGGGCCTTGTCGCCATGATGGCGCCGTTCCAAACGTCTCTGTCACCAGGTCGACGTCAGGCAACGACACAATTAGCTAAACTTCCCTTCTGATGTCACAAACAGTCTCACGTTTCATGGGCAGTTTTCTAAGCAGTGCATTGTGTGTCTGAGGACAGAACAAGCTTCAGCTCGAGCAGATGAAAAACACTTCCTGAGAAGAGTGGTTCAGTCCAGCAGACATTAATGGAAACCAGATGACGGGTGCCTGAGTGGAACCAGGAGGCCTCGCTGCGTCAAGTACTGAAGCAGATGACCTGTGGAGTTTGATCCGGCCGTACCTGGGACAAGAAGCCACACGACGATCCTGGTGTCACCGTGGGCGTTGGTGGCCACGCAGTGGTACGGCCCGGCGTCCTGAGCCCGCACGCCGCTGATGTGCAGGGACGAGTCGGGGAGCAGCTGCAGCCTCCCTGCTCGAGCTCGCACGGGCCGACCGGCTCGGATCCAGGTCAAGTTGTGGCGCATGGATCCTTCCACCTGACAGGACAGAACAGCCACGCCCCCCACAGAGGACGTCACGTTCACTGGCGGCTTAAGGACGGGAGGAGGCTCTGAGGGACAGGAGAGACGACACACACCACACCAGCTGTTAGGGGTTAGGAAACTCAGCACTTTTGTATTGAAATAAACAAAAACTAATAATAATACATACACTTACAGGTGTTTTGATTTGGCATCATTTTTAGCATCTCTGCATAATGTGTGTGTGTGTGTGTGTGTGTGTGTGTGTGTGTGTGTGTACCTCTGACAGTCAGCTGTGTTAAGGAGCGTCCCTGTCCTGCACTGCTCTGTGCGACACACTCGTACAGACCTTCGTCCTCTGCTGAGGCCCGAACAATCTCCCATGATGCTACTGCAGAATTCCTGATGCACAGACACACACACACACACACACACACACACACACACACAAATAGTTTTCACTATGAGTAATCTCAGTGAAAAAGGAATTCACCAACATAAAAAGGTGTTTTTTAATTGCTGATGACACAATCGGATGTGTAACGCTCTGCAGACTGATCCTATATTTACTTCCTGACACGTGTGGTGATAAAAAGCATCAATGTTTCCCAGGTGTGCGCTCTGTCAGTTTAACTCCAGCTGGAGCGTGTTAGACACAACATGTTAAATACGCAGAGGCAAATGTTGCAAAGACTCACTGGAAGAACTTCTCGTCCCCGAGCGTCACTCCACCTCTGGTGAACCGGAGCCTGTAGGGAACATCGCTCTGCACAGAACAGCTGAGCACAGCGGGACGCATGTAGAAACCCTTCACCACATCGGGCATGGTCACAGTTGGGGGGTCTACAGGAGGGAAGACGCAAAGGTCAGAGATCACAGGAGAGGAGATTGATGAGGTGTGAGAGACGCTGCCGACATTCAGGAAGGGGGGGTGGTCTTGCCTGGAACGATGTTGGTGTAGGAGACGCTGGACAGCCGCTGGAAGCGGTAGCCCTCCTCATCTCTGCCCGTCACCTTGATGAAGAAGCTCTGGGACGGAGTGTGGATCTCCGGCAGACTCCACAGCCCTTGTTGGCCGAGGTCAGAGGGCAGAGGGACGGGGATGGTGCGCAACGAGTGGCCCGATCCCGACATCAGCGCCACGTGACTCAGCTGACCTGGAGGCTTGAGGCCGGCGCATTTCAACAAAACGTGGGCTGGAAGACCTGAGAGGAGGAAACAAACAGACTGTCAGACCATCGGCACAAAACCAACTAAACACTCATAGAACAGACGCGACACCTTTCACTGGCCGCTCCCGTGTGAGGTTGAACTCAGAAACAGGAACACTGGAAAAACCGGCCCGGAAGTCCAGACTGCTGACGCCGGTGACCCTCAGAGTGTGGCGACCGCTGCAGCTCACCTGCAGGACGGAAACTACATGAGCCACAAACACCAACGCTCTTCATCAGTGATTCTCCAGAGCCGCACCTTCAGCGTCCAGACTCCAGGTCGGGGGAACTTCAGGTTGACCACCCGCGCCGAGTTGGGAATGTTGAGCAGCTCTTTGAGGCCCTCCTCCGCCCCGACCACACGACCTGGCGACCGAAGGACCTCGTCAGTGCAACACAAGTTACGCGCCGAGCACAGCAAGAAATAAGCATGTCGTCTACCGAAGGGGTCCCTCAGCTCGATTTGTGGCGCAGGTCCACTGAGCGACACGGTGACCTCTCTGAGGCTGGGGTCAAAGGGCACTTCCCATTTATTCTCCTGGGCGCTGTCATGGTTGGAGGACAGCAGGTGGACCTTCATGGCCTGAACAGTCTCCTCAACCCACTTTAAAACCTGGCAGAGAAGACAAACAGACATTTCATCAGACACAAACTCAACAGGCCAAAAGTGGCCCCCCAGAGGGTCCAGTCTGGACACAGAGCGAAAGTTAAATCGACTGTCATTAATCAGTAAAAGTACCTTCTGTTCCAACTCCACACCAGAGATGAAGGATTTGTCTTCAGTTCAGATCTGGATCACTACACATTTAAAATCATTTCAAGATCTAAACGTTCAGTTCCAGATACTTGTTACTAAATGTTCTGGATGTTTGTAGAACAATAAACTGAGAATGAATCTCAATTAAATTATTTTTCAAAATAACTGTCAGGTTGTTAATACTGAAAAAGGGCAGTTTATTAATTGTAAACATTTTCAAAATGTACTTATATGTATTGTATACACCATATATGACAACTATGGAGTTATTTTTATTTGTAGGTTATAAGAGAACGAGGACAGGATGAGAACAGGACGGGTTTCTTCTGTCATTGATGGGTTCCTCAGAGGGTTTTTCCTAAACAAAGTGAAGCAGCTCTTCTGTCAAACTGATAACACACAGTCTTCTGTTCCCAGTCTTCAGCTCTGTGTGTGTGTGTGTGTGTTTGTGTGATCCATGAGTCATCAGCCTGGTTCCTCAGAATAGAACATCAGCTCGGGATGTGGTGAGTTTGTGGATGTTTTGAAATCTAAACTTGATGTTACACAGTATCAACTTTAATCAGGTTCCAGTTGTGGAGGCTCCTGCTCTTCTCCTCTGCCAGCGAGTCCATCCACTGTGTGATTACATGCGCTGGCAGAAAGTCATTTCTCAGCCCGCACTGGTTCACCAGAGGAACATCTGATGGTGTCAAGTTTCTTTTTGGACAGAAATCATCATCTCACTACACGTTTGCCTTCGTTGTTCTGTAAAATGAATACAGAAGCCGCAAAAAAACATTTAAGCATCTTGTTTCCACAAAGGACCCAGTGTCTTCTCTCATCCAAAGTTTAACAGACTGTTAAACTGCCTGTGTAACACATGAAACTGAAAACCTTTCTTCAGTCAGTCTCAGAGACGCAGCCAAAGGCAACACATCGGAAGACATTTGCAGGAGGGAGCAAAAGCCGAAACAAGGACAGTCTTTGATAATTTAATCATCAGGCCTCCACTCTGTCCGCTGGGTCGGCTGGGTGCTGACAGCAGCTGGTTCCTCCCGTCGCTCTACAACTGGAAACAGCTGGAATATCTGCCACATGTGCAGAACAGGAAACTGCCGCGAGCGGCCCCCATCTGGCCAATATCGTCCACTGCTGACGCAGAGAAACGGTGCAGAGCAGGCGGATAAACCTGTTGCTGTCCGTCGCACGCTGAGCTCTGCAGACGCTCTGACGTGAAACATCATCCAGCGTGACTCAGGCTCTCGGGGAGACAGGAAGGATCCCACTGCTATTCAGAGTGGCAGCGCAGTGGACAAGAGGTCAGCTGCTGCTGGGGAGGACAGTCCACCCTCGCTGGTCCAGGTTCATCACCACCGAGACCTGAACGGTTTGACTGCTCCAGAGCTCCAATGCTCTAGCACGAGACTCAGTTCAGCACTGAACCGCCAACGCACCCCGCTGGATTTAAACACATTACTAAGCAACACGTCAGCAGCGCAATGACCCACTTCGAACCCTAACCAGAGAGAATCAGTCACACGTTCACTCATCTGCCCCCACCCACACACACACACACACACACCTGTACTACTACTACTACTACTAATACTACTAATAATAATAATAATAGTTGTTCTTCCTCTTCTTCGTAGCAATAATAGTAATAATGATATTATGCAGACTTCTTTAGTTTTCAATCTTATTTTAGTTTATGTAAGATTTTCTTTAGTTTTAGATGTTCAAACCAAAAACGTGTAAAAATAAAGCCACTGTGTGAGGTGCTGGAGACAAATGTCATGGGCAGCTCAAATCCTGGGATGAGACAGTGAAACAAGCATCTGTGTGTGTTTGATTTGGCTGCTCTCTTTTAAACGGATCTTAATGGAGAAATATTCTGTCTGAGGCTTACAGGGTTTACATTCCTTTGTTCACCACCCAAAAGCAACAATCACACAGGTTTAAAAATGGCCGACACGCAGTTTGTGTGTTTATGCATTATGGGTGTGTGTCAAAGTGCTTCGTGTGTGACGACATGGGCGCTGGAGTCCCGTCGTCTTCTGTTCCCACATACGTCCAGCAAAATCACATTCTAACACTTCTTCAATGTCTGTGGGATTATGGAGTGATAATGAACCTCGCCGCCACACACAATGTTTAGAGCTACATGTTTGATAGGAAACAGACCACCGCGCGCACACACACACACACACACACACACACACACACACACACACACACACTCCTGATAGCGGTGTCTCTTCTGGAGGAAGCGCTGCTTCTTTTACTGCCTCCCCCGCACTCACCCCCGCTGTCTTTGGCTTCGTCCACACAGCTTCAGTTTCACGTTATTTCCGTTATAAGACAATTACTCATCTGTGTGTCAAACCGCCAACTTTAATGCAGAGATACGTTTTTTTTTTTTTGTCCTCTGGAATTGAGATTTTTCTGAGGGAACCCTCCCAAAGGATGAGAAGACCAAGTAATGTCCAGGAGAAAGTTTGAGGAAGTTGTGCTTTAGGGGGGTTAGGGCAGCACACACCTAATGAACAATTACACAAACGGTGGACTTCCCATCTCCACAGAGATGAACCAAAGTGCAAAAACCCAATCCTTTGACACCACCTGTACAAACTGATGGACGATGTAAGGTAGCAACATTCACAGACAACACAACGTCCTGTCAGATGTGCCAGCGACTTGACTCAAGCATTCATCGCTGGCCTGCCTGCACCACGCACCGCAGTCCAACAGCATTTTAGTGGCGATGGAACCATGAAACCCAGCACAAGCTAATGAGGAAACGTTCACGCCACGGGGAAGCAGCAGCGACTGCCTCACCTCATTGACCTGCTGCTTGTCCAGGTGAAAGATCTGCCCAGAGGACGTGGCAGCAATCTCCTCGTAGGCTCGATATCCGGGCTGTGACCGGTCGCCACAGTCCCCCGTCAGCACAAACACCACCTGAGAGGGAGGGAGAGGGGGTATGAGGATTATCGGCTGCAAAGTCACGCTGAAGTGTCCTGTCAAACTGCTGTGTGTTGTTTTCAGGTGATGTACACAAACACAACACAAACTGAGGGCGCTCCATTCATCAGAGACTCTCAATTCTCACATTCTCAGTGTTTGTAAATGAAACATCTCCTGCTGTTCGGTTCGTCCCAGGAGTCACGTCCGTCTGTTGGCGTCTCATCCTGGTTTGCGCCACAGGTCACCAACCAGTCATGATGGGTGATGAAGCCATTTTCCATTTTCCACATTTAGACAGCTCAGCCAGGCAATCGATCCCTGGTGTCTGGTATCTATACTGTATATAAATGCCAATACAGAGTAATTCACGCGCTCAAATTAGAACATAAACTGTGACTATTTAGTCACAGCTACACCACATCCTCCGCTCATGTTCTGTTACTCTCACAAGCAAACCGAAAAGAATGTAACAATGTACTTTTCCATAACCAGAGGATATTTCGGCTGCATGACCACACCAAAATTTACATGACTGGCCGGTCATGTTTTGACGCTCCCATTATTTGTGTTTGGTCACTCAGTCTTGGTGAGACGGGCATCTCTATATCCGGAGCCTTTCCCTAGTGCTCTCCTACTTTCATCCAGAATGGATGCACCACATGACAGTCCCCGAACACCTGTAGAAATGACCCTGCCGTCATTTCACAATTACAAGATCGTCTGATCGAGATCGACCTACTACTACTTTTATTTTCTTGATGTCTGGGAGAGAAGTCTGAAACATCTGAAACGTGGCAGGGTCAAAGGTCACAGGGTGTAAAGTTTGTGATGTTGGGTTGGGCTGTACAAATAAAACTGAATTAAACCAAACCATCATCACAGTGAAAATGACAAAATGATAAAAGCATCAACTGTCAAAGATGTTATCGCACAAAACCATAAAGACAAACAAGAGAAGAAGTGCAGAGCTGCTGGTTGTTTACCTGTGACTGACGGAGCTGCACCAGCTGCAGGACGTCTCTCTTCAGGCGGTAGTCTTTGGCCCGGGCATCCGTGAACACGTAGATGAAGGATCCAGGCAGCGAAACCTCCAAGGCCTTTTTAATGGCTCCAACGCTCATCTCAGGACAGTCGCCTCCACCCTGAGCGACGGCACAGGAAAATTAGGATGAGTTTGATTTGATAGAAATAGAGATATAAGTAACACAACATGAGTGTAGGAAGAAGACATGCAAACATGTTCATGCATCATAGTTCAGCAGTGATCATGTCCTCTAGTTCCCACCTGGACAAACAGGTCTTGAAGATCCTGCTGGAACTTCTTTGGGTCGGTGGTGATGGACACAGGGCCAATATCTGAAAGGTTGGAAACAAATCATCAAATATCCTGGCAGAGCTCTGCTGCTCTCATGTGTTGAATTTGTACGTTTGTGCTGACACACTGGGATGATGATGGTACAAATGTTTCCTGCAGCTGGAGTCAACAGAGTCAACACATCCCCACTGGACATCTAACCCCATCGTTGCTGTAGAAGTGATCTGATGGTCAGGTCGGCGGCAGCCTGACGGACTAATGACACGGCAGCTTCTGTTCGTCAAACAAACTCCGTGAAGGGTTCGTCTGTTCGTCATGTAAAACTCTGACAGCCGCTGTCACGCCTCTTTGTCAGCCGCCACTGGTGGGTGGGTGGGGGTGGAGGGGAGGGACACAGTACACATAGACAGAATGGCTGAACTGGGGGTTGTAAGGGTTTTCCAGAGGCTGAGGCAGGGGTGGGGGGGCTGGGTGGTGAAGTGGGGTGATTGGGGTAATTACACACAGGCAGACAGCATGTGCTTCTCATCAGGACTCAAACACCCTCCCCCATTACAGCACTCTTATTTTCAGGCTGTCCCATACAGGACGGGAGGGGTGTGTGTGGGGGTGGGGGTCCTTAGGGGGTCATACCTGTCTCACCACCTCAGAGCTTCTCTTTCTCTGTACACTTCACTGAGCTAAAACATTCAACCTGCTTTTGTGAGAATCAAGTGATTGAATGTCAAACATGTAATAAAACTACTTGGAAGATTCATGATTCTAACGTCAGTTCCGTTTGAACAATTCGTGTAAAAAACATGTTTCTATGTTTGATAATGTTATGTGAGTGTGAACGAGTTGTGTTCGCTGACACGTGAACAGTTTAACAGTTCATTGAACATTTCGAAAACGAATCCGATGGAATTAGTTACATTGAGAAAGTCACCGGTGTTACATTTGAACTAATTTGTAAACACCCACACCACCTGTGACGAAAATCACAGACTGTGAATAAAAGCACCAGTGCCGTTGAAGTGCGTTAATGAAGTACCTGGGTCATGAAACGGCACCAGAACGAAGTTCCGGATGGGTCTGGTTCTCCGACTCAGACTTTTCTCCAGAATCCGAGAGGCTCCGTCGATCACCTGCTTCAGGTCGTCGTACATGGAGCCGGTCACATCGAACACGAAGGCCAGAGTCGACGCACTGTCACCGGATCCATCCAGCTGCTGCAGCCGCTGCAAGGGGGGTTCGGCCAGCAGCCCGCGCGCGCCGGTCCACAGCGCAAAGAGGACACACGTTACCCAAACATTCTTCATTCTTCTTCCGTTTTAACATTTACTGCATCTGTCTGCTGGAACGAGCCGATCACACACACACACACACACGGTCACAGATCGCGGATCAATGCGCCTGAACCGAGCTACGTCCAGAGGAGAAACTCTGACCATCAGTGCGTAAAGTTCAGTGCGTAAAGTTCGGAGGGACGAATGGAGGCTGCGCGGAACAGAGGGGAAGTGATCCCCGGAGAGCTGCTGCTGCCTTGACTCTTCCGACGGGGGCGGAGATGGTATTAAAAGGTTCCCTGATTTATGTGTGTGTTTGTGTGTGTGTGTGTGTGTGTGTGTGTGTGTGTGTGTGTGTGTGTGTGTGCATGTGTGTAACTCGACCCCACTGTGACTTCCAGCCTCGTCACTCCATTCAACATTCCTTCTCAATTCACCGGTGTCTTCACTTCACCAGTGTGTGTGTGTTGGTTGGGGGGGGTGGGGGGCATTGTCTCCGTCTCTCTTTTTATAAATAACCACATTCAGCTG
The DNA here is from genome assembly GCA_901007665.1 of Aeoliscus strigatus. Lineage (NCBI taxonomy): Eukaryota > Metazoa > Chordata > Actinopteri > Syngnathiformes > Centriscidae > Aeoliscus > Aeoliscus strigatus. Next base: position 96,705 of record CAAKHB010008290.1, read on the forward strand.
GCACCAATCTAATTTTACACAAACCCAAATATCTTCCTGGCATATGAGGTGGGGTGAGTGTGTGTGTGTTTGGGGTGTGGGGGGGTACACCTCCATTTAGAATTAGCAGTTTCACTTTATGGTTCTCTAGATATGAATTTATCAGTTCAATGTCTTCACTCAGAGTCTAATAATGACAAGTTCAATCAGTCGATAGGGGGACGAAAACAGTTCCTGTGAATGAAAATCAGTTTGTTCTTCTCAGACATCTGACCTCATTTGAACTGATAGCGAAACATGAAAGTATGCCGCAGCCACTTTTATGCAGTTTATTCTGTGCTCTCATACTGTTAATCAACAGGTAAATGACATTTATAAATCATCGAGGCAAAATATCTGTGTGGATGCACTAACTGAAGAACTGAGAATGAAACAGACGTGAGAATCACATGCTCTGATGCTCTTTCTTCACGCAGGATGAGTAAACGAGCACAGAGCTCACAAAAAGCTTTACAAGCACAATGTTTGTGTGTCAGTGTTCAAGGCTTTGTGTCTCCTGAGGACGCTCTCAAAAGAACTAATGAACCTCAATTCCAATGTGAGAATGTGCTGCACTGCTTCACTCAGGACGAGGGGCGCTGCAGACGCTTGACGGGGAAGTGGAGACACAATGAGGATGCACAGACTGCAAACGTAGTAAAAGAATCCATAGAAAAGCTCCTACAGCTGCAAATAAAAAACGTTTCCTCAGGAGAGGAAACCTGGGAATTTGAGAACAAAGCAATCCCACAACACAGACAACTACAGCAATACAACTTTGATCAAAAATAAAAGTTTGTGCCGTTTGCGTGAGGAAAAGCAGCAAAGCAGAAAATAAATTAACATATTTACATGACAGGACACTGGGAGTTAGTGTTCACGTCATCAGCAGCTGACACCTTTCTCCTCCAGGTTTAGTGTCCGCCGAGTGATGAGGCTGCAGCACAAGTTCCTCTGAGTGTTTCATGAGCATCTTGTCGCTCCGAGACACTGAGACGTCCAGTTCAGTGTGGAATCTGCGCTTCCAGTCGGCGTCACTGTGGGTCAAGCGCAGTGTCCCATCGCTGCAGACTCACGGACAAACGGCTGAGAGCTCGGCTGACGCGTGTCGGTGCTCCGCAGCGGAGGATGTGGATCTATCACAATGTTCACGTTGGCGGACACGCAGACAAACAGCTACGGACACAAACGCTGGCACAGCCTTGCAACACAAGTTGGCGATCCACTCAGCAGGAGGCCGCATGGCGTCCTCCTGCTGCAGGTGTGATGGTGCTGGATTACTGAGTTTGGCAAAGGCGGATGCTGAGCTGGATCCAGGTGAGAAGTTTGGAGAAGCTGGCGCCAGCAGACCTGGAAGGGTGCAGACCAGTGTTATAAAAATATGTATTCACAGTTGATGAAACGCCGAGCAGGATGTCAGCAACAATTGGCAGCGGCTGGCGGATTGCATTAGGCAGCGAGAGGACAGGGTTTGTCTCGCACCCCACTCTGCACCGTCTGATTGCCAGCAAACAAGTGGGCCGATTGAATAATTCATGAGAACAAACTGGGAGCCGATAGAAGCTCCTTCGCTTTGGTTTCAGGCCTCAAGCTCATTGCTCTTCTACTGGTGAGAATCACAAAACATTATCTGTGCAAAGCATGACCAGCCGCTGAACCAGCCGCTGAACCCCCCCCTCCAATGAATAGTGCGTCCCATTTGCAGTGGATGTCCATGTCTGTAAATAACTGTGACATAATTCCTGGGTGAAAACCAAGTTGTCTCTGATCCACTTTCATTACAACATAGCAGGTCAAAAACACGTTCTTGTTCTAGTTTAGTCTAGTTCTGGTACTAGACATAAGTGATACATACACAGCTTGAAGGCAGTTTATACTGTGCTACTGACACCATCTTGGATTTTTAATCAAGTTACAGGTGGGATTTCCCTCAGAAAACAACTCGGGCCACAAGTGGAACGCACTAATTTGTAAGTACACACACACACACACACACACACACACACTCATACTCACCTTACGTGCCTACACAAGTCCATCATAGAGTGACAGAGCCTGAACAATAGAGGGGTCAGCCTTTGAACCCTCCTGGAACTCCTGCAGAGTCAGCTTCCCGTCTGCGTTCTGCAGGAGACACACAGGTCAAACTGAAAGCTGTTTCTCACACAACCACCAGCAGGGGGCAGAAGTGGCTCTTGAGGGAAACCCTGCCGCTGGCTGCTGCTGCTCACTCCTGCTGATCTGATCTTGGCTCAGTGCACTTGGAAAGTGGCCACTCTGCCAATAGGGATCATACGAGAGCAGCGGGCGGAACACACCCAGGCTGCGGCTCATCTTTCACCGCAGTCGACCGTGGGCTCTGAGGGGGCAGGCTTCAGCACAGAGGAAACTTTGTAATGTTTCTAGCATTAGTGATGCTGAAGCGGACGCAGCTTGAAACGTAACAGCGTCAAAATCAGAGGAGTGAGTTGGTGAGTCGCCGCAGGAATGACCAGAGCTTCAACCACTGCATTTGTTTCACCAAACACCACCAACCTTGTCCATCATCGCAAAAATGCGGTCCACTCTCTTCTCTGGGGTGTTTTCCTCCTCTGGCAGCTCCACCGTGTTTCCCTGCAAGTCACACTGTTACACTCTGCACCAAATGAACCAACGAGGTCCGTGCGTCTCTTGACTTCAAACTCACCACCATCTGGTAGATGGCGTCCACAATGTTCAGCATTTCATCACGGGTGATGTAGCCGTCGTTGTCGAGGTCGTAGAGTTTGAAAGCCCCTGGACATAGACAGACGCTCAATGTACAGAACGCAGTCCTGACACATGTCAGACACTAACAGGAGAAGTTTTCTTATCTCATTTTATGTTGTTTGTTTGTTTGAACTGTTCCTCTTACTCTATACATTCATTCTCGATTTACTTTTCCTATTACTTCCTACTCCTATCACTTCTATTCCTGTTATAAATTCAAATCTGGCTTCATTTACTTCTGTTTCATTCAACTGTTTTGACAGGTACTGACTCTTTTTTTATTCACACTGTCCCTGTTTTTCAAGTTTTTTCAAAAGAAAGCTATGAATACATTATTATTGTAATTATTATTATTAGTGAGTGAGGAAGTGAGTAAAGAAACATTTTCATTTAATCACATTGAAATGTCAGGCAGCAGGATTCATCTGAGTCTTCCAGGTCAAAAGGTGACTGGCTTCTTTAACAATGACCTCATGCTATCACACATTCCAAAGTTACGCATAAAGAGACAATCAAAGCAACAATGTTCCTTCAAATTTAAAAAAATGCCATCAGCCCTGAGGGTCACGACCCCGCAGGAGGCCTCTGCGTCCTCTTTCACATGCAACAGTCAAACCCACATCCACACATCTGAAGATAAACACTGAGCTACGTCGTCTTACATCTGAGCTTCTCATCCAGAGTCCCCCGAGAAGTCACTGACAACGCCTGGATGAACTCAGAGAACTCGATGCGTCCGTCCTGCACAGAGAGAGAGGGAGGAGAGGGAGGGAGAAAAACAGAGGGAGAAATAGCCGCAGAAAACATGAGACACTATTTCTCACACGACATACACACACACACACACACACACTTTTAAACGTTTGCTTCCTTGCAGTTTTTTCAGCATGTCCTTGCTGTATGTTTGCTCCATCCAAGTCAGCTGCTATTTTCTGCCCTGCACCTGCCTCGACTGCTCCCTCCCTCCCCCGGGACTGTAATGTGTCACCGCTGGTCCTTAGACAGACGGATGTGACTGGCTCGGAGCCCACAAGTTCCAGCACAAACAAATACACAGGGAGAGAAAACACTCTTCAATGATTCAACAACAAGGATGAGCTCAGCACGTCTTCCTGTCTCGCATGTCAGACCTGTTAGAATGTATATTAGTGTACTACAGAGACCTCTCTGGATTTTGATTTTATGTATTTATCATCAGGAACATGCTGCTATTACATTAATCATAAAAAGAATATGAGATGGTAGCACCAAAGTCGCTAATTTCCATCTGTTGTCCTTCACTGTGCAGCTCTGTACTGGACAGGCAGGTCAGGTTCATCTGCCAACATGGAAAATAATGAAATATAGAATAAAAGGCAAATTGTGCCCCAAAGCATCATCACCAGACTCCAGTCACACTGACGCTGTAAGGGAGCTACGTCCCTGACACGACTGGAAAGACACAAACATCCCCGTAACGTTACTTCTGGAAGCAATAGTCACATTCTCATGTGATCCTTCAGGATTTACCAGTGAGGTGTCTGAGTCAGAGGACAGAGTGCTCTTCACGGCTCCAGGGTGGATGGACTTATCTCTACCAGACATCTGAGCAGTTGGTCACCGCGAGTTGCAGAAGTCAAACGTCCTCATGCTAGTGTTCGTGTGCATCTGAACTGAAGTCACCGAACCTCCAGGTGGTCGCACACGCTGATCGAACTGCTCATCAACAATTTTAATGATCTAGTACATTTTCTTCTAGCATATTCGGCATTTAAATGTTGTCTCCTTAGAGGATGTGCCAACAACAATGGTTTCAACAAGAGTCTTACTCTAAAAAAAATAACTATAGAATAATCGCTGCCACTTGAAAAAGTAGTTTTTGACCTGAATGCTGCACTTTCAATTATTTATTTTCTTTTTTTCGTTCATTTCTGAAGTTAGAATCTTGACTGCCAGAGAATGATGAGAACAAGGCAGTAAAAAGGCTGAGGAAGTGCAGCAAATCAAACAGGATGTCTAAACACTGTCACTCTAATGACATGCAGGATCGGATCCTGCTCACACATCTACTTCAAGACAGTAAAAGACTTTCACATTTGCTCTTATTGCCACTAAATAACAAACCAGTGTGCAAAGTGCAGGAGTTCCAAACCTTGTTTTCATCAAACACATTGAAGACAAATGAAGCAAACTTGGTGGGATCTCCAAATGGAAAGAACTGCTTGTAGATCTTCTGGAAGCCCACGGCGTCAAGCTGACCACTTGGACAGTCCTTAATGAAGCCTTTGTACCTGACGAGGAAGAAACACATCGCAAGATTAACCCATGAACAGAATTAACACAACTCTCCATGGGAATTGCAGCTCGAGAATAAAAACTCACCTGTTTTATACATATATATAATATCGTTTTTATCCTATTCTTCACCTGTGGCATCTGGAGATTTGTGTGTGTGTGTGTGTGTCTGTTTGTGTGCTATAGCTTACATGCAGCATGTGACTTCTCAGCAGCAATCGAGAGTATGAAAACATGTTCAAATTAAACATTAACACCACATATACGAAATATATTTACACCATAATATCAAAACCCATGTCACTTCATGTCTTCAATAGTCTTGTGCTCTGGGCTCAAACATGTGACCATATTGCCGGTAGGGGGCGTGGCCTCTGTACACTTTCACACTTACACTATCAGCACAGTGCCATGTGCATGTGATGGACAAATAGCATCATATTCTCAACTGGACGTGCTTGAGATCTGCTTGTTTTAGTCAAGAAGATGCTGAAATATATTTGAACAACTAGATTTAAAATCCCTGACTTCAGTTTTGGAAATTCCTGTTAATTCCTATGGAAAGTTTTCAACTTTGCAGCAAACCTAGCGCTGCCCCCCCGTAGCCTCCTCCTCACTTCAGTCTTGATAAGAGGGTTAAGTGCAAAGTAGTTTGTCTCATTCACAGATAAGACAATAGCTCTAATCCAATACCAGGCCCAGAGTGGTTAACACTAATCAAATTAGTCCTCTAGTCCCCTTCAGATAATGTGCGTGGCTGATAGATCCGTCTGAGAGCTTCCTCTCATCCCCGGAAATGACAAATCCAGAGAATGACTTAACATCTCTATTAGCCTAAATATAGCAGCATTTCATGAGCAATTTGCAGTGCAGTCACTCAGAGGTGGGCAGCTCCCTTGTACGTCTCCACAAAGGAGCACGGCAGCCATGGTGCAAACTGAGCTGTGAGGTCAAGGAGCAAACAAGAGTGCACTCATCTTTACAACGCTAAACGCTCGACGAGAAGCAGGAGACAGACTAAACAGCAGGGTGATAATAAACTCTCTGCTTATAAAAAGCAGCACAAAAAACCTTTTGATCAACAGCGAGGTGAAGCAACTTCACACAAGGGAGCAACTTGCTCATGTGAGATTCAGTTAGAGCGGCTTCATAGGAGCCAGCACTGTAATTAAGGCCAGTGAAACAGTGCTCTGATGAAGAATGAAGGCCAGTGCACATCTTCCACGCTCACTCTCCGTCTCCTCTTAAAACTCTGCTTCTAATCTGCCTCGGAGATAATGAACCAGCTCCTCATAGCCGGAGAGAGGAGGACGTGCTTTGTGGAGCAGCTGGAGGCAGCGGCGGGACGTCAGCACAAGCATGTAATTCTCACATATGAATTATCTGAAGATGTGACAGAGTATTGAAGTGCAGCTCACTTTAAAGCAGGATGCAACCCAATTTGGTATTCAGAGTGAAGAGTGCACATATGATCATCCACAGCCAATACATCTACTTGCTCATTTGCTCTTTAACGCACAGCTCTGGAATGGAACATAAAAAGATTCATAGACAATGTAAACACTCTGTACAGCTGACGGACACCGTGTAGAGATGGACATGTTCTTTTTGGAACAGAGCAGAGGAAGTGCCACAACCTTGATGACCACCAAATATATTACATCATCTACAGTCTATTTTCAGCCCATTTTTTTTTTAACAATCAGCCAGGGTTAATCAATCAGGGGTAAAACTGTCTTACACACACACACACACACACTCACATATATTTGTTTATATATGTCTATATATATAGACATATATGTATATATATACACATATACACACACAAACACACACACGTATGTACATGGCTTTTTAATGTTTGTAACTGAATAGAACATAATGTAACTGTGTATGTGTGTGCTGTCTATAGGTTTATTTTTATCTATGTACATGTGTCCCTTCTATTTACACATATTCATATTCTATTTATACTATTAAGTATTGCCACACTGATAATTTAATATAAACATACCTTAGGATCAAGGGGGAGCATTAAAGGAGTTGATACTTCCTCCTACTACTTTTCCAACTTGTAAAGCTGTTTGCAGACATTGTCGTTTCTTTTGTGTTTCTTCTGTACCGTTTTTTGACATGTTTGAACTCAATCAATCAATCAGTCATCACACCACTTCATCTAGTGGCCTTTAGGTATAAAAAGAGACAAATCCACAGAGCGTGGATCAGAATAGTTTGCTGGGAACAGATCCTGCAGCAGAGATGTGACTGTGACACTTGCACACATTCGGTGTGTACTTGAAGCAGTGTCACAACAACTACACACTGTGCTTGCAGGGAACAGCAGACGTGCTACCGTGGATCAGCCCTAACTGGGGAACCAGAATGAAGATGGCGCATCTATTGCTGGCACTGGCTCCTACTTCTTGGCATCTATGGCAGCAGCAGCAGGACGATTCTTTCGATCCTGTCAGGAAAATCACGCCATGGTATTTTGTTCCTGATTTCAGGTGAACCTGGAGCATACTAATGATGTTCCCTTGGAGGAGTGAACACAATTTATCTAACCCTGCTAATTTGTCTGTGACACTCTGATAACACGCCATCTGGTGTTTCCCTCGGTGACACTGCCTCTCATCCCTCACACTCGGCTGGTGTTGATTGCCACTGATCTTGAGGATCGTGAGGAGGACTCATGCAAAGTTTGAAAGCCAGTGAGAAGAACGTGGAGCTGGCTGTCTGCGTGGTACGTGGCCCGGGGGCTGGAGGTTTGAGCGGTGTGGGGATTCTGCCTCAGTGCACTCCAGTGGCCCAGAGATAGCACTGCTCGGAGACCTGTCAAGGCCCCATACTCTCGAATACTACTGTTTAGTCATGAACATGCCCAGCCCCCCCCACTAATAAACATCCTGGCTAGGAACACGAGCAGAGCACTCTCGGAGCAGAGCTCTGTCCATGCATGCACAATTAGGTTATGAAATGTAAACCCAAAGCCGGGGAACTGACGTGTGAACATGGAAGAACGATTACTTTATTACAGCAAGACACACTAGTCTTTGTTGGGGTTTTTTTCCCATTTTGCAACGAAACAAAAGCGCGGGCATCAGCATGTGGCGAACAAAAGCAACGACTTCGCTCACGCTTGAATCAGCTTTGTAATGAAGATGCAGTGTTTGATATCCTGGTGCCCGGAGGCTGTCAGACTGTTCCTTCAGAGAACATCCTCACAGCAACAATCGCACTCAGCAGCACTGTGTGACTGAGGCGCCTCGTTTCCAAGAGTGTTTAACTGTGATAAAGTGAAGAACATGTTAAAGCCCTGCATGCAGAGAAATGACCAATGTCAGACTGACTAACAGGAGCAGACAGGAAGGACTGATGGACAACCTGATGCTGGATTTATGCTTCTGTGTTAAATTAACGTCATAGTGTAGGTGGGTGTTCTACGCCACCGTTAACGTTTCTCCTTCTGCATAGCTCTGTGTTTAGGGTTTCTGGTGCTCTCTGTTTTGTTTTTTCTCCGTGTTTTTCTTTGTTTACTTTGAGCAGACAGACAGTGGCTGACAGTGAGTGGATTCTGTTCCTGTACTAACCACATGAGACGAACCTCGTCTGACTTTTGCCCTGCAGGTCGCTGTGTCCAGCTCCTTCAGAACGGGTGCTTCTACAACCGTTTAGTGGAAAGGGTCTGTGTCTGAAAGTGAAACACCCTTCTGTCGTTCTTCACTTATCAGCGACGGGATTTGTTCAGGAAAGGTGTGATGGGAATGTTTGCATCAGTGTTATCAGTCTTGGAAGTCATTGAGGCTTCAAAGTCATTCTATTTTCAGAACTCGTCTATCTTTAGGGGAGTGTGAGGACGATGTCTTAACAAACCAAGTGCAGCATTTACTTGGATTTTGTCGTTTATTCTTTAAACAAATCCTAGACAAGGCGGATTCTCTTGTTTGCTGTAAAGTGTCTTTGACGAGTGAATGAAAAAGAACAAAAATACACTCACCATTGTTGCACCTCTTTCTCTGTAACTGCAAGACAAAAAACAAAGAAGAGGGAAACATTAGTTTGCAGGGAGAGATGAAGGAAAACGTGTGTAGCTATCGAGTCTCACAGACGAGCCGGCCACCGGCCTCATTTATCTCCATTTTGCTCCAAACATCTGACACATCCTCTCATGTGACTGCAAACAGTGTCAACATGCAATTAAGAGTAAACAGAAGTGCACCATTATTGATTTGTGTATTTTATCAGAGGGAATGAGGATCTGAGCAGTCAGGGACAGTAGGTGGACTGAGAAGACAGGGACAAAAGATGGTCACAGATTACAGACAGAGGACACAGGATGTGTTATCATGTCCCCAACACACCAGCTCTCTCATCTGCCAATATGTAATCAACAAATCCCCTTTCTCTTTACTTTCTCTCATGTTAAACCTGAGCAAATTCCAGCCGTTGGGCCCTGGAGGATACTGCTGAAAACTAATAGAATTAGTTGAAGCAGGTTTCTATTTTTACTCTGCTGAGGATGGAGGGAGCGATGCACCTGTCAGGACTCAGTCTGAGCAACGAACAGCTCTTTTGTTCATTTGTTTCGCTGTGATGTTGAACAGTTGATTAGCTCTGAGGCGCGGGCACCGCAAGGGTCCGCAGACACAGAGTGAAAGTGAATGATTGAGGCTCAGACTTCCACAGAATACTTAATTAAATTACAATTATCTGACACACTCACTCAGAGAATATACACTGCTCCAGCTAATTAAAAAAATGATCAGGACAAAACAGAGAAAACTGCAGAAACAAGGTGACTGGAGTTGCAATATTCCGAGAATTTGTTGTAAACTTAGATTTAATGGGAATTCTTGGTATTTTAAATCTAGTTAGTAAAATATATTTGAGCATCTTCTGGACTGAAACAAGCAGATTTCAAGCACGTCCACTAGAGAATATGATGCTATTCATCCATCACATGCACACAGGCCCCTGCTGATGCAGGTGTACTGAAGCCAGGCCCCCTATCTGCACTGTACTCAATCACATGCACAGGTGATTGGTGATGAGAACCCTGGACTACTGAGGCCACACGTTTAGGCCCATCCATGACAGGAAGTGATTTTGCTGATATTATGGTGTAAATATATTTGATATGTGGGGTATTAGTGTTTAATTTGAACATGTCGTCATACACTAGACGGTTGCTGAGAAGTCACATGCTAACAATGGCTATAGCTAGTGCCAGTTCTTTGACCAGTTCCATAATTCCTGGGCTTCAGTTCTCATGGAAAGTTTCTGAGACGTTTCCATACATTTACATGTAATGTTGCGCCCCTTTCCAACGCTACATGCCACATTGATACAGTGTGTTCCTTGGTGTCTGCTGCCCTTGGAACAAATTAGCTTATCTATCAGCCTAAAACTGACCCGCTCAGCAATTCTCCACGAACGTCATCATGTGACCCGGCAATAAATGTCACGGTGAATCTCAGCACTGTCTGAGCTGCCATTAAATGGGTCTTTAAGTGTCCAAGGAGAGAATTTACCACAGTTCTGATGTATAACAAAATGGTCCATCAGAGGTGGTGGGTAATAATCAGTGGCACTGGGGGGCAGGGGGGAGCACATCCTGCATGTCCATCACAGTGAGTTTCTTCATAACTCTGACAACTTAATTGAAATATAACACGTACACATTATAAAATTCATAGTGTGATAGTAAGTTATCGTCCGATGACATGGGCTGGCCTACTTCCTGAAGGCATTCTAACACCGTACCAATCACACAGCTTGAAACACCCTTTGACTGTCACACAGGTGAAGCTGCAGGCGTTGTCAGTAATAACAAGCGGAAAAAAGGGCCAGTCTTTGCACAGCGGACTCTCACAGCTTCACTTCGCACACAATGTCATATCGACTGATGGAGATTCGTCTGCGCGGAAACACCTGCTAGAGATAAGCTACTGAAAGCAAGAGGACTCACTGAGGTGGTTATAATCAAGGGAGAAAAGAAAATGTACTTCAATGAAACAAAAAGTCCTATACACACACACACACACAGAGTAGTCTGTCAGGGGCCAACAGAAAGCACAGACCAAAATGGCAGACAAAGCGCCTCATGGGAGAAGAAGAGAAGGAACAGGACGGAGGGAAGCAAAACAGCAGGAGTCTGAGTCAAGAGAAAAAAGACTAAGGGGAATGATGTGGGGTGAGAAAAGCTTGGCACCTCTCTCAGCAATTGCTCACTAGATAAGATCCCAATTATACTATTCTATTCCCTGCTAAGAGGGCACTTAGGGGATGACGCTAGAGAGATGGGGTGAGATGGGGAGTGTGGGGGGGTGGGAGAGAGAGAAGATGGCAGCATGCAGCCCAGAATGAAGCCCTGTTGTCCTATGTATTTCCCCTCCCGCACCAGCTTTCTTAGATTCAGCTGTGTGTGTATGTGTGTGTGTGTGTGTGTTGAGACAGAGACAGAGAGAGAGAGAGAGAGAGAGAGAGACTGAGAGCCCACACAAATAAGTGTGATTAGGCAGCAGCCAGACGTTTACTCCCACTCACACCTGCACACTCAAATAACAATACTGCTCCTGAGATACAAACAAACTATTAACGACGTCACTCTGGGAGCTATCAATCTGAGCTCGAAGCATTTTATTATTTAGCAGGAGACGGTTATTAAACAAACAAAAATGAGAATGTTCATGAACATGAATACGCCTGCCACCCCACCCCCTGCAGAGAGGACGTTAGAATGGAAGCAGCATGAAAACTGCAATAACGTTAACATTAGTGCAACAGGATGCCACAATCAGAATTAGAATCAGGATCTGGTTTTATTGTGTGTGTTTAAACATACCAATAATTTGTCTCAAAGGAGAGGACCAGCAATCAGCATCAACAGAGAATAAAAATAGTAAGTACATAAAATACAAAATAAATAAAGAAGAAAAAAGATGCACTGCATACAGCAAAAGATAAAAAGATCAAATAAAAGATAAATAAAATACAACAAATACTACCCACAATGAACAAAGCTATATATATATATAAGCTAGCTGAGCAGTTTCTTTCTTTTCTGATGACAAGCAGAAAATATCCTCAGATACTCACAGTAGGTTTTTCTTGTCAGCTCCTCCACCACTTCTGGCTTGAGTTTGCTGTTTGATTTACCCATGATCTTCAGCTCTCCTCCACACCGTCAGATCCACCGTGGCAGTCAGCACCTGTTACTCCCTCCTCTGCCGCCTGCTCCTCTGCCAGAAACAAACAAACCAGGGCCAGTTTAGATGCAAACACCCCTGTCAAGTCGCACAAACATGATTCTGCTGTGGTTTGGTTTGCAGCAAACAAACAACTCAGTCTCATAGACGCCAAAGATGTTGCTCGTTCTGTCGCTGCAGTGATATGCTCAGTCATCAGCAGTCCAGACAGTCAACCCCCAGAAGAGCCAGCAGCTTGTTGAGCCTATACGAGAGCTGAGCGTCTACGTGTCCGCCTCATTTCTTCACAGCAGTCAGTGGGCGAAGAGTAGCGTTCGCTGCGTTGCTACCATCGTCCTTGGATACAAGAGTCACTCTGGGTTAAGCAGGCTCACTCCCTCACAGTCGTTCTCTGCTCCTCTCACTCCTCCCACCACTATCTCTCCTGCTCTGTGCTGAAGCAGAGGAATCCCACCTCGACAGCTGAGATAAGGAGGTGTATAAACTGAAACACAGTGAGCGCCGGTGGCACCCTTTGCACCCGCGGAATGTTTCAGGGAAATATCTTAATTAGTCAACGACTCTTTCAGTAGCGGACAGGTCATTAGTGATGTCATCGTTTGTGTATCCCAAGGTGTGCAGTGCCACACTGGGGGCCAGTTGAACTAGCTCAGTGAGTCATCTCACTTGTTTCCACTCTTGGAGTTGACCTCTGTGCCAGGAATGTTTGGGGAAGCGGCAACATGGAAGCGGATGAAGCCACATGCAACAAAAGGTCCAAAGTTTGGGAAAGTTTCACCTTGGACACAACCCAAAAAAAACTGCAACGCCGATGTGCGGCGAGTGGTGAAACACGGGTAAACCTCAGCTATGCATGACCATCTGATGAGGAAGCATGTTTTGGAAGTTCCAGACGCACCTCGCTAGGACAGTTAGCTCCCACGCTAGTAGCTAACACATGGGAGCCATTGTTTTTTTTGTTCTATTCTACAGAAGCGTAGAACTGCAATCACGAGATGTGCACCTTTTAATTCCGTAATTATGAGTCACTGCATCTGAGGTTGTGTCCCTCCAACCGATCAATGAGAAGAGATACTAGCTCCAGAGGGTCGGACACATTCTTCCTTCCATGTAGCCCCATGCTTTTTAAAACCCTTCTCAGCGTGCGTGTACTCATGATGATATCATCCACCGTGCTCAATAGTAAGAGAATAACGCCATGTTTCAGGATTCTGCCGGTTCAATCACTGGAATTTGTGATAGTAACTCAGTGCTGATCGTTTCTACTTATGGCAGCAATCCGCTTCTGTACAATTCATAATCTAAAATGTCGACCAGTCATTAGACTAATCGTTTGTTGCAGTTCTGTTCTGTACATATTCCTACGATGCAGTAAAACAGACATCTGGACTCCTGAAATAAGCATATGAGCTGTCAACCAGCCTATAAGTAGATTTGAAGAGTGACAGGTTCTTTTTCTCCTCCATTCTGACTCATAATTCTCCTGGTTCCCGGTGCGGTGATTTCCTCCTCGTCTGCGTCGCAGCACACAGGAGATGACAGGAGATGGGATAATGGAATCTCTGTGTATCAGGAGGCCTGGTGTTGGCACGTTGAAGCAAAACCACAGCAGCTGCGCCCACAAACAGGAAACAGAGTGTGCACCTTTACTGCAAACATCTGCTGTCTGCGTCCACGGACAGTGATGCTGCCGGCGCGTAGGTCATCCTCTCCTGTTCGCTCTCCAGTGTGGCGGCAGCGGTGGTGACGGAGATGAACACTGGGAAAATATACAGACAGGCAGACTGATAAACACTCAGACAATCTTTGAGAGCTTTGAGACGGAGGTGCTGGAAGTAGCTTTCAGGTAGAGAATGGACACATTCTTTCATTCTGTGTTGAAGGGAGAAGTAGAAAAGATGATAGGTATTCAAGCTGGAACAGGTGGTCAGAGCTGAACTTCCTGGGTTTCTAACAAACCACTGGCTGAATTCTGTGAGACAATGAGTGGAGTTGAAGCTGCTCAGGTGCTAGATGTTTCCTGTCACTGTCATGGCAACACACAGTTTGGAGCTACGGGACGGCGCTTTGCTAATGCAGCGGTTCACCGAGCTGCCGGCGCCGAGCAAACAGCAAACACACACGGACACAGTTGTTCCCCCCTGTCGTTTCAAGCCGTGGAGCGGTTTACCTGAGCTGAAAGCCGGGGACGAGCCGGGAGAAGCCTCCGTTCGGACGGACCCGTCGTTCGCCGCCGTTCTTCCGGAGCGACTCGCTGCCTCGCGTACGGTCGCGCGCGGCGCGCTGCCCTCGTGCAGCCGTCATGCTGTGACGTTGATGCCGGTCAGCGCCACCTCAGCTGCGCGCGCACGCACACGTACCAACACGCACTCAAACACAGTCACAGTCACAGTCACACAC
>CAAKHB010008290.1:111375-113875 GCA_901007665.1 Aeoliscus strigatus
GACCAAATCCAAGAGATATGAATATAGAGATACAGAGGAAACTGAACAAAGGACAAACGTTCTATTGTTCAACAATGGACTATTGATATATGTATATATTTGAATGTCATACAAAAATACTATATGTTCTCCTTGTCCGCGAATAAATGAATGTGAAATCTAGTGTTTGTGAGATGGAGGTTTCAGACTTTGTTCCAGATCATTTTTGACGCCACAAATCGTGCAAATTGCCATGGAAACACTTCAGTAAAGTTTTTTTTTTACTCCAGTGAATCGGATGCTTCATAGAGTCAGATTATGACGCCCCTAGGAAATTACTTTTATGACTGAATGTGAAAACACACATGAACTTCACGCACATCCTCCCCCACACTGAGAATTGTTTATTAGATAGAAGTATTGAAAATGTAACCAACCAGTGGCAACAGCTGAGCTACATTCATTGAAGTTTACAAAAATGGTCAAACACGTACAGTCAGGCAAAGCTTTAAAAAACAACTACATTTCCCAGAATGCAGCAAATAAGCAGGCTGTTCAAATCCATGGCTGCCAAAGCAGATATGAAATTTAATTATGAACGTTTGCAGTGTGTGTATAAATATTCACTTCAGGAGAAGTGAGACACACAGGCTTCATTGATATGAAGTGAACTGATGCAATAGTTTATCTTACTTCTTCTGTTCGGAATAGAATAGAATAATGTGGGTGCAGCAAAACGCTGGTTTCTAACCACAGTGATAAGTGCTGTGGATGGAGCTGGTGCAGAGTTTTTTAAATGGATATCAGATACAGGAACTTCAGATATGGACATTTTGAGACGTAATGGTTTGAAGAAAGAGATTTTATCGGTCTAAATCACAGCAGCATCTTTTTCCCACAAGACCCAATTTATTCTGGTTGTTCATCTTGTCTTAGACCATCGTTTGCAACGTTGCATATGTGATTCATCAGAGATGTGCAGCCCTGCGCCAACAGGCTGTGTTCCAATCAGAGCGTTCCTTCAACTGGCGACTCAAAGGCTGGTTTCTCTTCTGAAACTGTGTTTGACGTTTCAAACAAATGTGCTGAATTGTAGTTTTGGGAGCATTTTCCTCCAAATATTTAGTCTAATACAATCCTAATGTCATGATTACATGCAGACTCACACAGAAGATTAAATACATTAATGTCCAAATTCATCCAGTATGAAATGTATCAAAGCTGCCAGTCATCACAAAATGACTCGTCAGAAATCAGCAACTGTTAAATCATTATTATAAGCTCCTGTGCTGCTCAAACAGCTGGAGAATCGTGTTTATTTCAGACTTCCACTGAGTTTCAGCACCTCCAGTGTCACTACCTGGAAGGAATCGACTCCATGCAGGCTGTGCAGCATCAGCCAAATATTAAATAAAATACTTTTAATCAGCAGAGAAAACACAACAAGTTTGAAAACTGTCAGCAGGAGGAAACATTCTTTGTCCTTACAGATTTTTGTATATCACCAACTGAGGAGACATCACATGTTCACGAGGAAAAACATCCAGGTGTCAGATAAACAGATGTTATGAGGGGATATTTTAATACTGTGATTCAGCTTCAGATGCATCACACTGACAGTTTTATTAATAGTCAGGTAACAAACTTAGAACAAACAGGCCCAGATGAGATGTGTTGGAGCTGCGCTATTGTACGTGACTTATTGTCAGATGAATACAAGCAGCATGCTCACGTCAGAAAGGATTTTACTGATTGTTACTTATGGCATTGCATCTCTGCTTCCGTTATATATTTCTGGGTCAGAAATGAACGTCTTCATTTGCTTGAAATCCTTTCATACACAGAAACATTCCAGCAGGAATAATTCTCATCAAACTCCTCGTTAAAGAGCTGGGTTGTCAGAGAGAATCAGGTGAACATTTACGCACATGAATCTTTTACAACGGTGACAGATGGAGGGAATGACAGAGATCAGCCTTTTATCCCTGGGCCAGAGGGTGCCTCCACATAGATTCACCACGAGCTGAAACACCACGAGGTCTCTGTGAGCCTGATGTGCATCCAGGAGGTGGTGGGAGACGATCGGTTAATAAATGCTCCAACGTTCATTCCATGAAGAACGAACCGCTTTTCTGCAACATAACATTTTCCTGAGGCGTCGTCTGTTGTGCCTGCTTGTGTTTCCCATATGGACTGCAGATATATAATTTAGAACATCATAAATATACAATTGCTTAGTTCCCTGTGAGCAGACAGGAGCATGAGGAACGAGTCTAGTAAACTCAGTGAATCCACTGAGTTTCTGCTGCTGTAAGGGCTGGAAACACCCAGCTGTTCCTTCAGACAGTGGTCAGATACCTGACTAATGGGGCTTGAATTGCAGCTTCATGGAGATAAACTGTTCCCCTCTCAGGAGCAGGAGGAGCAGGGGGAGGAGCGGCTTCTTTCACAGGTTTGCTGGAGTTGATTAAATGCATGTCGAAGTGAAGTGGGTTTAAATCACAGACATTAAAACTTTACC
>CAAKHB010008290.1:118875-131494 GCA_901007665.1 Aeoliscus strigatus
AATAATAATAATAATAATAATAATTAGCTTTGTCTTAGAAACATTTTAAGAGCTGGATTCCAGCTTTGGACCTTGATGGTTGGATGTCTTGATGCTGACGTCTATAAAACTCAGAGTTTTCTGTCGTTGCAGCCATGTGAGCGAACACAGCTGGACTTCATGGCGGAGCAGTGCTCACAAACCAACCTACAGCCGCTCTACCTGCAGCCACACATGGCCTCCTACTACACCTGGATCCCCGCCGTGGGCTTCTCACAAGGTGAGACCACACAGAACACACTTGTGGAGCTGATGCTGGGGCATTCATAGGCAACTGGACTTGTTGTTTGCTTGAAGACATTCAAGCAAACAACAAGGATAAACCCAGCAAGACGCCATGACCTGAATGTCAGAAGCTTCACACACCTGCGACTGATGTTTGTGTGACTGTTTCCAGGAGACGAGCAGTGCAGGTTCATGTGTCAGTCAGAGGGAGAGAAGTTCATCGTGAGTCGTGGTTCTCAGTTTGTGGACGGAACACGTTGTGAGCCACCCAGCCCACTTCCCCTCGGCGCCACGGCCGCTTGTCTGAGAGGAACATGTCAGGTAGAAAAGATATTAAACACACCGGCGAACAGGCATTATCATTGTAAATAATCACTCACCTGTAAAATGCTGCTGGATTGTTTGAATTGTTTGTGTTTGTCTCTGATAGCTGTTTGCGTGTGATGGAGTGTTGAACTCTGGGAAAGTGATGGATGTGTGCGGCGTGTGTGGTGGAGACGGCTCATCCTGCAGTTTGATCTCTGACTTGTACACTGGCGGTCAGACCAGAGGTGACACATACACACACACACACACACACACGTACATTCTGTCAGTTCAACAGTTCATACTTCGTGTTTCAGAGTACACCACCTTCCTGTCTCTGCCCCTGAACGCCACACAAGTTCACGTCGTAAACAGAGCTCCTCTGTTCACTCACATGGGTGAGTGGCAGCTTCACGTTTCCCTCTGTCAACACACAACACGTGTGTTCAGGTTCAGGTCGATTTTATTTCATCGTGTGTAAAAAGCGCGTCTGTCTTAAAACATTAAAGCATGACAAGACAGAACATTGATGCAAAGACAAAGACAAACACAAACTGCCGTGTGATAAAAATCAATGGTAAAGAGAATATAACGATACAACAACAATTCAAAATCAATAATGTGCAAATGAAGCGCACGTTTCCATCATGATGCCAGTCTGACAGAAAAACTTTGTGAGATGCACATTTTCAGCGGTTTCCTCTCCTCCCCAGCTGTGATGTTCAGAGATCAGTACGTGGTGTCTGGGACAGGCAGCATGTCTCTGAACGTGTCGCACCCGTCGCCACTGGATGAGAACTCACTCCAGTACCGCCTACACCTGACCCCTGACCTTCTACCTGAGACAGAGGAGCTGCTGCTGCCTGGACCGGTGCAGCAGGAGATCCACATTCAGGTCTGCAGGAGGTTCTTATTCCTTTATGGGACACTTACTGAAATTCTTAAACATCACAAGAGCTTTTAGAGGATATAAAAATATATTTCTATTTTTTATTAAATAAATGTAACTTAATATAATAATACACTTAATTTAACTATGTTTTTCTGTCCAGGTTTATCGCAAATACGGGAAAGAATATGGAGAGAAAACAAATCCAGATATCAGCTTCCAGTTCTTTGTTCCCATCAGACACAGCGACGTCAAACCCAGCTGGGTTTTCTTCACACATCCCTGCTCCGTCTCCTGCGGATCAGGTACATGACAGGTCACAGCGACTGAACGTCTGGCTCAAGTGTCAGAGGTCAAAGTACTCAAAGAAGAAAAAAACAGTTCAGATTTAGATTCTAATCACGTGTGCAAATGAAATAGTTTCGAACATATTTTGTGCCATTTACTTTCTCCAGCACAATAACGATAAATTCGATCTCAAACAGCTTGAAAAAATTAATTGTGCAAAAAAAAAACAAGAAAATAAACTGAAACTGTGTTTCCGAAAGGAAAATAAATAATAATAGTTATTTGTGAAATGCTTTAGTTTATTCATCATCCCCCACTTGCTCCAGTTGCAGGTGGCGGTTCGGCTGGAGCAGACAACCATTCACGCACACATTCACACCCAATTGAGTACCTGAGTAACCTTCTCACTGTCGACAGCGCTAAACACTGTTCCACCGTGTCGCCCAAAGTTGCTGTAATTAATTTCACCTACACCTAATTTAACACAGTGTGTCATATTTGGGTTTTTTGTGTTCCTCCAGGTGTACAGGAGCACGTGCTCGTCTGTGTGGACAAACACACCAACCAGCGTTTGGATGAACAGAAGTGTGATGCACCAACTCCACCTGTGCCCCCCCACTCCACATGCGAGCTCCTTCCGTGTCCCCCCAGGTGAGTCTGTCGTCCATCCTGCAGGACAGAGAAGAAGAGAAGAGTTGACATGAGCATGAACTGTCTTCCAGCTGGGATGCTGGGGCATTTGGAGCATGTAGCGCCTCCTGTGGTGGAGGAGAGCGGGTGCGCCCTGTCACATGTGTCCAGACACAGGGAGCAGATGTTGTGAAGGTTCCAGATGTTCAGTGTCTGACTGACTCAAAGCCGAACGCTGTTGAAAAATGCAATGTCCAACTCTGTCCAGCCAGGTGCGACGTCTACATATGTAACATCAGCAACCAGCAAACCTCCATGGAGCAGTGACGTCATGGATGTGTGTGTGTGTGTGTGTGTGTGTATGTCACAGGTGGCATGTCTCAGAGCAGGGGGGTTGTTCAGCAGTGTGTGGACCCGGGCAGTTGACACGTGTTGTGTCATGCGTCCGTCTAGTGGACGAGCAGGAAGTTGAAGTGGACCAGAGCTTGTGCCCACAGCAGATCAAACCGCCTGAGTCTGTGTCGTGTGTGGTGGACGTGTGTCCTCTCGGCTGGGAGACAGAGGGACAGGTGAGAGAACACCTTTGCTCACTCTCACAGCAACAGGACATCCATCCACTCCACACCTGTCCTCTGTGACGGCAGAACGTCCTCAGCGACAGACACAGGACATCATTCCTATCCACTGACATCACCATGTTCAGTATGTGTTAGGATGCATTTACACAGGACAGAAAATGTGATGCTTCATAATGTCCTGTTTTTGTTTTTTACACAACTTTCAAATTTGTACACTCTGTTGTGATTTCTACATTGTTGTAAATTTTTTAAGTATTAAAGTAAAAGTATTTTCTCGGTTTTCTGGTTATTTTTCCTTTTTTGTTGTTGTTATTTTGGATATTTCACTTATATGATTTTCTGTTGTGTTTTTATCTTTTAGGTTGTTTGTGTGGAATCAATAAATAAAATGAAGGACAATATTCACCACAACTGTCCTGCATTATATTCAATCCAATATTCAGTATCAATGTTTTTGTATAATAACATATGTATCTCACCTTCTACTTTTCATATTGTTCGGATGATTGTAAATACAGTTCATTTGTTAACATGTGTCCATCCATCTGTCCATCCATGTAGCATTTTCCAAATGTGACATGATTCTATTTTGCCCTGACCAGAACCAAGCTGCTGTAAAGTCCAGTTTGCTGCCTCGCTCTCGTCAATCTCCAGTGTTTGTCTGGAGTCCAGTGATCAGCCAGTGCTCCAAGAGCTGCGGCAACGGTGAGTGCATGCACGCATGCACACGCATGCCTACACAGAGTCAGACAGGAACTATCAGGGGTCAACAACTTTTTTTTAAATTTTCTGTTCTTTTCATTTTCATTTTGTGCTTTGGGACAGTTCTGTTGTGTGGGGTTACAGTGGATCTCTGGTATATGGTACCTACATATACATGTCTGTACACATAATAACAACAATATTGATCAATATTGAACTCTCACCAACATTTGTTCATATGATGCTATACCTGTCATAGTTTAATCCATTCTTTATAGTCTAGTGGAGATGTACTTTTCCATAACCTAAGGATATTTTGCTGTGACCATCCCACCCTCTATGATAACATATGTATTGCTACATATGTTTTGACACTCCTATTGTTTGTGTTTGGTCATCCAGTCAGCATATTTTTGGTGAGAATCTCTATCTCCAGAGCCCTCCCCAGATGTTACTTTCATCCAAAATGGTTGTATCAAATTACATTCCCATAGCACATGTAGGAAAGTCCCTGGCTTTGTTCCACATTTCCAACAGAGAGGGTCAACAATCTTTCTGAAACTACGAGCTAACTCAAAGGTACTGAGTAATCAATGGGGCTACCAGTTTGATACTCATTTCGGAAAATAACACAATTGCACTGTTCAACTGATGACAGTGCTATTTTTAGAACAGGCCTGTGGGCACCTCACGGGGTCCCCGTGGGCTACCTGGTGCCCTTTGGCACCGTGTTGGTGAGCTCTGCTATGTATCCTATACAACGTCCAAAACACAGCTCACATCATAGAGGAATTGTGTTCTTCTGCAGGAACCCGGCAGGTGTGGTTCTCCTGCGTGGACCATCAGACCCGACTGGGGGCGAGTGACTCCCACTGCGATGCCTCCACCAGACCCCCCCTGAAGACTGAGACCTGCAGCACATCTCCCTGCCCACCCATGTGAGACTACGTGGAGATGACTCATGACTCAGACACACGAGTTGAATATCAGAGGTGTGTTCATGTACCAACAGGTGGCGCTCTAAGCCAGGGGTCTGCAGCACGACCTGCGGCGGCGGAGTCTCCAATAGGGTGCTGTACTGTGCTCAGGAGACACATGGACAGGAGGAGGTGTTGGAGGACGCTCAGTGCACCAACGTCCCCAAACCCACAACTGTTGTGTCCTGTAACACGCACAGCTGCCCGGCCAGGTGACACACACACACACACACACACACACACACACACACACACACACACACACACACACACGCTCTGGACCAGTGACCTCATCACCTTAAATCTGCAGATGGAAGGTTCTGGGGACGTCTTCCTGTTCTGTGTCATGTGACCTGGGTGTGGCTCAGAGGACGGTGTCCTGTGTCCAGTTCACGGCAGGAAAGGAGAGCGAGGTGTCGGAGGAACGCTGCCGTGCGTCGGTCAAACCGGCAACCACAGTTCCATGCCTGGTACAGCTGTGCACCTTCAGGTGGGAGGTGAAGCCGTGGAGCCAGGTACAGACGCAAAATACACAACATCACTTTTTTAAGAATCACAGTCTGGAAGAAAAACCGCTTCAAATACATCAGACAATGTGGCAGTGAAGGTTTTTACAGTCGTTTTTAAATAAGTGTGTTCTGTTGCTAAACTCATTTTCACTGAATATGTTGGTTGATGATGGTGACAATGAAGTGGCATATTTAATTCATGTAACTTTCTACTCTTGATATACAAAAACTATAAACTGCAGTTCATAATTCCAATCAGCCCATCTTAAAGGACTATTCCGGGCATTTTTCTACTTTACGTGATGGGATTGTGTTTTAAAAACAAATGTGCTCCCATCTCCGATCAATGCAAGTTATTCTGCCGAACAATTTGACTCTGACTTGTTTCCAGTCAGCCTGGATTCAAACAATAGGCGTGTTTGTTAAAAAAACAAAAAAAACAAAACAACCTGAAAATACCCGTCAGTGTAAACTAAAGATCCGAAAGTAATATGAACATATAACTCTGTACTGAAGCTCAGCTTGTTTGATGTGAATGGCTTGTTCCTCCCAGTGTTCGGTGTCGTGTGGCTACGGGATCCAGTCCAGGACTGTGTCCTGCCTGGGCCCGTCCACGCCGGAGCCGCTCAGCCCACAGCTCTGCCTGCACCTGCCCAAGCCCATCACCATCCAGGGCTGCTCTGTGGACAGCTGCAGAGACCTCACACCCACCACC
The DNA here is from genome assembly GCA_901007665.1 of Aeoliscus strigatus. Taxonomy (NCBI): domain Eukaryota; kingdom Metazoa; phylum Chordata; class Actinopteri; order Syngnathiformes; family Centriscidae; genus Aeoliscus; species Aeoliscus strigatus. The sequence continues at coordinate 124,734 of CAAKHB010008290.1, forward strand.
GGCCCTCCTGCAGCACACACACCCACACCTCTGCACAGACGCCATCATCTCACGCCGAGTCCCACACAGGTCTCCCCCCTCCAGCGGGTCAGCGCCAGATTCAGAGCTCGACCTAAACCCGGTGAGGAGGCACAGACTAACACACATCTCATTAACAGCTGCATCATGACAGTGTGTGTGTGCCAGGTGTGTGTGGACAGCTGCTCCTGGGAGAGTCAGGCACGGTGGACCTGAGGAACATCACCGGCCGCTGCACCGTGTCCATCGGTCGACCTCTGGATGAGGTTGTTCACATCAGAATCGAGTCGGGCTCGTTGAACTGCAGGAAGAGTGAGAACAATCTCGCATGTCTCACTTCCCGTTCCATGAGGTCTACAATCACGTCTGAGACCTCCTGTGTGTGACCCTGCAGACGAGTCCGTGGTGTTTTTTGATCGTCTGGTGTTTGTGAAGAAGTGTGAACGGGCGTCGGGCAGCGAACTGACGACCAGAACCAACGTTCTTCTGGTGCGGCAGCATCTTCTCACACCTGGGGGCGGCGTCATGCTCAGCTACAGCTCACAGAGGAACGCCAAGAGGAGCCATCAGGGTAAACTGATGCCACTGGGTGCAAACGCCTGTTGTTTTGGTGATGTTGTTGTTGTTGTTGTCAACTGACAGGATGTTGACACAAACTGCAGCCTTCAGTTCCTGGTGTTGTATCATCCACCTAAAACGAACGTTCTGCTCCACAGATTGCGATGTGCAGCTCTTCACCTCCGAGGGCGTCTTTGAAAACCCAACGACGTCCAGCACCAACCACACCTGTCGAGTCCTCATCAACGCCCCTCCCTCTGCCAAGATCCGAGTACAAGCACTGAACATCGGATTGGTCTTCAACGCCACCAACCTGCAGTCCACGTACATCACGGTGGGACGTTGTCGTGGTAACGCTCATCATGCTGCGTCAGCTGTAACTTTAACTGTGTGTAACTCCTCGTGTCTCCTTCAGATCCGAGACATGAACGCGCTCAAGACCAACGTGTTCCAGGGGTCGCAGCTGTTCCTGTGGCAATCCTCTGGGAACATAGCTGAGATCGAGTTCCATGGCGACTACCTGCGCTCTGACCGGAGCTTCAGAGCTGAGTACTCTGTCATCAAACGCTGATGTAGTTTCTTAAAAGACACTTTGACGCCACAAGATCCATCTGGTCAGTGCACTAGTCATGTTCAAAAGAATCAAATCTAATGATATGAAGCACAGGTTCAGTTCACGTCATGTTTTATATATTTGTACGTATTCAACCCAGTAATAAAATATATTTCCCTCAGTGAGAAATGTTTTTCATTTCATAGACTTAAACTCCAGAGAACATTTACAGCATTTCCCACATTTCACTCACTCGGTCCTTGTGAGTCGGCGCCAGCGAGGCGTTCTGCCCGCTCAGCACTCAGCTGAAGCCGTGTCCTCCAGCAGAGCTCTCATGTCCAGCAGAGCCTCCTGCACCGCCTGTGCAAACCTGGCGGCGTTGGTTTCCTCACAGCTGTTGAAAGCCGTGATGGCGAAGTTGATGTGCTCGTCCATGGGATTGTAACACACTCCGTAACCGTCCGGCACCATCGGACCAAAACACATGACGCAGTCGGTCCTGGAACCAACCTGGACGCGGACAGACGACAGACACGCGTCAGTCAACAAACAAGAAATAATCTGAGGCTGAGTCATGAAAGAGTTGATTTGCTGAATGGAGAATATTTTCCTTCATCAGTTTTTAAATCTACGTATTTCTTCCCTAATTTGGATTCATTCTTACTCATTTTTTTCTTTTGTATTAATTGTATTAATAATACAATTTCCTCGATAAAATTAAAAAATCGATTCTTTTCACATTTTCTTTTCCCTCATAGGTTTTATCTTTCCTCCTGTGTTTCCTCAGCTGCTTGTTTAATGGCTTTTGTTTTATGATTCAAAGCTCGTAAAGCAGACCTTGTATAAATAAAGTTTGATTGATCCATCGGTCACCTGGCTGGTGAGCAGATTGTAATGATGAGCCACGGCGAAGGACGTGTCCATGAAGATGGCCGGCATGGACGTCAAGTCCTCAATACTCTGCATCTTGAGCCCGAGCAGGTGTCGATCGATGGCGTTTCCGTGAATCGCCTGAGGGCGAGACACTCAATGACAACCCATTTCTTATCGATGCAGATGCTGCTGAGCGGCGGTGCTCACGTTGTACGTGTTCTCCTGATGCGTCTCTGCGGCCTTACGCAGCAGCGCCAGCCTCTCCGGGTTCTGTGGGAAACATTCCCTGTTCAGTCGGACTGGGTTCGTCTGCCTCAGCGGTGGATTTCACCTGTATCTGAACCGTACCTGTGTCTGAGGGTTTTGCATCGCCTGGACGAATCTGAGCGAATCTGCTGAAGTCACTCGGATGGTGTCGGTGCGCCCGTATTTGAACATTCGTAACGACGCCGTCTCGTACGTGGAGCAGAGCGTGTTATACATCCTGACCGACAAAAACACGTATGATAAGAAGACGTTCTCCGGCCTTTACCTCGGCCCACAGCAGGATCCTCACCTGAAGTATGCCAGCTGGAGAGACATTTGCACAAAAGCGTCCGGACTAAGTTTGTGCTGCTTTGGGAGATTTCGTCCAAACTGAGAATGCATCAGCACCTTCACGTCCAGGTCATGGACCATTCTAGTCAAACACAAAGAAACGAGTAAGTTATGGGGCATAAAAGCTTCAGGACGGAAGAGGGCCACGTAAATAAAAACTGGAGTGAGAGCAACATGTAAACTACTTGATTTCTGAGATTAAAATCAGAATTCCGAGACAAAAGTCATCTCACACCAGTTACACATTCACGTGGCCCTCATCCTCTTCCGTACTTTAGAAACACCAGCAGCTACAGCCGACATACATGTTCATATTCTGTTTGGCCCGTTCGATGTCATTCTTCACCTCAGGAGTGATGTTGAAGCGCAGTTTGTGTGGCATTGGCAGCGGGATCATAGGCGAGCGGATAAAATCAGTCTTCTGCCTGTTCACAGAACAAAAAATAATAAAAAATCACCCAGTTCGTGCACGATGAGTGAACGTGCTGATCTCAAAACATGAAGTTAAACTTACATATACTTTACGACATAATCGATGAGAAACACAATGGGAGGACCCTCTGCAGGGGCGTGTTCGTACACCAGCCCGCACGTACCATCCTCACCCACTATGAACTGAGGAAGATAAGATTAGATAAGATCATGCACGTAACAGTAATACAGCTGATAAAATACAATCTTATTTATTTATTCTTGTAAAATAATATAATACAATGAAATAAAATACAATAAATAGCACTGCAAATGCTAAATGGACACACCGTAATAATATTTGAGTGGAACTTACCTGAAGGGTCTTGTCAAACCAGCGATTGCCGCTGTTCCAGCGTGCCCCCCCTCCGTGCAGCATCTGTGCGGCCACGCGGCTCAGGTACAGCTCGTCTGACACACGAGGCATGGGAGCGTCCAGACAAACCGTGAAGATACTTTTCTGTATGGCACGCACCGACTCTTTGTTTGTCTTGTCTGAGGAGTAATGAGGAGGAATGACAGTCTGATACAGCTCTGGAGTCAGAGGAGGAACCCGGTGCGTCTCCTCTGCTTACCTTTGATCAGGTTGTTGTAGGCTTTCCCCCACGTGTTCCGGTGCTGTGATGTTAAGATGCCAACAGGCTCTTTGTTCGTCTGCAGCGAGGAGTTCCAGATCTTTTCCAGCTGCATATAAATCTGATCTGCTGTCAGCGGTGTGCCGTCGCTGTTGTACACGTCCAAGACAAAAAACTGGGAGAGAAAAACAAATGTCACCTGGGGTCCGTTTCAGGCAGCAGGTTCAGTGGAAGAGTTGGTTTGATCCTGAAATTAGGAACAAATCTGCAGAGTTTTCAGTTTTATTTTCAAATAAACTGGCAGAAATCAAACCAAACGTCTTTAGAGTTTCATGTTTCATTCAATGAGGAGAAACTGATTTCAGGATTAAACAACCTCTTCACGGCTGGTCCTCAAGTACTGGGGGCGTGAAGGCAGCAAAGAACAACAGCGCCACCTAGAGTACCTGAAAGTTGTGAACCACGGTGATGTGAGTGGGAGGTGTTTTCCCTAAAGTGTGATTGATGACAGTGTCCCGCTTTGGTCCGGGAATGCGGCAGGAGGACAGGATCTGGTAATACTGGTCCATGCACAGCGGCTTCCTGCTCAGATACTCCACAGGCAGGGTGTAACTGAGGAGCATCACACAACAACCATGTGGTAAATCTGAGCAAATCATCATCAGTGATCCATCTTTTTGTCATGATTAATAAAATAAAAGAAAGGAACGCTTTTTTAGGAAAAGGAAAATTTAATTACTCTCAGTCTTACTTACGTGTCGATCATTTTTTTAAACTCCAGAACTCCTGCAATCAGTTTGGCAGCGAACCTGTAGATGAAACAACATACATGTCATGTGTTATCGATGTTCACTGACCTATACAAACCCAAAGCAGCTTTGCTTGAGTATTAGTGCACGGGGCCACCGTACTGACTTCATGTCCCATAGGTCACAGTCGTCGAAAACAGCTGAGCGACGCTGGCAGCAACCAGCGGCTTTAAATAGTCTCAGTGAAGGTCGGTTTGAAACTCCAGTTTCACGCAGCAAACTTGTTTGTACTGGACGTCAACATAAAGTAAATCACCTCGCCCTCCCACTTCACTATCACTTAATAAACCCATTTGTGGGTTTATTGAGTGATAACTGGAACGTGTGGGAGGAACAACTACAACTGGAACATGAGTGCTTCCTATTATTCCTGCTTTAACTTTCACTGTTGACTTAACCAACCACATTTGAATATTTACCAAAGTTCACTGTGTTCAGAACCAATTCCATGACAAAAAGGCCTTCGAACTGTTGTTTTTAATTCTAAAACATGGAAAATTTCTCTTTTTAACATTAAACAGTTCCATCATCATCTCTCACCACATCTGTCCTTGGCGATCCTGGAAGTGCATGCGTGGCAGGACGACCCCGGGGCTGGTGCACACCGCCACTGGCATACGACAGTCGAGGTACGCAGACTGCATCCACCATTCTGAGAGCTGCACCAACAAACAGCAGCGTTACCAACACCACCGGATGCAGGTGTTCAACAGAAGTCACATGATACAGATGTTTCTGTGTGGAAAACAATCCAATAATTCCCTTCACCGTTTCATCACATCACTGACTCAGCAGTCTCTCTGCTTCAATTTAAGAAGAACTGTGACTTAAAAACCTGAACTGCTGGACTTCCCTCAAGAAACATGACTGACCTTTGACCTTTTCACCCTGCAACATAAAAGCTAAATACACCAGATATGATCTACCCAGTTGTCTGTCTTGCGGGCTCGTCTCTCCAGGCCTTTCTGCAGCCTCTCTCCCACCCCGCCCTGGAGAAACTCCTCCACCAGCTGCCGGGTGTGTTCCAGCTCTTCCTCACTGACGATGGGCTCCAGCATGGCCAGGTAGCGCTCACACGTCTGCTTCAAGGGCGGCACGGGCAGCTTGGGTAAATCCTGCTGGTGAGCCGAGCATCTCTGCTGGACGTGCGACCCTGGCCGGACCAGGCGACATGGCCTCACCATGCCTGGCCGCAGCTGGAAACATTGAGGTGGGAAGGAGGTGAATGAATTAAGATGGGTATGAAAGTGGAATCACTGACACTTGATCTCATTCACCATCTCACAGCTGAGTCTGAGGAGTAGATGAATGCAGATTTGGGGAGACTTAGTTGAGGTGAAACACGAGCAGGCTTCAGAGCTGTGAACTTTGAAATGAGTGACACGATTGGGTTTGTGAAAACGGACACCAAAACATCTACAATTTGTTTGGTGACGACTGGCAACGTATAAATAGACTCAGTGGGACCTTTGGAATGTTGTCTAAAACAAACAGGTGAAGAACAGATATCTAGCTGATGGACACAATTGAATCCATCATCTGACAATATGAGCGGATGTAAAGATAAAAATATCTTAAGGCTTTATGAGTTCAATAACATACGGAATTTCCTTTCACTTGCAGACAGCAGTAAAAATAATTTCCACTAATTCTTTTAATCATAGTGAAGAGAAACAAGCCAACGTTCAACTTCCGGCGCGTCTTTTCAAAATAAAACTGTCATAATTATGGCCGCGCTATGTAACATTGTTATTATTATTATTATTGTTGTTGTTGTTGTTGTGTTAATGCCATTTCTTTGCAACGTCTACAATGGGCATCAGTCAATATGAATAAACTAAAGGGGACTTTAATTAGTCTCCTTTAACACATTAAGCTAACAGTGTACCTGCTAAAGCTAGCTACCTGCGACAGCTATTAACATTAATATTATTCCATGTCACATAAAAAAAACATGTTTGACCGTTTGCAGCGTTAAACCACGGGTTACAATTTAAACCTGACATTGCCCCAGCTGTAGTATCCTGTCCTGTCCCACCCACACCCTCTACCTCCTCCAGCTCCAACAACAACAACAACAACCCCACCACCACCCTCCGGTCCGCTCGGCCCGATGATCGAACCCACCGAACCGCTGCTGCCATGGTGAAAATTGAGGTCGAAGAGAAAGCACTCACCGCCGCTCGGACACAGACAGCCCACATGTCATCAGACAGACGCGCTGCAGTGTTTGGAACCGGCGGAGCTTCCGGCTGTCATGTCTCAAGGACAAACCGACGGTCTATTCTCAGCCGGCCGACCCCCACC
>CAAKHB010008290.1:145484-158448 GCA_901007665.1 Aeoliscus strigatus
GGAGAGGGAGGAGGGGGGGGGGGGAGAAGGAGGGGGAGGAGGAGAAGGGGGAGGAGAAGGAGGAGGAGGAGAGGGAGAAGGAGAGGGAGGAGAAGAGGGAGAAGGAGAGGGGAGGAGGTCTGGAGAGAGCAAGAAAAGGTGAAGGAGGAGGAGAAGAGGGAGAAGGAGAAGGGGGAAGGAGGGGAAGGAGCAAGAGAAGGAGAGGGAGAAGGAGGAGGAGGAGAAGGAGGAGGAGGAGAAGAGGGAGAAGCAGAAGGAGGAAGGAGGGGAAGGAGAAGGAGGAGGAGAAGAGGGAGAAGGAGAAGGGGAAGGAGCAAGAGAAGGTAGAGGAGAAGAGGGAGAAGGAGGAGAAGGAGGAAGAGAGGGAGGAGGAGAAGGAGGAAGAGAGGGAGAAGGGGAAGGAGGATTGAGGGGAAGGAGAAGGAGGAGGAGAAGAGGGAGAAGGAGGAGGAGAGAGAGGAGGAGAAGGGAGAAGGAGGAGAAGAGGGAGAAGGAGGAAGAGAGGGAGGAGGAGAAGGAGGAAGAGAGGGAGAAGGGGGAAGGAGACAGAGGAGAAGGAGGAGGAGAAGGAGGAGAAGGAGAAAGAGGAGGCGAGGTAGAAGGAGAAGGGCTGAAGGAGAAGGGGGGAAGGAGAAGGGGGGAAGGAGAACGAGACGGAGAAGAAAGAGAAGGAGAGGCAGAAGACAAAGGTGAAGAAAGAAGAAGAAGAAGAAGGATAAAAATTAGAGGGAGAGGGTGAAGGAGTAAGAGCAGGAGCCGGAGAAGCAGGAGGTGGAGGCCTGTCCCAACAGGATTCACTTATCCTGCATCCAGTCCACCCCCACGGAGATTAGTCCTACGCCCTGAGTGAACCCACCGACCTACGAACATCTCTCAAAGACCAACCAGCAACCCCCACAACACACACACACACACACACACACACACACACACACACACGAGAACCTTAGAGGAGATCCAACATGTGAACACACTGTGTAGATGTGCAGGCCATAGAATGTCGTTTTATTTGTCTCAGCGCTGACAAACGTCCATTTTGGTGCAAACCAGCAGCAACGGGACCGAGAGCATTTTCTCCTGATGAAGTCACCACATCTGTGGTTCTGAACACTTGGTACTTTGTGTGTCAGTGTCTACGCTTTCCTTCGCCTCCATCCCACATGGCTGAATCCACACGTTCCAGCAGCAAACACACACTTCATGGATGTAAATAATCACAGAGGGTGTGTGTGTGTGTGTGTGTGTGTGTGACCCCCTCGCTGACGGCTGGCTGTTTCTCTCAGTGTCCACCTAAACTCCCAGGAGGTTTCAGGCAGCAGCTGAGTGTTCAGCGATGTCTGCAATTATCCCGTGTCTAGACAATGTCTAGTGAAAGACGAGGAGATGCAGGAGATGAACGAGCGGCGCTGTGGAGAAGAAAAGCTCTGCAGCAGATACAATGTGTTTCCGTTGGTGACATGCTGGTGAGTGAAAGGGGAAGGGTCAGACCAAGAACAACGAGCCAATCATCAAACCAGAAAAGGTTATTTTGAGAATCAGCTGAAATCAAGTAATGTTATAAATCCTTTTTTTTAATGACATCCCAGGACATCTGAAGATCATGTTCTTTCCTATAGAACCAAGTGCTTTAGTTTCTTATGTTGTTTTTTTTTTTGTTCATCGGTGGAAAAAGCCTTTATTCCTCAAAACTCCTCTGTGTGCTGGAAAACTCCTTCAAGGCTCAGGACACATCCACAGTTTCTACACGCCATCTCCAGAATGGTTTGTGTCCACACAGACCAGTGCAAACACTGTAGTATATCATCCAGGCCTGTGAGTGGCGCTATAACGCTACCACAGAAATACACCACAAACAGAGAAGACATGGAGAATGGGACATAAACATATTAAGAAGAAGGAGAATACGAATGGCGCTGGAAAGGAGATGTTTGTGTGGACAGACAGAGACACATCACACAATCCGCCATTATTGTTGCTGTGGGTGGGATTAGTGCATGTGGGTGAAGGGAGAGGCGGGGCTAGGACGTCATCACTTCAAGGGAAAAGGAGCGTTTTTGGTTGTAAACACGCAAACATCTTTAGGTTTGTCAAATCTGGGACAAGGTGTCAAAAATGATGAAAAACGATTAAAAAAACGTGCAGATTCACCTCGTTTCCGTGCTAACGTGTCCTCAGTTTCTTCTGATGTTATTGGGCAGCACGTCGTCTGCCGGCTGAGGAGTAAACAAATGGTTTAAAGAATAAAAAAATAGGGACGCGACGATTTACTGAGTAACATGGTGAAGTTGTGATCATAACATTGGTATCTCTCTGCTGTTTGTCAAACTCATTTGAACAGCAGTCGAACGCGCTGCCAAACTAAGAACGCAAATCGACTGAGGATGGACAACCAAAGGTTTTAGAATTGTTGACAATGTCCAGTGTCTATCTATGCACCGTCTACTTTTTTGTTCATTAATTATCTCAGAATCTCTGTTAATTATCTCACAAACAACATGTTGCATCATCCCAGAACAACATCAGTGTTGAGTTTTATTTTAATGAAACATTCATTTCATAACATCATCGAGAACATTCATTTTTTAAAGTAACTTGTTTCCATCAATAAAACCTTTCAGATTTTAAGTTTGAGACAGAAAACTTAGCCTGATCTGATTTTGGAGTAAACTCTTCATATCATATATTATGTGAAGAAAAAGCATAAAACAAGCGGGGGGGGGGGGGGGGGGGACAAAGGTTTGGAGGATGCACTGAATGAAAACGCTCTGAGAGAATGAGCAGGTGTGGTGGAAAGACCCATGGGCTTCAGGGAGAGGAGAGATCAATAACTAATTTCAGCGGCCAGCTTCACTCGCGCTGTTTTCCAATAAATGCTGGATGGAGAGAACTGGCTCAGCCCTCCCCCCGCTATCTCTCCTCTATCACCTTCTACAGGCAGCCACTGGAGTCTGAGAGGAGAAGCCTGCCTCCCCAGCACACACACACACACACAGAGTTGTTATTGCTGATTGTGATATTATGTTCGTACAGTGTGTGATTGTATTGTACAAATGTAACCCAACGTTGCTATTTCCATGTGTCGTCCCACAAGCCATCCACATCTGCCATCTCTGTATCTTTAAAGGCTTGTTACCCCTCCCTCCCTCCCTCCCTCTTTCGACCAGGGCCAGTGTTGAGGTTTTGTCAAGAGTACGCAGCGAGATTCAGACGGACAGGAGAGTGAAGCGTGTGCCATGCAGTGTTGCTGCTGCTGCTGCTGCTGCTCTCCTCCTCAGAGGCTGTGACCTAGATAACCGAGAGGAGCTGGAGCGCCTGCGAGCCTTGGAGCCACTCCAGCTCCAGCAATGTCAGGAAGGGGTTAGTTGTGTAACGCAATGTCCTATTTAGTTTACTCGTCACACACGGACGCCAACACATACATGTTCCTTCTGCACACTCGCAGCACACTTAATTTCTTTTATCGCCGTAGACCTGAGGAGGGTTCTGCCAGTGGGAGGAAGGATGGAGGGAAGGAGAGTGAAGCTACCGAAAGTCATCTGAATTTAAACATAAGCATTAGGAATGCTTGGTCAAACTTTGCACGCTAGCAGCCACTCCAGCCACATTATGTCAACAGAAAACCTGTCATAACATCTACAGACGCAATCTTCTCTGCTTGTCGTGATGGAATACTCATTCTTAAACACTGGATTATTTCAGCAAAAACACATTTCACTTATGAACACAGTTAAACAGCAAATGCATAGAATGGCTCCATGATTTCCTGCTGGCAGGAAGCTAGTGAGGGGAACGCATTCAGCACCTCAGAAAAATGTTCACAAACAGAAAATAACTGATCGAAATGGACGCTGGACGAGAGTGAGTGGGACGTGACCGCGTGAAGAACGCCAGTCCTACAATAAATCACCATGATGTTGAGGAGATGAAATATAAATGCGTTGGAACACCTTTAATAGGCTGCAGTGTGAATAACTAAATCTTTGACCAAACATCTGTACTGCTGCTGCTCCTGCTGTAGGAGCAATACTGCCATCTAGTGCCTTTCATTGTGAACTGCAGCATCCTTTTTCAAAAGCTGTGGAGATGACTTTGACTGAACACAATCACCAGCCTGACATCTCCCAGTCAATAAATCTGTACATATGGCACAGAGAGTGGACAGTACAAAATGTGACTTTATACAATGCATGCTCTGTTCAGTCAGCAGTCAGCGCTGGGTCCTCTGGGGCTTGAAGCGTTCCCAGCCCGGCTTCGGTATGTACGAGCGCTCAGGAAGCAGGAAGTCTTTCAGTCTGTCGGGTAATGGCAGCGCTTGGACTCTGTCCTCCAGTGGCCACGGCTGAAGCTGGCTCCTGATGAACGTCCGGCAAATACACCTCAGAGCCGGAGGGCTGGCATTCTGCTCCACCACCCTGCTGTACAGGTCTAGAAGAGCCTGAGCGTATGGGTGAGGGTCCTGCTCCGAGGCAGGAAGCTCCAGCGTGGGAGGCAGGTACAGAGAGGGGACGTCTAACCTCGCCATGTCCAGCAGCACCTCGGCGTGCTCCAGCAGCTCAGAGGCGTGACTCGGGTCGGGGCAGTGCAGGAGGGCCGTCTGGAGCCGCTGGAACAAGAGGTCGGCAGCTGACCAGCACGACTCGCCATGATAGGTGCACACCAACGAGGCTCCGCTCTGGAGGATGAGCAGCGCCAGAGGGAAGAGCAGGTCGAAGTGCTCCAGGCCGGTCTGGGTCAGAGACGCCTCCCCGTCCTCATTCAAGCAGCAGCTGGGATCCACTCCATGCGCCAGGAGCAACCGCGTGGTTTTTAAGCAGAACTTGCCGATCTCAGCAGCATCCTCGGCGCTGGCCTCCAGAGCCTCCTTCACCAGGAACACCAGCGACGACTCCACGGTTTCTCCATCGACGGTGGCAGCGTTCACATCGGCTCCTGCACACATTTCATTTACACCCAAAAATATGAAAACGGATCCACGTTTAGGGCAACACGGTGGGGCAGTGGTCGCCTGGTTCGAGCCCTTGCCCGGGGATCTTTCTGTGTGGCGTTTGGATGCTCTCCCTGTGTCTGTGTGGCTTCTCTTTGGGCACTGCAGCTTCCTCCCACCTCCAAAAGCACACTAAGGTTAATTGGTCACTATAAATGGCCCGTAGGTGTGAATGATCGGCTCCAGCCCAACCGAGAACCGTGTCTGGAGCATGCGGAAGATGATGAATGAATGAACGATCAGAGTTTCAGCCTCAGCTGCTGTTTGAGCTCCATGTTAAAGCCTCTTCTACACTTGTACACATTTGGATCATGCGGTTGGGAACTTCTCTATTTTGAACTGAGCAGAATTTTACTGATAAACTGAATTCTAACAAATAAAACTTTCAAGATGTTTGATTTCTGTCGATGAACCTGACAACATAATTGGAAAATATTCTGGATTAACAAACACCAGATGAATGACTGGAGAGAACACCATGTAATAGCAACAATAAATTAAAAAAACAAAAGAAAAATTAGCACCATGTTGCCCCCTGGTGGCTAAATTCAGTACAGGTAGATGTTTTTTCCTTCAAACTCATGAAGTGTGTGATGAGTTCAAATGAATGTAGCTAGAGAAGAAAACATCCCGATGGAATGAAAGCATGGGTGGAGACATTTACCTCCTGACACATGATCTTTCAAAGAGGAAAGCCATTTTGTAGGATGAAATTAGGACAAAGCAGAGGAGCAGTGTCCACTACACATCAACTACGGCTGTCATTGATATGTATCTCCTCCAATGTATTGTGTGACTTCATTGAACCTGCGTACAATGAGACATAAAACATATCTGAGTTGATACCTCGCTGCAGTAGAAGCTGGATGTTCTCCGTGTTGTGCACTGTGAGTCCGTCACTGCTCGCCAGAGCATGGAGCAGAGGTGTTTTACCTTTGGAGACAAAACCCAAACGCTCAGGTGTCATCCATCAATCACACAACAAAAGTCATCACAGTCATCATTGCAAACAGGTGTTCACCATGTTTGTCGCAGGCGTTCATGTTGGCGCCCAGGTCGAGCAGGACGAGCATACACGGCAGCCTGTCCGACTCCTCGCACGCCAGGTCCAGAGGACTGCTGGCGTGGATCTACAGGGAGACGGAGAACAGACTCATCTACACCAGCTGAGAAGCCACTGATCAGTGTGTGTGTGTGTGTGTGTGTGTGTGTGATCTTGGTCTCACCCTGTCCCTCTTCTCCACATCTGCTCCGTGCTCCACCAGTAGCTTCACCATGTCTGCTCTGTTCCTCAGAACTGCTACATGCAGCGGGTTATAGTACGACACTGGGTCTGTTGACACAAACATCCACGTTAACAGTGAAATAAGAAAAAGACTGATATCTGTGCTGACTGTTTACAGTGACAGATGTTTGCACAACGGACAAATGTCTGCAGCAGATGCTGATTTTCTCTGATGCTGATGTTCTTTTCCTGCAGGTATGAAAAGTTCATTTCAGTTTCACATGGAAAACGATCGCTTCCTGGCAGACAGAACACAGAGCGCCACTGATCGCTGGCACAGGATATCATCGCTTTACAGCAACGGAAAATGATGGCGAATACTTAATGAAAGAGACAAAACAAACATTCTGGCAAGCGACGTCGAGGAATCTGTCAGTGTTAACTTTTGTGGAATGACGCAGTTAAGAAACGTGGGAGATGAATGAATCAGCCTCGGCACAGTTCCCACTAATGACCTCCCAGGGGGGAGATGTTTTCCGACCAGTAGGTCATGACAGCAGTGTGAATGAGCTCTGGTGGGTTTGAACACAGCAGGAAGACAACTCAGTCACTGCACATTTGCATTTCTTTGAACCTAAAGTGATGACAAATGTTTCACTTATTTTGTCATGAAATCAATAAATTGCTTCTTCTTCACACTCGGAATGTCTTCCACTTTCTATTTACTGTGGAAATATATTTAACATTCTGGGCTGCAAAATGTTTGGATAACACCCATTCCCATTCTAATGTACAGCTTTATAATATTTAGCTCATTTTATTAGGTATACTACTATTAGTACTACTAATAATAACAACAATAATAATATTGTTATTATATCACTATATATAGTTACTGTATCCGGGATCTTATTCTTTCGGTCATGATCCAGAGTTCATGGCCATAGGTGAGGGTAGGAACGTCGATTGACCGGTAGATCGATGATCTGGTGAAGACCTCTTCACCATGCTCCTCCACATTGAGAGGAGCCAGCTGAGGTGGCTCAGGCATCTGTATCGGATGCCCCCCTGGACGCCTCCCGAGGTAGGTATTCCAGGAATGTTCCACCGGGAGGAGACCATGGGGAAGAACCAGGACACACTGGAGTGACTTTGTCACTCGGCTGGCCTGGGAATGCCTTGGGGTCCTCCCAGAAGAGCTGGAGGAGGTGTCTAGGGAGAGGGAAATTTGGGAGCCCCCAAAACACGGCCCGGGATAAAGCGGAAGAAAACGGATGGATGGATAATAATATTATTAATAGTAGCATTTTTGCTTATATACAATTAGATTTTTTGTATCTTTTTGTAATTGATCCTATTTTTTATATCTTCTTACCTCCAGAATGTTGACAAAAAGATGACCACAATTTCATTGTACTTGTGTATAATGACACAAAAGAATGTCTGATGTGTATTCCAGATTGGAGCTTCTGTTGCAAACCTGCAGGGATTAATACTTCTGATTCTGATTAATGAAATACACTCCAACCTTCAAATCATCTTGGAGCTGGATGACACATAAATTTCACCTGTGTGTCAGAATTAAACAGATTCTTTAGCTCCTACAAGCACAGGAACATTTTTATGTGCTTTTTGTGAAAGTGTTCAAATCCATCAGCAGTCAAACTGATCATCTCTCCCATCACTGGATTTTACAAAGACTGTAGAAGAACTTTCACCTTCAAAGTTAAGATCAGCTCCGTAGCGCAGAAGGATTTCAGCTGCATCTACCAAGCCCCCTTCGGACACCTTGAACAGCGCGTAGCTGATCCCTTCCACAAACACGTCCGCCTGGGCCTCTCGCTCCAGGAGCTCCACCAGAGAGCGACGCACAGTGCCGGCATCTTCAGGACGCCTGCTTTGGGAAACCACAGCAGAACGGAGATGAGGTTTGGTTAGAAACGTTCCTACTGTCACATGAAAAACAACAATGAAACTCAGGACCAGTGAATTATAAAGAAACAACAACGACAACAACAAGGTCACTAATATTCATGATATACTTACACAGAATAATAAAACAAGCTAGGAATACAAATACAAGTAGAGGTCCAAGAGCTCTTACATCAAATTTTTGTGTCAATGCTGATAACAGAAAGTGACATGTCTATATATAACTCAGAAATCGAGTTCGCTTGGTGACAGTTATTTAACAGACTAAAAATGTTATTTTCTACATTGATGATCTTCTGGATCATCACCTGTCAGACCCGGACTGTGCTTCCTCCAGCCTGACAACCCGCATCACAGCATCCACCAACGGCTGGTACTCATAGACGATCCGTCGGAAGCCATGGAGGAAAGGCATGATGCCTCGGTGCTCCGGTCCTCGGTTCACCGGTCCTCTGACGCTCCAGTCCTCGGTTCACCCGTCCTCTGACGCTCCGGTCCTCGGTTCACCCGTCCTCTGACGCTCCGGTCCTCGGTTCACCCGTCCTCTGACGCTCCGGTCCTCGGTTCACCGGTCCTCTGACGCTCCGGTCCTCGGTTCACCGGTCCTCTGAAGCTCCGCTGCCTCCGTCCTTCAGTGCTCCTGAAATGAGCGCGGGAGTGAGTCTCTTATCTCGGCTCGAAAGTTTCAGATAAGGTTTGAAAGCGGGCAAATATCAGAACACATGATAGCTGGCTAGCTTGGCAGCGAAACAGGCTGCCGGGTAATATTAAACTATATTTGTTCATGTGTTATACATATAAAATAAAATCACAACAACACGAAAAAATGGACATTGGACTCCGGTTCGCTTCATACCTGTAGAGTAGCAATGTATGATAGCGGGTGTATGCTAAAACTAACGTCGCTAGCTGAGCTACATGCTACATTTCTGCAGTTAGTCTAGATGAGTTAAAAGTTAGAGAGAATTTGAACGGAAATTTAAAATTACTGCTCACTTGGCAAAAAACGAAAATCAGTCGGTCCCAACAGGAAACGTCCACTCTATCGAGAGTGTTTTTGTTCCCACTGGAAACACAAATGACGAAGGTTCCGCTTTAATGTTTGGTTCCGTCACAGTTGTATCAAATAAAATAACATACAAATAAAAGGATCAAATCAGAATAAGAGGGAGAATCTGTTTAAATTGTAGTGTTACATTAAATTCTGTGTGCGTGTGTGTGTGTGTATGTGTGAGAGAGAGAGCGAGGGAGAAAGAGAGAGAGAATAGAGAGTGTTTGTGTGTGTGTCTCTCTCTCTCTCTCTCTCTCTCTCTGTGTGTGTGTGTGTGTGTGTGTGTGTGTGTGTGTGTGTGAGAGAGAGAGGTGGTGGTGGTGGTGTGTGTGTGTGTGTGTGTGTGTGTGTGTGTGGGGGGGGGTGTTACAGTAAATAAATAAATACAGTAAAGTGGAAATCCCAAATTACCTCACAAATTCAAACTGCCTGTAGGTGGCAGCAGTGCAGCACAAACAGCTTGGACTCGATTGTCCACACCTGTCATGACAAACATCTGTTCTTCTCTGCCTCTGACATGAAGAACACAGTCTTTGATTAATTCTAATGTGTGTCACTTTCACAACATAATGGTTACACCTAGGAGAATTTCCTCCTGCACAAACAGCTGCTCCCTCAGAGTCCTTAAGAGCCTCCTTTGACGTTTTACCTTAAAACTACCATCAGTTTCTGAGTCATGTGCTCATGAATAATCTATATCAAGTCTCTTTTTACAAATATGGCAGTTAATACGTTTTTAGAGTGTACACACACTTGACAGAGTTCCCTGGAAGTTAATTTGTAATGTTTTCACTTTGTGGACGCAAAGGTGTAGTGTTTCCTGTCAGAAAACAATAACAGCAGGTGCTGTGACTCATGTGTCAACCCTGAGAAAGGAAAGAAGGGAATCGTATTTGAACTGCAGGAGGCCAAACGCTCAGCACAGGAGGATGGGGAATGTTATTATGGCGCAGCGAGTGTTAATATCATTCAGAGCATCACGTTACAAGAGCTTGAGGCCATCAAAACATCATATTTTTTCTCTAAAAAATATTCTTACTTGCTCTGATATGTTTTCTCCCTGAGAGGAGGCACCTGAACCGCTGAACATTTGTTGTTGTTGTTATTATTATTATTATTATTATTATTATTATTATTATTATTATTATTATTATTATTATTATTATTATTATTATTATTATTATTGTTATTATTATTATTATTATTATTATTATTATTATTTTGTAGCTCTTCCTGACTCACACACACACACCTTTTCCACTGATGTAGTCATTTAACCTTTCTCAGGACAGCATGTTCTGAACCTTTTTCCTGGGATTGTAGGAATCATAAAGTAATGGTGGCAACTTGGTAGAAAATATCACTCTGTGCTGTATGTCCCTCTCTGCAGAATCTAATTCTGAGCGGGATTGGAGAACGCCAGCAAAGAAGGCGAAACGGGGGGAAGATAAGTGCAGTTCCATTCCTATACCCCTCACGAGTAAATAGACTCTTTATTAAATTTAGACCCCATCTATCAATACAAAGAACAGTATCGAAATTACTTTGTTGGCCACAAATCGTTGGCAATAGATTGAGCCGGTCTTGAAACAAGACCATCATTTATCCTGTTCACATTTCCTCCTGAAAGAAAGCAGGACACAATAAGACCTTTATTTGCTCCCTGGGTGATAGATGTCACTCCCCCCAGCCTCTGATTGCAGCATTACCACGAGTAAATTAAGAATGTTTTAAACATTTAAACCTGCTGGCCCCTTCAGATTCTCCCTCTTCTTTTCTGTTTTATTGAGCAGCGCTGTCAGAGGAGCTGCAGGCCGGAGCTTCTCCTTGTGCAGAGGAGATTTATGCAGCTGCAGTTTTCTGGGCTACGCATGTGTATAGATGTGATTTGTCCCAGAAGGTTGGTGCATAAAGGAGAAGTTAATTACCACGGATACCAAGTGCTCCTCAGATGTGATAAAACATAATACGCACAAACAGACGAAAAAGTTGCACAGGAGGTTGAAGTGCTGAGGTGAAGGTGGAGGCAGTGAGATGATAATAGAGGGGCAGAGAATTGTGGTTCGGTTTCCCTTCGTCCAACACCCACAGCTGGAATTATCACACAGCCCTAATATCCTTTTGTGCTGGCGGCATATTGCCGAGTGAAGATTGCGGATGGAAATAATCAGCCCTTTTTTAAAGGTCAGGGGAAGTTAAACACAACTAAAGAAGAGGGAGGCTCGCTCCGGCTGATAAGGAAGAACTGTCTGTGTGAGGACGAATGAGGTGACGGTCACCTTGTGACATCATTTCTCAGCTGCTGCTTTGAAAATAATGGCACATTTAAACATTCATACAACCAGCTGCGTCAAACACGTATAAATAATGTTCATCCAAAGATTATTTTAATTTTAATCCCTCACGTCAAGTATTAATCCTGTTACAGTGAGACTCACTCATTCAGTGACACACTCACCTTGACACCACTGTAGTGTAGCGTAGCGTATCCAGCGTATGTCTGCATTCATTGTGCAAATTAAATTTGGAGAGCAACAAACAGTGACGGTGAATTTATATCAATTAGTGTCCAGTAATGCTACATAAAGTTTAAAGTACACACGTGTTAGAGCGACACAGTTGTGTAGTGGTGAGCACTGTCGCCTGCAGCGCTGCAAGAAGGTTTGATTCCTATCTGCGTCTGGTTTGGACTTTGTGGAGTTTGCATGCTGCCCCCACTGTCTGCGTGGGTTCTCTCCGGGTACTCCAGCCTTCTCCCACCTCCAAAAAACTGCCATAGGTTAACTGGTTACTCTACATTGCCCGTAGGTATGAATGTGAGTGTGTGAACATGTTAGAGCCACAATGACGTGGTGAATCTGTCTTTCACCTCATGATAACTGGGATCAGCTGCAGCCGGAACCAAGAACCTGAACAGTGAAAGAAAATGAACAATCCACGAAAAGGAACGGACAAAGAAAACAAACGTGTAGAGCTGCAGAATCTGATCTGATCAATATTTCAAACTGCTCTGCCATGAAACAATGTTGGCCTGCTGCTGGAAACTCACACTGAAGAGGAGCAGCGGCCTGTTTCCAAACAGCTCAGCTGCCCCGAAACATCCATCAGCACCGTTTCCTAACGTAACTAACCTCAGCTGGCAGCTGTCCTGCGCAGCAAACTATAACTAACCGTGCTTTATTTCCATTTCCTGCAGCTTTCATGCAGTTGAGAAGGAGGGAAGAGTGAGAGCCGACTTCCTACCTGCAGCTGCAGAACCGGTTTGTGTGAAGAAATAAAAACATGTTTATTATTATTTCTATTTTACTTCTGATAAAAATATATAAAATACAGATTCCCCAAAGGCATTCAAATACAGGAATCCAGCAGATTGTTCATCTGCAAACAGTCTTATCAACAGTCCATGCAGTGGTGATGTGTACCCTACGCCGTACCCTATGCCGTACCCTACGCCGTACCCTACGCCGTACCCTACGCCGTACCCTACGCCGTACCCTACGCCGTACCCTACGCCGTACTCTTCATCATAGCAGCGTCCTCAACTCACTGCTATTTATCGTCCTGTGCATTCCTATTTAAAGGCACCAGGATGACGTCGAGCGGAGATAATGAAAGAAAAAACATGACCGCTGCTCCGCCGGCGACACAAAGGTCACTCCTCGCCTTCCCTCTAGGCATCGGGCTTGAAAAACAGAGTGACGGCCCCAGAGAGGCTGATAAGTAAATACAGTTTTAATGGGCTGTGAATGTCTGGGGGGTAATCTGCACAGGA
>CAAKHB010008290.1:158468-186871 GCA_901007665.1 Aeoliscus strigatus
GGGCGAGGCTCAGAGGGCAAAAGGGCGCTTTGCTGCGGTTATTATTAATGCTATCATAGATCAGATAGGCCGGGGGAGGGAGGGGAGAAAAAGGTGGTGATGAATTTGGGACTCCTGTCTGTGGCAGCCACTGCAGCTGGGTAAGGTCACAGATGACGGATGCCACCCAGAAGAAGAGTAACGGGCCGATTCATTCTGCATAATAGAGAGGACGGACTGGAAGGAACCCTGGGGAGGGACTGAAGGTCACAGGGTGAGAGGGACCAACTTCAAATGGCCAGTTTCACTTGTTTGCTGTGGTCGTGTTGCCAGCTGCTGCCGTGTTCTATTAAATATTCCGTGTGCAGGCGGTGGTGTGTATGTAGGGCAGACAGAGCAGGAATGTTTTCTCTTGCAGAAAGAAAAACATTTCAAAGTGTGTGAAAACATGTGGCTGTGTGCCTCCAAGTGGAAATATGATTTGTTGTATCTCCATGTGTCTGGCATTTCAGTCTTCGTTTCTATTTTCTACGCATGAAAAACCTCCAGATCTTTTTTTCCCAAACATCAAATGCTCAGGACCTTTTTCCACACATCAAAGTTTTGAGACCTTTTCCTCCGAGAGGTCTGCAGATCTGAACGCCACATCGGTCTGCACACCGGATCCTTATCATCACCCCTCCGTATATCGATAGCGGTGTATGTGTGTGTGTGTGTAAAATGGACATAACATGTTCGCACCAAACCACCTTTTAAATGACTACAGACGATGTAACCTGAGCCACGGGGCCTCTTTTCTGTCTGGTTCCGAGCAGTTCCAGTGGACCCCAGTGTGTGTGTGTGTGTGTGTGTGTGTGTGTGTGTACTTTTGGATGGCCACCAGCCTTTGTATAAGTGATGTTCCAGACCACCATTACAGCTTGGAAAGTCTCTATATCAGTGCTTTGACTGCGCCCGCCCCCACCACACACACACACGTCTAATGCATTTCGCAGTCAATTCATTTCCAGGATCATGTTGCACATACTTGTGGCTCTTTGCCTTTGGTGCAGGAAATAAAAATGAATTTTCCCTCCGGAAATGATGTGGACGAATATGTGAACCATGATTTATTCGTCTTCTTCTTGTCATTGGTAGAGCTGTGTACAACACATACATAGTATTTGTTTATTGCTTCGTTGGACCTGACATGTGACATGAATAACGAATGAATGAACAATTTGACAGTAAATGTGATGTTATGGGGAACTGAAATAACATAGCACATGACGTTAATGTCCAGTCTTCATCATCCTCATTCTTTATCAGCTGGATGCACAACACACATCTCTTAGTGTAGTTACTGTTCTCTGTATTTCTTGTCTACTTTTTATTCAATTCTGCCACATGAGCCAGGTCATTAGGGTCAGAATTAAATTGTCCATCAAACGTGATATAGTTGTATATTTGTCAGAATCAGCCTTGAAATGTAAAGAACTTATTTGTAACGTTTTTTCATATTTGATGCATGTTTGCATTATTGTTTTATGACACATGAAACCTACAATGTGAAGTGTGAGAAAATGCACAAAGCACGAACAAAAAACAAAGTTTTCGTGTGTTTCTCATCAGATGTTTCTCATCACGCCCTCATTAAATGTCCTTCACCTGAGCAGCACAGCGCCTCCCTTCCCTGGACCCACCACACGGGGTCGCTGTTGTCCTCCAGGTGGCGCATTCCAGAGCTCATGTGTCTTGTATTAACTTTTTAAGTCCTTTGTTAAAGAGGATGAGATAAAAACCCTGCAGACATTCTGTTCTGAGAACGACAATTCAATACTGTGTGAACAAACAGCTTATTGTGCGAACGTGCCCCACCTACCGGTACGTGTTTGTGCACGCGCCCGCCCCGGTTTTCGCCTGAGCCTCAGGCTGCGTATCTCCGCGCGCACCGGACGCTGGGTGACTCTGCGTAAAGACACTGTGTGTCCCGCAGCACCCCACCCCCGCTTCCCTCACCATAAAAGAGATGGAGAAATGACATAGGACCTCGTCAGAACATGTGAACCAGCCGGTGCCAAAGCGGAAGTGTCTGCTGGACATTTGGCTCCGGTAGCA
The DNA here is from genome assembly GCA_901007665.1 of Aeoliscus strigatus. Taxonomy (NCBI): domain Eukaryota; kingdom Metazoa; phylum Chordata; class Actinopteri; order Syngnathiformes; family Centriscidae; genus Aeoliscus; species Aeoliscus strigatus. The sequence continues at coordinate 160,545 of CAAKHB010008290.1, forward strand.
GCGCGGGGGCTCTGTGCGTCCTGGCGGCGGGAGCCTGCGCGCACCGGCACCGGAAGAGAGGAAGCCTTTGTGGGAACGGACCCCAACTTCTCTCGGGCTTTCAGCGTTGGTGCGAGTCTCAGAGCCGGTACCCGGGTCAGGGACCGGGACCGGACTTTACGCGCCGCACAGCGGACAACTTGTGGAGATGCGGAGGAACATCCGACGGTCTCAGGACGGATTCAAGGCTTTCGGCTGCTTTGGACAGAACCTGTGGGCAGCTCAGTGACAGCGTGTCCAAGGAAAATTCACCGCGACATTGAAACCGGACGTTTGAATCCGCCTCCCCCTCCCACAATGCCGGTAAAGGAGACACCGAGCTGCGCACAAGTTCCTTCAGTCAGACAAACATTTGGAAGAAAGAGCCGTGAAAACAATTGAAAATATTATCGCACACGCGTTTTTCCTTGATTAATATTGGATGTCGTGAATCTTTTGGGCAAAATGGAATTTCAAAATCGGAGTTTTTACTTTGAGTGACTTTATTTTTGTTTTTGTGGATTTTTCATCCTCAGCGGCTCATTGAAACATGTTGCATCTGCTGCTGCTCCAGTCGGTGGTGGTTCTTTCTGGAGGTAAATCCACTGTCCACAGTCTCTGTTTACTTTAACAAGTTGAACTGACACACACACACACACACAAACCGTTTGATTTGTTCTGAGGAACTCAGCACCTGTTCATCTCATCCAGCAGCTCTGGACTGAAATCACAGTTTGAGTGTGTTCTCATGAATATTTCAGCATCACTGTGGTTCTGTGCGACAGAAGCTTGTTCAGATGTTCACTGTCCACCTGCAGGTCAAGATGCAGAGTTGGGAGCTCCAGTCACCACATGAGTAGCAGTAGAAGGACACATCCAGTTAGAAAACATCAGGTTCTTTCTGAATGATTGTTGCAGAAACAATAAAAATGTAAATGTCTGTTTCTTTGTTCTGGAAACTGCAGCGTGCTCAGTTTGTTGAGTGTTTGAAGGCTCAGTGTGGAGATCTGAAAGCAGAAACATCTGTCTGCCGTTTTTGGTGGTTTGTTGGGATATGTTTACATTTATTTCTGGTGTTGGTGTGTTGGTCAGTGTTGAGCTTTGCAGCAAAAACATGACTTAATATTCTAAGAGTATAACTATTGTAGAGTTGTTGACCATCAGAGGGCTGAAAATCGTCATCCTGTAGAACAATCACATGAGGAGACGCAGGTTCTCTGAAGAACAAAGGTCAGGTGAGGTGCGTTCACCGACTTTTCCAGCAAACACTGCTGACTCACGGCCGTCAGGTGCTCACCTGTGATGTTTGTCTCCTCTCGGCCGTTCACAGCTGGAGCCTAATGGAGCTTTGAGTCAAAAAGCTGCAGGGATTGATGACGCTCAGCAGGGAACTGAACCGTCAGATCCCTGATAGGAAGACGCCTGTGCAGAAGGACGGAGGGAGGAAGAACCCGTTTGTTTTAGGAGGCAGAATGAGTGTGATGGACATTGTGACTCTTTGAGGGTTCTGAGGCTTTGTCACATGTGATCCCTCATCAGAGCCACGTTCCTCAGACACCTTGTCAGCTTTCCCTGAGAGGAACATCCAGACTCTAGTCACTGGGACTGATCCCGCTCCTTCCAAGAGCCTAAAAAAGCTTGTGTTGTCTCCGTCCTCCGGCAGCTACAGAATCTATTTCAGGAGGTTTATTTACCTGCAGAGATGATGCTCTCGCTCAGTGGAAGCTTTTTAACTGTAACTGCTTTCAAAAAGATTCAGCGCTGTGGTGGTGAACCCTCTGGCGTGACAAACGTCTTTGCCCCCGAGCAGTTCACCTCAGGTCGGAGCAGGGAAACCAGTCAATGAGTCCGTTTTTTGGAGCAGAAACACGTTAGTGTCGCTGATCCACTGATCCTCACTGCATTTATTCATTGATTCAGCTTGTGAGACGTCAGAGTGAAATTAGCCGCTTCTGATCAGTCCTCTTCTCATCGTTATGTGTTTTGGGTCGATGTTCTATTAATAGTTGGGCTCCATTAGCTCAGGAGGTTGAACGAGTCGTCCAATAACCAGAATGTTGGGAGGTCGGTGCCCTGTATGAATGTGAGTTGTCATGTTAGGATGTTGCCTACCTGCCTACCTACATGTAGCCTACCAGCATCAGTGTACGACTGTGGAGACAATGTGTGTATCCGATGTACAGCGTGTTTGGCCGTCCCGCAAAATTGAAGTGTTCTTATAATAATGATATGACTGGACATCATTGTGATTCTGGACTAACGGCGTGATAATATCGTTGAAAAATCACAATCTGGATTCTCCTGCATTTTATTTAATGAGCACAAACAAACTACTTTCCTCTGGTGCTGAACTGTCATTGTCGTCTCCCTCGACCAGTGGTTTAAAGGCTGATCTTATCTTAATGACAAAGCTTCTGTCCCGTCATTCAGTGCAGCAGAGTCTTTCAGAAACCAACAGCAGCAGAGTTAGTGTGAGACCTGTCACAGGGAAAAGTCTGTTGAGGAGGAATAAATACAAAGAGAACTAAACACAAACTGAATAGTGATGAAAGCCCAGGTGCTCGTGGCGAGAATCCGACATCAACATCTGAACCAAACCCATTCTGAGAAGAGTGGAATTATTGTGTATTTAGATGATTTGGATGAGATGATGAGAATCAGCGTGAAACACATTGCAAGGTGTGTTTTGTCCTTGTAGCAGCGCCGCAAGCTATCACCCCAAATCTGTCCAATCACCTTCAACATCACTACAAAGAGCAACGTGATGAAAGAAACATGTCTAATCTGTGTGATGGTGACAACACACACGTTTATAACGAGACTGTAAGTAGAGGAGCATAGTGGAAGCAGATTACAGGGAGTAGATCCTTTTTCACCAGAGTCTGACTTGTGATCCACTCTGACAATGCAACCAATCATGACTGACCGAGGCACCAACATCCTGATTCATATTTCTTCTGGTATCATGCGGCTTTAGAATAAACCTGGTTATCACAGATGTTCCTCATATATCAATGAAACCTGAGTTCTGTGTCAAACCACAAACAACTCCTCAGGGCCTCCAAAAGCTCTGGTAAATTCTGGAAAAACTGCAGTTTTCAGGTCTATTTGCATATAAACTGAAATCCAAACAAACCTCTTTAATGTTGCACATGTCTGAATTCAGTTCATCAGTAAAACTGACATTAAGATGAGTTTAACAAAGGATCTACTGTACTTGTCCCAATGATTTGAAATGAACACAAGTGGCGTCGCTCACAGACCTGTGATCCGTGGCATCAGTCTGGTGTTCACACAGATCAGAGGACGTGAGATGAGCAGCAGAACTCGCTGAGCTCAGATTTGTGACTTAACACAATAAACAAGAAGAGTGGAACCTTCGTGTCGGTTCGTAGTTTCTTCTCCCAGGACACAAACAAAAGCCACGTACAGTTTGAACTGTGCTGTGTAATTCCAAACCTTTTCTGTCTTTTGTTTGGTGATTCTGTGACGTCCAGAGTAGGTGGACTCGTCTCAGGCCTGTGGAACACTCTGTCACGCTCGTTCAGTGTCAGTGTGACGCAGGACTTGTAATGTTCCAGCGAGTGAGTCACACAGCTGCTCGCTGCTAATTGTCTGTGTAACCGCTGTTATCTCACGTCCCAGTGAATCGAACTCAGTGAATGGAATGTCTGGGAACGCTCCAGGGGTCTGAAAGCACACGGGGTTCCCTCTGTCCTTGGACCCTCTGTCCTTGGACCCTCTGTCCTTGGACCCTCTGTCCTTTGTCCCTCTGTCCTTGGACCCTCTGTCCTTAGACCCTCTGTCCTTGGACCCTCTGTCCTTTGTCCCTCTGTCCTTGGACCCTCTGTCCTTGGACCCTCTGTCCTTGGACCCTCTGTCCTTAGACCCTCGGTCCTTGGACCCTCTGTCCTTAGACCCTCGGTCCTTTGTCCCTCTGTCCTTGGACCCTCTGTCCTTAGACCCTCGGTCCTTTGTCCCTCTGTCCTTGGACCCTCTGTCCTTAGACCCTCTGTCCTTTGTCCCTCTGTCCTTGGACCCTCTGTCCTTGGACCCTCTGTCCTTAGACCCTCTGTCCTAAATCCCTCTGTCCTTGGACCCTCTGTCCTAAATCCCTCTGTCCTTGGACCCTCTGTCCTTAGTCCCTCTGTCCTTAGTCTCTCTGTACTCACACCCTCTGTCCTTAGACCCTCTGTCCTTGGACCCTCTGTCCTTGGACCCTCTGTCCTTAGTCCCTCTGTCCTTGGACCCTCTGTCCTTGGACCCTCTGTCCTTAGTCCCTCTGTCCTTAGTCCCTCTGTCAAAAAAGGGAGAGAGAGATACACAGACATTAATTTAGATAGTGATACAGACAGACAGACAGACAGGCTTGACTGGGAGAGAGCGCTGGTGCTGGCGAGCGTTTCAAAAGTTCAGTTTTAATCAGAAGGAAAAAAAAGAAACGTCAAACACAAGTCAACATTAAATCAAGTTTATATTTATACCATTTCTCATTTTTTACAATATGTCTATGTGAAAACCGTGTATTTTTATAAAAGTTGGCTGGGTCAGTGAGTAATGTGGGGTTCTAGTTGCGACGTCTGTTCGGCACTTTGTGATTCACAGTGAGACTCTGCTGCGGTAAAGTCTCCACAGTGAATTTAAATGTTTGACAGACAGAAGCTGTGTCTCCAGCAGCTGCTTCTTTGTCAACAATGTCATCTGCTGCCGAAACGCGACCAAAGAATTAGTTCTGATCACACGACTGACGGCGAACTGACGCTCAGTGACATACAGAATGGATCAGCACTTTTTGTCAATAGTGCAAAGACTAAATATATAACTAAACTATAGTATAATAATAACAAACGATGTGATTCATACTCCGTTGCTTTTTTAATCTGTATCTTCTTTATTTTGCGTGGGTAATGCTGGGGAGGAAAGGTCTAAGGGACTGTTGTTTTTCTGCTTGTGATGATGGCAGGAGATGGGGCGGAGAGGTGGTTTGTCTGTGACTAGATATTTCTGTGTTGACTTTACTGTGTGAATTGCTCTGAATTGGCAGTGACATTTTTCTGTGGGTGCCACATTTGCCAGGGGTTTGTTGTGGCATTGTGTGGCTGAGCTGTCTGCATGCGTGGAATGAAAAAGACATGATATTGAAGGGATTCATCCTCGTTGACAATGAAGAAGAAACTTTGTAAAGACTGAACAATGTGTTTTATTCTAAAGTGGGAATAATATTTCACTCGAAAACATATTCATCCATGGAATATGCCTGTCGATCGGCCAAGAAAAGGAAATAAACACACAGCTGGCAAAGAAGAAATAAAGTTTGTCTTAAAAATAAAAATAAGATTCTCTTTATCAACGTAATAAATATGTTAAACTGTAAAACACTACATTTTCTTTGTTTACTATAGAATTCTATTTTATAAATATTTTCAGACACTTTATTTTTATCAGCTCTGTCTAATGTTATTTGCGAGATTATTATCATCAATATGAAATTATTGAATTGATGCTGTATAATCTGTAAGTCTTGTTTGTTCATCATGTCCTATTACATGACTGTAATGTGTGTGTGTGTGTGTGTGTGTGTGTGTGTGTGTGTGTGTGTGTGTGTGTGTGAGAGAGAGAGAGAGACCAATCAGTCCCGACACAATCACCAGTTCCTAATCAGTGGAAGTAACGTCTTCCTCCATCCAGTCTGCCAGGAGTGTTTGGACTTAATGAACTCCACGCGACTCACTGATTGTTTCTTCCAGCACGAATGCATGTTGAACTTTCTGCGTCCGTGTTCTGTCTGTGCACTTCAAGCACATGAGTGTGCGAGGGACGTCTGCCCACTGACGCTGTCTGCTGCCTCCAGGCCTCTGCTGCTGCTGCTGCTGTTGTTTGGCAGCCTGGAGCAGCTTTGTTCCTCGCCGAGCAAAGGGGGCTGCTGATGATGAGGGGGGGATTAGATTTGTGACAGAGTGGTGGTAGTGAGTCGCTGGCCTGTGCTGCCGAGCGGCGCCACCCGGGCCAGCGCTGGCAGTTCTCACGCTGTTACCATAGCTTGTTCTGGAAGCGCTATCTGCTCCTGCAGACTCTCCTCTCCCCTCAAGGCCCTTAATTTCACACAAATTGGATCGAGACACGGCAGACAGAGAGCGAATGACCCCGGTGATAATGATGGATTAGCTTGAATATGTGACAGTTTTTAAATTGTGAATAAAAGTGTATAATGAATTCTGTCCGTTCCGCCCGATCACACATCATTTGAATTATTTTTAACGCAAATTAAGAAAGGAAAAAGTACAATTCACAATGAAACACAACTGTAACAAAAAAAAGAAATTCAGAATATTATAGGACACATTGATGTATTACTATTAGATGCTCTAAGTGTTCCATGTAATGGTTTTAAGGTCAACATGCTCTTGAATGTGTTGAGGAGCAGGAGTTTATCTCAGCGTTCAGTTTATATTTCATAGTATGGTCCAGTGCTCAAAAGCTTTTTCCGCCATACACCATCATATATCTGTGAATCGGTGTGAATCGATTGATGTTTTGTTCCATGGGAGGTTGATCAATCCTGTTTAATTTCGTCAAGCGCCACACGTCAACAACAAATATTAAGGTTTGATTGTCACAGCCTCATTTCACCTCTGTCTCCTCATACGTTTTCAGTTTCCAGTGATCCTTCCTCCATCAGCTCACCCAGCTGCTGTCTTCCTTCGGGCTCAAGCACTCGGTGCTCGGGTCCACTCACAGCGACGGAGGCTGTCGTATAATCAGAGGTCACACTGACGCTTTCTGTGCGTGAGCCGGAGATAAGTGTCTGATGAGTGGATGGAAAGTGGTTCTTTGTCCTGCCGGCTGCATGCGATCAGAGTTTGTCTTGTTCATACAGATTAAAACAGATATGAAATGTGTGAAGGTGCTTTGATTCCATTTGAGGAAATGTGATGTAGTTTGTGATGCGTTCACCAGGTGTTTGTGGTGCGAAAGTGAGCTCAGACCAGCTGAATGTTGCAGCTCCCCCCAGTCTCCAACAGAACGGAGTCCCCGATCGAATCACGGCAATTTAAATCACATCACAGTATTATATCGATATGTTTTCTATTGTCACAAATCTGTCACAATACGATTTTGATGTTCAGGAGCCTGTGATCGATATGATACAATATCATATGCCCATCTGATAGTCCTTTACATCACAAACATAACCAGAATATGATTGACCTTTTTATTTCAGAGCTTTTCCAGGTATTTAAATAAAAAACAGTTTTATTCTGTAACAGACCTTACATACCAAACTTCCCTTCTGTTCATTAAAGTGTCACATTTCTCTCAGTAGTACACTTTTTTGATCAGCTAACTTCACGTCCTTGACGACCTTTCAGTCATAGAGAAACAAACAGCTTTAGAACATTCACAGCTTATTAAGCTTTTTAAGCATAAAAGAAGTTTTTTTTGTAAATGTTCACTCTTTATGAAATGTTGTTCTTTTGGCGTTTTGAACTTTTTGCAGAAAGAAACCGGTCAAAGCTGGTGTGCAGGCTGGAGCTGTCATGCGTTACATGCGTTAGCATGTTGTCTTGAGGTGCGCAGCCAACTTTGTTGTGTTTCCTGAGTATTTCAACTAGTACTTGAATTTTTTGCAGTTTTCTTTCCTCCTGAATCCGAAATATTGCCACACCACTGACTTATGACTGAGAGGAGAGCAACTTTCCTCTCTCTTTTTTTCCATGCTGCTAGCTATGACGCATGACATGCTGCCCTGGTGGTGCTGCGTGCTTACACGGAAATGGTGACACAGACTGTGAATTTCAAAATACAGGTGTATCTTCAAGACAATGCCATAGATCAATGTTTTCGTTTTGCGTCTATGTAATTGGATTGTTAATCAATGACTGGATGTATCGATGTAGATGGATGTATTGTGACACCCTTATTCTCCAAGTGTAGCAAGTCCCCAATCATTCGTTGTGAAAACTCGACTTGTAGTCAAGACCTAACCGAGACGAAGACACTACCAAGACCAAAGAGTATCAAGACCAAGACCCAGACAGGCCAAATCAAGACCAAGACTAGTTCAGCCCGAGATAGAGAAAGTTTTTTTTGCCATCTTGCATGAGCTGTAGAACATAGAGTAAGCACCATACTGGGTTCAGCTGCTGAGTATAAATATGAGATTGTATGCAACTACAGGCACAATAATACAGAGACAGTGCATGTCTTGTGTGTGAACTCGCTATAAATGTTTTCATCAATTGGCTGAGATCAAATATGTGTGGCAATTGCATGACCGCATTTTCATGACTGAGACCAAAGACTGTAGAGGCCGTGACAAGACCAAGACCACAACCAAGTGGTCAAGAACTATACGTCTAGTGAAAACGACCTAAAATGTGTTACATTTGACTCATGTGCAGGTTTGTATTTTATCACCATCTGGAACTTACATCAGCATGTGAGCATCAATCACCACCAGAGGTTAAATGAGGTCAGGAGCAGAGAAAAAGGAATGAAAAGGGAAAAAGCAGCACAGAGGTGCAGGACAGAGGTTCACAACAACCAAACATGTCAGGTGTCATTCTTTGTGCTTTCTCACACATGACGCAAGCCGCTCTGTTTTCTTCTCAAACCCTGGCGATCTGACCTGCGCATGAAGAAAGCAGCTCAGTGTGAGTTTGATCAGGAAAACGTGACCAGCAGAGAGGTCACCTGATCTCTGAGACGATGGCTGAACGATGATGGATGAGTCCGAAGTATAAACGGCCCCTCTATCACAGACACGCAGAGAAATTACCTCAAATCTGAAGCGTAGACGAGGATTTCATCAATTATTTGATAAGAAATCTCCAGTTGCACAATTTCACAGAGGGAGCTGAGAATTGATATTGTGATTTATTTTGGGAGCATCTTTTCTGGAGCCATGCTGTAATAACTCGCAAGACGTGAGAAGAAGTGAGATCCAGGTCTTTAATGGCGTTTTACACAGAAATAGGTTTCACACACAACATGCTCATGCTCACACAAACAGTGCACTCAGTACATATATAGGTGGACTACAGTATATATGGAGTATATATATACAGTACAGTATATGATGTACTGTATATATGTACAGTGTGTATATATATATAAATATGAGAAACGAGAAAATATGAAAGATATCTTACAAGGCAGAATACAAAAACATATAAAAATGAATATACATTTGAGCATACTTGTACATATATACCAGATGAGAAATATATATGCACTGTATGAATACACGTGGTACATACAAAACTGTAATTGTGTATAGATAAAGTATTGCACACATAGTAGGAATGTGTCACATGTCGAGAATTTTGTAATACGCACCAGCACTGGAGCGTGTTCCAGCTGGGTCTTGTGCAGAGACAAACTGACATTGTTAACATGGTGATTCACTTGATTTCTATTAGTAAATAAAACATAAATATAGTGTTTCTTGGTTTCACCTCATTTGTGCATTCATTTCAAAGCAGCATTTTCTGCAAAAGAAACAGGCTGAATTTACATATAAAGTTTGCACGTGTGCGAAACTGTCAGTTGTCGAAATTATTCTGGAGGCGTTTTTCACTTTGTTTAAGTGACAATGGGGATAATAATGGGGAAAAGTACTGAAAGTAGCGCGTTCAGTTCTGAGCAGGAAACCAGACACCGACATGTACTTCAGGGATCATGAAAGACGGATCAACTTTTCCACTGCAGGAAGATTCATATTCACTTTTGTATCTTTGTGTGAAGTGAAGCACATCTTCAAATATAAATTCATTACACACAGATGGATATATTTGAAGTGTTTATCTCTTTTCACTTTGAAGAAACTTCAGACACCTAAGGAAAACCCCAAATTCAGTATGTCAAAATTATAATCATCAAAATGAAAGGAAATAAACACTTGAAAAATATATTTCTGTGTGTGATGAATCAATATATGAATGAATGATGTATTGAGATGTATTGAGACCTGCATCTCACAGAAGCCTGCATCCCACAGACGTCGAAGCCGCTGCTGATGAAGAGTGGTCGCGTCTTGAAGCATCTGGACAGATGTTTGAGTGTAGAATGAGCTGCTGGATGGATGCTCATCATTAGACAGGAAGTTATTGGAATAGAATCCATTATTACCTTTTCCCACTTTTCTCAAAATAGCAAGTACAGATCAGTGTGGTTAGCTGCAAGTCTCACAGGCAGAAAGTTAATTCAAAGATGGAATAAAAGCTGCGCTCTGAGGAGAACCAGCCAGCGACAAGACTTTTCCACTGAGGGAACGAGAGAGCTTATTTTCATCAGGTCCAAGAAATGACAACGTTTGTTCGCCATGTGCTGGTTCACTCAACCCACAGGAGAGAACACGCTCAACTTCCTACTTTTAGACTGCAATTCATCAGTGTCCAAATAATTCATGTTGGTATCTACTGGTGTTTTCGTTTCGCCTTCGGAGCAAACAGAGTGGAAGACACAACATCTCAAAAGATCATCTGAAAAATAATCACAATTACTTGGGTAAATTAAATACAGATGTTTTTTCAATTTGGACTGCACGCCTCACAGCAGGATGGTCATTTTAGGATCTCAGGTGTTCGATGGGTGTTTGGTCCCGTCACCTCAGCATCCTTTGGGTGTACAATATACGTATGAGACTATACTTTTTTTCTGGATCCAAAGCATCTGTGTTTGGTTCTTCTGCCATAGTTGTTCAGTATTTCGCTTGTGTAACTTTGTACTGTATATTTTTCGCTGAGTCAACAGAAAAGCGTGTAGATGAGTCGACAGTTTACCATGGTGATAACTGGTGATGTGTGGTGACATCACATCATCTGTGCTTCCAGTATTCACGGTACAATGCTCAAATCATGAGGAGCAGCACTCATTCTACTGAATACTGAATATTTATTCAACAACTCAGTGCATCTCTTGGTCATAGTCCTGTCTGGTTTACAGACATTCTGACTCAGCATTTGATTTGTTTTCTTTGAAAATCTGACAAACACCAGACAGCTGAGCTGTGCAGTAAGACAATCATAAACAACAAACACTGACTGGTTGACAGACAGCTGTTATCAAGCAGTTTCTCTTCACGTCTCTTTTCCCAGTCGTGACCCCGTTTGACCCCGTCTGACTCTATCCAACCCATCTGATCCCGTCTCACCCGTCTGACCCCGTCCTTCCACTCACGTCTTCTCGCCGTAGCAGCTTTCACGCTCAGAAAAAAAAACAGAATCTTAGTTTTCAAATGCAGATGTTAAGCATTTATAATCTAATAGCACAGCGAGATATTATCCAATCACACTAGATATCATAATACTGTAATTATCGTTGTCTCACACCAGAGTTTTTTCTTTGCTCCTTCGGCTGTTGGAGATTACTGAGGGAAAAAAGACTGAAGCTCGTAGCTTCATTTAAAGCATCTCAGCCGTGTCACCAGAGCTCCAAGCTACATTTATCATCCTATATCTGTTGGTGACCTTGGGGACAGGTCTATTTTGATGGGGCAGGAGGCAGGGAGGGAGGGGGCAGACTGATCAGGATGCAGAGATTCTTTGCTCTGCAGCTCTTTAATTTACCAGCTCTGTTTTTGACACCTTGCATTGCATAAGGGGATTTAAGGGGAAATCTTCTTCTTCTGTTCTGACAGTATAAACTGATTTAATTAACTGACGGATTTGGATATTGGCCCGGTCCAACTCAGAGGACCCAAGTGCAGAGTCCAAGAGGGCGTCAGTAGCATAAGTATTGTCTCTCAGTAAACACAAAGTACTGTGTTCAGACTGTTTTGTTTCATGTCAATGACTCGTACACACACAACTGGAATACTACAGAATGTGTTGTTCATACACTGTTTCAAGATACTAACACACGTCAGGGAAGAAATCTACAGGTAAAGAATCTGAATGAATCAATTGTTAGTATCTATATTCAGTAATTAGTACCTGTACTGCAGTAGTCCTCTCCTCTGATCCAGTTCCCTGTGTAAGGTAACAGAACAGGACTTGTATGCGGGCAGAACTCACTAACGTCCCTCTGTCCTCGCAAAGATCCCAGCTGACTCCGCTGTGTGGGCGCCTCCGACCTGATTTATGATTTGTATTTGCATTCAGGAGCAGGATGAGGGGTAGAGATTCCTAAAGGATGCTGGTTTATGTTCTGGAGAAGTCCGGAGGGGCCGTGAGAATACTGATGGGCGCACAGATATGTGCTTGTTTCAAGCAGCCAGTGCAGCCAAACGCTCCCTGAGCAGTTTGTCGAGTCCAGCCGCCAAAGACACAAAGGACGACTTGTTAGAGGCTGATCCGCCACAGATACTGTACGAGTGTGAATGATAATTATAATGAATGATACTTTTATTTGTACTGCATCATACACTTAAAACTGATCTTGTCGTGCCACAGGCAGAGAACAGAATGAAAACAATACCAAAAATAACAGTGAAAAAGCCACTCTCAGATGGTCTGGGACCCTCCGACGTTCCACAGACTAGGAGCAGCAGATGGTGAGAAGGTTGGATCTGGGCGTCGTGGGGATGTATACAGCAAAACAAGAATGCAAAACAATGACGCGTCATATTTGTACATTAATTTTACATATTAATCGTATCATGATAAACTTTTTTGTGCAGCACCTTAAATCCAACACATGCAGCTCAGATGACAAAACAAAAATAGACATTAAAACGAGGATAAACAAACAGCAAAGAGTAAATCCCTGAAATTTGCTGAAAAAAATAAAAAGCAGAGGTGTTGCAGAGGTACAGTTGTGAGCTATTTCAAATATTTCAAAACTACTGTTTTTTTTTTATATATATATGAGCCTCTAGTTGTTCCCACAGGAAGTTCAGGGTTCTGTACCACACACACACACACACACACACACACACACACACACACACACAGTCCATCCAGATGGTTCTTGCTGCACCAGGACACTGTGTCAGCAGCCCTTCATGAGGTCCCCACTGACAATGGCCTCTGTTTGGGTTTTTATCCACAGCTTCAGCAGCACTGCACCACAGCGGTTTCTCTTAATCGGTCGATACTCTTTAATCCCAGAGATGATGCTTTCTCTCATGGACTCAAAATAGCTCTTCACTCTCTCCAGTGAAGCCACAGGCCCATTACTCTTTATTAGCTCTTAGCGTCTTAAATGTGGCCATCCATTAGCGGCGAGGCAACAAACAGCCCCAGCACACACACACACACACACACACACACACAAACACACACACTAATTTAAATGGACTCTTAGTCAAGAGCAATAATTGTGTATTGAATTCAGCTGGTGTCAGAGGGAAGAAGAATCTTCAACGCTGCTTTTTCCTCTCACAACTTTTCATCATGGCGTTCCTCTGCACGCATCAGGTGGGCGGGTTCCACCGACCTCCATCTGCCTGAATGATTCCCTCTCTATGGAGGCCGACATGAAGTAATACCGCACTGTGTCATGTATTGATTTTTCCAATCCCTCTTTCTTGAATTTCTTGGTGTTTCAGAAGCATAAATCATCTGCAAATGATCCTTTGAAGGAAATATTGTATTTATTATTCTTGACGCATGGTCACAAAGTCAATAGCCCTTATTAATTGAACACGCTGAGAAATATGATGCGGGTAATTCGAGGGGACCGGAGAGTTCCGCTCATCTCTCATGGTTAAGATTGTCTTCTCTGGCTTTCAGGGCGAGGCTCAGCAACAGTCAGGGGCAGCTGAGGGTCAAAGAGACATGAATCCCAGCACTCTGTTCCTGGTAAAACAGACTTACCAGGCTTCAAAGTACAGCTGCACCATTATGGAAGAAATCAGTTTTGCTTTTTGTTTTTTCCTGAGAATTGAGATCACGATTCTCTGTCACGATTTATTTCATGGTGAAACCAGCAGCTGTAATATGTTTAACCATGAACGGTTCCATCGTTTGACTGGATCATATATCTAATGAAAAATGATCCTCTTCCTGCAATTCTGCCTCTACTATCGTCCGCTGCTTATTGTCTTATTTCCAGTCGTTTGTCTGATTCTCGTCACGAGCACCTGGGTTTTCATCACCATTCAGTTTGTATTTATTTCTCACAGACTTTCCCTGTGACATGTCGCACCCTCACTCATTGTTCGAGACAGTTCAGGGGGAAAATAGGAGTGTTTGTGATGCAGCTCGTGAAATAAAATGCAGAATCGTTTAGAAAAGAGATCATATGTCGGTGTGAATCCAGATGGATTTTTTTTTTCAGCCTGATTTTTCCCTCCTGTGTCTGTTCTTACCCACTTTCACTTTCTGTTCCTTATTTCCTGTCTGTCTGGATGTGTGATGAGGCAGAACCCAACCACACACACACACACACACACACACACACACACACTTCCCATCCACCTGTATCATAGCCACAGTGGACGGCGGGAATGTGACCTCTCGTCTCGATGTCTCTGCAGCGGCGGTTCATTTACTCTGTGTCTATGAGCGTGAAGGCTCCTCGGCACCTCAACGGCCCCATTTCAGCTCCACATCGGCCAGCATGGAGCTGCAGTGAAACGATGAATGAGTCTATATGAGGCTGCGTATGAGAATGGTGCTGCATGGCTGGAAGTCTGTGACCCTCTGTGACACCCCCGGCACACCTCTGCCTCTTCTGCTCAGACAAAAACCTCCGAATGCTTGATATATGGTAGATTCACACTGTTGAATCCAAATCACGTTCCAGTGCTGCTTATTAGAGCATGTTGCTGTAGTGCTCCAATCGCCAGATTCACATGTTTAAATACTGTAAGATCAGAAAATGGTAAGTACATGCAAACTAAAACACTCGGCTGCCTTCACTTGCCCCACATGAGCTTCTGAGAATCAGTGATAGTTTATTGATCCCCAGAGGGAAATTGGCTTTCTACAACTGATTGAGCACTTGCTCTGTCTCAGTGTGAGTGTGCTCTCAGTGTGTGTGACTTCTGACAGTTTGTTTTGACAGACTCAGTCAACCACTGTCTCTTCCGTCTATGTCCACACAGAGGCGTCCAGTGGTGCTTGATTTGGTCGGCGTCAGTACAAATCCTGCTTCACGCAACTTTGTTCTCACCTTTTTGTAGATGTCGCTATCCCGGTACTTTCTACCATTGACAAGTGCCATAATGTTGATGTCTTTCATATGTTTGAAATAATGAGGCTCCTTCTCACTCCGAAGTGTGCTGTAGTCTTTCGTTTCACCATGATTACAAGTACTTCCTGGACTCAAAAGCCCAAGATTCCTTGCTAAAAGCATGCGCAGAAAACAAATTCATGTTCCTTTTGATGGGGGTATCCCACTAGGCGCATACATGATCAGAAAAGGAGTAACCCAGGGGTCATATTCTTTTTTTTAAAACACGGAATTTGAGCATATTCTGGATTATTGGTTATTGGTGTTCACATGGCCGTACGCAACCGGGGTTGCTAATATTCCAGTTAGAAAGGGGTTATTGACTGCATGTAAATGTAGTCAGTGTTTTTCTGTCTTTCCTGTGGCCCTGTGATGAGCTGCCGACTCATCGAGGGTGTACCAGCACAACCACGACCCGTAACGGGAGTAAGCGGGAGAAGGTGAATGAATGAACAAACAGACAAATTGATAACATTAACCTCCACGGCAGAGGAACAAGAAATGGTTTCTGTAGAAACCTTCAGGAGATCTTTGTCGTGTGTGCAGCTGCATACCACATGATTATTGTGTTACCATGGCAAAGTAGCTTGAAGTGAACAATAACTGCGTTTCCACGATTCCTCTCCAACATCACAGGTGTTCGTGGCTTTGACAACATTTCCATACAGAAAACCCTGTTTTATTAAAACTTGGAGATGAGGAGATTAAAACATTTGAATTCAGCTGGCTTAGCATTCATTCCTTTTTCATTTAAATTCCACACAAAAGGGAAATTTAATTATACATGGTGTGGATCGGGATTGTGCTGAAATCCACATTTTTCATTACTTTTCTTTTGTCTTTCATTTCTGCGAGTTGTGTGTTTCTAATAGTATTTCGCATTAGTAGAGGAAAGTACTTGATATATCTAATACAATAACTTCTGTCGTAAAACTACATCAAGCTGTGAAAAATGAAATATGACTTTAATGTGTTGCATGTTAAACGTATGTATGCCCTCCAACGCAATCCATTTAATTATTAACACAAATAAAGAAATAGGTTAAGTAACTATAGTTATACCATGGCCATGCTCTTTTCGGATTGGCTGGCAGCCGTGTGTTAAAACCGTTTCATGCACATGAAGTCCCGGTCATGTTTAACCTTTCTAATATCCATCTGCAGGTGCGGCCCAGCCAACACTGGCAACATTAAACAGTGCACGAGTAGCGCAGCAGTCAGTGGTACCAACAAACGACTGGACATTTCTTTCAACACGAATTTTGACAAGAGGGATGCTGTGCGTAGGTGTACGTTATATGTTTTAAGATGCGACATAGGGGTGAAGAACCGCCCGACATGAGAAATGATGGTGGAGTAAGCGTGTTGTTTCTTTGGCAAATGACCATGGTATAAGCATGGTAATCAACAGGTAGGTAGGGCATTGAATGGTTTTAAGGCCCTTTGCGGAAGCAAACGGAGCGAACGGACACCTAACCGTTGATTAACCCTTACTTAACCAGCTCTGTCAGTACTGTCTGCTGCCTGAGGAGGTGCCAGTGAGTCACCATAGTGTCACTTTCTGGTTTGTAAATGAATGATTGATTGACTATAGATAAAAGGTCAGTTGTTTTGTTTGTTAGCATAACCAAGCTAGCCGCCTTCAGCTGCTTATAGTTTTATATTTACATATTGACATTTTCATTTTGGACATCATAAATTCTCAAAATGTCACAGTACTTTTGCCATAGGCTGCTGCGCTCTAATGATATGCTGCTAACAGGTTTAATACTGTTACCAGCTGATTGCTGCAGTAAATTCTATCTACTACATGGCCTTTGGGATGGGAAACTTTTATTCTCAACAGAATGCAACCAACCAGAAAATGTGTGAAATTTCCACCATGTCCACTTCTGTTGTACAGTGGTAAAATGTGTGTGTGTGTGTGTGTGTGTGTGTGTGTGTGTGTGTGTGTGTGTGTGAAACAGCGGGAGATAAAAACTACAGAGGAGTGAGTTCTTTTAACAAGAGGAGAACGTCTCAGCTCAGTGCTGGTGGAGCAAAGTAGTTTGTTTCTTGTCTCAGTGATTTATTTTAAAACAACAGATTCATTGCAAAGGCACGTTGACCGTGGTTGTGTTAGATTTCAGTTTTGCAGTTGATAGATTTTTTGCGGGGCAATACGACCTTGACGCTCATGCTGTTTCATTGTCTGCTGTGCTGACGCTTTGGTTTAAAGAAAGTATTGGAAAAGCTTTCAAATAATCAAGTGAAGCTAGGTTTTATTTGGATTTAATTCACAACATTTATCTCATGATGCATGCACGATATAATATTCACTGTGTATTCCGCACTGAAATCAGTATTTGATATTTCCACAGGACACTTTGCTCATTTTATCAAGACATAAGTGACTTAAGTAAAAGGTAAAGTCAGTAGGTTAACTATGAAATCTGTGCAAGGTTTAAATTCCATGTTTTTTCAGTTAAAATTCTGTTTTCTCTTCACCTTTTTATTCAAGTGGCTTTTTCACAATTGTGGAAACATTCATTCTTTTCTGTTGGATCATTAAAACCAAAAACTGTTCTAACCTCTGAGAATGTCATTACGGTTGTTTGGGTCTGAACCTTCCTTTAGAACACATGTAATTTCCTTTTGATCTAGAAATAAAACTTTCCAGCGGTCTCTTGTCGCAACACATTTGAAAATAATGACACGTAAATGTGTTTTTTCCTTTGGGTCACTGATGAGTAGTGAACGCTGCATTGACAGTGAGTGACTCTATTTAAACATCATGTAACTGAGAAGGACGCCTGCAAATAGAAGACTTATTCCATTTTATTTTATTTGAAAGAAATAAACAATTATTAACAACACAGAGCGCGAGATGTTCAGTCCTGTGAGTGAAGGCATGAAGTATTTGCCTTACTGAGGGACTCTGAGGACTTTGTTCCTTACTCTGCATATTTCTTCAGAGTGATGCTGTGTATTGAACATAGCTGTTGCTTGTCCAAGAGAAACACTCTTCGCTCTTTGGTGTTGTGTTGCTCTGTTAGATACCGACATAGTTACTCTGAAGCAGTTGCCTCTCAGTGGGAGGGCATTAAGGTCAAGAGGGGGACCATGAATCACAAATCCCTGTCTGATTTGTCGGGACATTGATTTACAAGAGTGATCAGAGGAAAGAAATCATCTGGCCTGAAGATGGGAGTGTGTGAGGTGGGGGTGTAATGACAGAGACGATCGCTCCTGAAAAGGTCAAAGCTGATTCTCATTGTGATTAAAATGTTTTTTGTGTGTGTGCAGACCTGATAGCAGAGGAACCCTGATCAGGTGTTTTAGCACATGTTGAACTTGAACATGACATCAACTGGAATGCCACAGCCTTGACCACTGATATATTTCATCATGTATGAATGAATACTAGATAACTTCCTGTACCCAAAGGCTTCTGACAAACACTTGTGATTTGTGATTGATACTAGATGCAGTGAGGGAGGACATGGAGGTAGTTGGAGTCAGAGTAGAGGATACAGAGAACAGGGAAAGATGGAAATCAATGATTCGCTGTGGCAACCCCTGAAGAGGGACAAAGCTGAAAGAAGAAGAAGAAGAAGACTAGCGTCTGTTAGCTTTAGCTCATTGATAGTGTGTCTGCCTCCGGAGCTGAGCCCAAAATATAGACTCATCTCATTCAGGTGTGACACAATCAAACTGTGATCTAAATGTGTCTCCAGACAGATGAATTTACTACGTGTTTGCACAGTTTGGTGGCACCAAAGCAGTATTATGATGAACGTTAACTCTGCCAGGTTTTGTTTTCACTTTCGTTTGCAGTGAATTTGTCACAGGACTCAGGCGAAGGACTAAGAGTTGTCTGGTTTTATTGATGATGATGATGTTTTAACTTTGACCTTCTCAGAGTCACAATGAGGAAAACGTCCCCTCAGAAGCAGAAAAACATGCAATGTACTTCATTCCACAACGGCACGATTCTGATTAGTTCCACTGGTGAATTCATTGCTTCATTATTTCTGCACTAATTAGTATCCAAGGACTCGATGAGACAAAAGAGAAAGAGAAAAACAGTCACAATGATCTTTTTTTACACTTTTGACAATAGTGGTACACACAAGGACATCGATGTCACCATCACACTGGAAAATGTTTTATCCAGACAACAATATGAGGTTGTTTACATGTGCAAACATATGTTTAAAGATTCATGGACAAATTCAAAGAAAAGAAACTTGTTTTTGCCGGATGAACCGAGGGTTGTGTTTGTGTCATGTGCTGATCATCAGACCTCCTGTCACCTCACAACTGATTGTGTTGTGTTTCTCTCTCTAGTGTGGATTAATTTAAAGTTTGTTTTTTAAAATGAATCTACATACAAAGTGAAGTTCCTCCAGTTCTTTCATCCTCAATCATCAGTGACTTTCTACAATATCCTGATATCATGATTCCACTCTCCTTCCTTCTCTTACAGTAGCCAACTGCTGGGCGCTGGACGGTCTGCAGCGGTATCCCTCTGTCCCCACGTACCTGCCCGTCAACTACCAGCTGCTCAATGCCGACTTGGCTTTCTTTCTTAAAGAAACCAACCAAGACTTCATGAGGAACTCTAGTCTCATGTCTCGGACCGAGTCCTTCTTCATCTACCAGGCCAGAAGTTTGCCCTCAGTGAACTCCAGCTATGGACCTCTCTCTGTGGAGCAGCCAGTTCCTCTGGAGCTCCTGCAGGGCCCAGCGACTCTTCCTGCCTCTTCGCTTTTTACCTTCAATTGGAAGGTTCAGACCTTCATCATGAATGACAAGATTCACCTGGCCAAACCCAAAGTCCAGGTTCTGTTCTACATTGCCGGCAGGGACTGGGACGACTACAGCACCATAAACCAGCTGCCCTGCGTCCATATGTTTGCGTTCCATGAGACCCAGGAGGTCCGTGGCACCTGCCAGCTCAAAGGGGATCTGGGTCTGTGTGTGGCTGAGTTGGAACCTCTGGCCAGCTGGTTCAGCCCCCCCAGCGTAGTGCCGGGACGCCAGAGGAACCTGGAGGTGTCCGAAGGGACGCCAGTGGAGCTGTACTACATGCTGCAATCCTCAGAAGCAGGCGAGTGCCACTCGGAGGAGGCCAGGAAGGAAAACTTCATCCGCTCCAGCCAGGAGGGGCTGTTCGGTTCCTACACCTCCACACCTCTGAGAAGGATCGGAGGAGTGAAGCTCTACCAGAACCCCACCCCACCCCAGCTGGCGCAGCACAGGCTGGATAATAACTTCATGGTCCTGGTGCCAGCAACACCGCTACGCCAGAGAGAAACCATCTCTGCTTTCGTCACAGTGTCAGCCTTCTCTCCTGTGGGGATGTTCACTCTCAGGTATGAAGGGTTTTTTGTGACTGCAGACATAACTGATAACATTTACATGAAAATCTGATCAGCAGCAGGGCTGGAAAAAATCTATACCTCACCTCATTCAAGTCTGGTGACCACTGACTTCATCCCAATCAGATTTACAAACATATGACCCTACAGTAGTAGCTTATTCACCATTTGATTGTCCGCAGTCAGCAGGTTATGTTTCAAGTCTCATATCATCGTTCTTTACACGTACAAACTGAAGCATACAAAAAAGACTATTAAAAATCCTTATTATGGTCTTACCTTTACTTGTAAATGAAGTCTATGCACCGCTCCTTCTGAACAAAAGCGTCATTACTTGTTTGTGTCCGTATCGTCCCTCAGTTTTAATAGTCTCTGTGTCCCAATGATATCGTTGGTCTTCCTTTAATTTTTACCTCCTTCTTCCATTCAAAGTCCAGTTTAGAAAATGGTTTGAGTTTAGATCTGTAATCTTCCGTTTGGAAAGTAGAAACAAATGGATGCTGCACTTGACTTGCTGACTGTAGGTTGTAGCAGCTGTCACTTATTCTGACTGAGGAGTCAAGAAAAATCCCTGGACTCACTACTGCCCCCTAGCATGAGGCACTGCTACTGCGTCACCTACTGTCTCTTCACAGCTGTTTTACGATCACTTAGCACACAAATAGCGGCACACACGTAAACCGTTGTTGACAAAATACACTATAGATTGTGTACATCTGCTAAACTATGGAAGTTTAGCTCATATAGCTAGTGTTTGAACATTGTAACAGCGACATACAGAGAGACAGTAACATGATCTCCCTGCTAGCAGCAACTGTCATTGTCAATCCAATTTTAGTGAGACATGTTGGTTGAAATATGGAACTTCTAATTAAATGTTTAGGCTCACAAACACATAGATGAAACAAAAATGTTATTTTAGTGCAGTATATCAAAATATATAATGCAACACTGAAGACCTTGATAATATTGTATGACATCATCGTAACGTCTGTTAGATTCCTATAGTCTTAGACATTTACCGAAGTGTAAACGTGTTTAAATGAGAATAAATCACTTGGAGACATCACGACGATGCTTGATGATGTAAGTTGTAGAATGTACTTAACGTCAGTAATTTTACTTATTTTTGTTGTTGTTTTCTTCCTCTGTTTCACCTGACTCCACAATCAGTTGAGTCAGCTGCGTGTCTCCTTACGTGGAAGAGATGGAGAGGGTTATCTGGTGGAGATGGTTTGACTGAGTGATTGCTGCTAATTACACCACACACGAGACACAACTGTGTAGATAATTAACATGTGATGCAAATGAGTGTGTGGTTAATTAAGCTGCGCGCTCATTAGCACAGTGACACCGGAGCTGATCGCAATCGCTTTCGAACATTTACAAACCGTCTGCGATGCTACAACCAGAGAAGACAATTTGTCAGCAAAGTGGCTGCAGGCGGAGTGGAGGGGTCGAGGAAAAAAGTCCAAACACATCATCTTGTTTAGTCACAGCTGCTGTAAATTTATTTTACTCCTAGCTAAGAAAACAGCTTGATGACTGCTGAAACACCGGAGGCAAAACAATTTGGACAAAGTTTGCGAACCGGTTCATCTGCCGTGTTCTGGCCACTTGTCCTGATGTGATAAGAAATTGGAGACTTTTCTTTGTCTAAATGAAGAAGCTCAATTATTTAGTTTTATTAGTGAGTTGAACGGGCAGCCACCAAGGTGACGCCTGCGGTGTTCTGTATTTGGCAGCGTGGAACGAGGCAGCCGCAGGTTTGTCCGCCTGTCAGCGGCAGATATGCCGAGACCACAGTGTGGTCCGAGGTGATAAGAGCGACGTCCTCTCCACTGATTATTCCTACGCTCAGTCACTAGAGCACAGAGACTTTGATCTCTATGTTAAGCACATCATTAACATCTGTCCACAGCGCACATGAGCTTCGTCGGAGGCTCGTCGTCAGACCTCCTGCTTCATTGGAGATGTTCAGGATCACCACTTTGTTTGCTTGATGAACAGCTGATCCATGTTCTAATCCTCCCTTTGTTTCTAACACACACACACACACACACACACACACACACCTCGTCACTCTCACCTTCATCTCGCCCATTCCGTGAAGGCTCCTGCTGTGATGGCAGCTAATTTCACCGGCTTTTAATAACCAATCATCGGGCCAATTTGTGGATTTCAGCTGCCCTGCGTGGTTCGTCTGTCAACGGCCCTTTTTCGTTGACATGCTACTTTTAATTTGAAGGACTCTGATTTGATTTGACACCATCCCCCTCCACCACCATATAATATACTATGAAGTTTGACTTAAAACGTCTGAATTCTTGTTCTCTCTGAGAACACAAGCTGCTATTTCAACAGATTTGTGAGTTTTGGTTTTGCAGTTTGTTCTGTTTGATACGTCGTCATCCACTGGAGAGACATGAGGTGAATTTGAGAGGAAATCATAGAAAATATAAGTTTTTTTTGCAGTCAAATTGTTGTTTTTGTTCCAAATGTTTGTTGTTTTCTCATTAGAATCGTTTTCAGTGGTAACATATGAAGGTGTGCGACCTTGTTCTGATAGATGGAACACATTGCTGAGTTCCCATTTTCTGCTGGTCCTAATATACATTATAATAGATTATAAAGGTGTATGTGTGTGTGGGTGTGTGGAGGGAGGGCGGGGGGTGGGGAGTGCTCTCTGGCAGGCACTGATTTCCTAATGTACACCACCAACAACAGAACATTATCAACACGCAGTGTGAGGAGCTGGAAAAGCAGTAACGTCGCCATCTCTGATGTCGTGTGTGTGCGTGTGTGTGTCACATCTGTCAGATAAGGTGCTGGGTCCCTGCTGGCATCGGAGGACGTGCAGCAAACGAGGTGGAAGAACCTCCTGCCTCTTGTCACAGGTGTGGACAAGTTTGACCTTCCCTCATGAGCAGCACACAACAAAACACAGCGTGTGCACATGTTGAAGTAAAACACTGTTCCACCCCAGCAGCTTGATTTTTCCCTGCAGGTCTCCATGAAAACATGTCTGAGTTCGTCAGACGAAAACAGACAAGACTTCTCTGTCATTGACCCAAATCACGTGATTCTTACTGCAGGTGGTGCTTACCCTCACTCGGCCACCTGTCAGACTGTCGGACAGGAAACACCCCAGTGGTCATTTGTGCAGCGGTGGATTACGACCGATATGAATCAGACGCCCCCTAGTGGTTTTCTTAACGACCTTTGTTGTCTTTGAGTTAAGCTCATCTTGCTGACGCTCCACCAATCCACCTTTACCTAATCCTAACCTTAGCCTAGCCTAACCCTGACTAACCTAGCATAACGTAACCTTAACCATAACACAACACTGACCTTAACCTAACTAATCTTAACCCAGCTCTAACATTAATCATCCTTAATGTAACTTTAACCTAAACTGAAACTAACCTTATCCCAAACCTCAACCCTTTAATTGTGATGATAATTAAACAATCTACTTACCCACGACATCTCAGACATTTGCATCTTTCCCCAGGCTAAACCCAAAATGCATCTCACCCGCATCTCAATACTCAGCGCATCTCACAGCAAGGTGGCGCTGCATTCGGAAACGCTGCGCCATATATATTTTAGTTGGAGGATGTGTTGCTGCAGGATGTAAATGAATTTAGAATTGTCGATGTTCACACAAAAGCAAAACAACTATTTCTACCAAAGAGTGAACGTGTGTGAAGTGAAGTTTAGAAATGTGAGTCAGTGTCAGAGGTACATGTCATCAACGTCAACGCAACATAATTTATCGTGAACAAAACTGGAGTCGACAAGATTAACTCTTTGATTGCTTCATTCCTTTACTGTTCGCGCTTTGATACCCACCTGCTTTGTTGTGCGGGATGAAACACGACATCACAACGCGCTGCAGAGCCAACGTAACACGAGCAGGAGCTACTTCCTGTGATGTCTTCAAAGCTTCCAGACATTTGTGCGTGGCTGCAAATTCAGTGTGGCGGCAGCAGAGTCTAATGAAGGAGAAGACATTGCAAAGGCACTTAGGACTTTCAGGCCGTTACGTTTAAGATGCCGGTGATGTTCATGCTGGAGTCATTATCATTATATGTATCCTGGTGCCAGTGTGTGAGCAGCGTGGATTGTTAGATGTCACAGATAATTCATTATTATCTATCTGCTTTACATCGTTAATATGCAAATTAAATGTAATGAGGGAAATGATAGTAAAATATATTTTCCCTCCTGTCGTGTCAACTCATATAAAGAAATCCCAGAGCTCCAAAGTAAATTGCTTTATTTTCTATCCACACACACACGCACGCACACACACACACACACACACACACACACACACACACACACACACACATACACACACACACACACACACACCTGGTGCTAGATTGCAGGTCTGCAGATGAAAGCTAGAACATTATCGACTTTTATTGCTCAACGGTGTCCAATTAAAAATATCACTTTTACAGATTAAGTTCAAATGGCGGCTTTATGTTTGTATGATTGAGCCGTGCATCCTAATTATAGTTCCACTTGCTCGATGTACGCTTATATTTTCTACAGCAGGAACATTTGCAATTTGTCCACTTATGCCACTCTGCTTTTTAGACCTGACAAGTTCCCTCAAGGTTTGGCTCGCAGGCTCTCAGATGGAAATAACATGGGATAGAAATTGGTGGCAGTGCAACGTGGCAGTGGCGTTGTCATCAGTACAATGATGACCGGAAGCACGCACAGACCACTGCCTATTACACTTCTGTTGCAACGGAATAATTCACTCTCTTCTGCAGAATTTGTTTAATATATTTGATTCATTTCTTCAGAAAGGTCAGAGTGACAAAAATGTCTGAACCCAACAAGTGATTGTTCTGTTGTTTTGAACTGCTGGACTTTTTCACAGTTAATCTGTCCAGACTTTCTTTACCATAAATTCAACGGACATCTGTATCAGTCACGAACCTAACTTGAGTGACTCATCGACCTAAACGCTGTATGAACAATGGATTCCTCACTTACCGGGGATCAGGTCGGCTGTGCTGGAGGTGAAGACGGGAGCCAGTGGGAGGTGTCTTTTGCATTGTTTTCAAGGTGTGGACATGTTGTGATGTTGGCAGCAAAGAGAGAGTTTTCCAGTTCGTTAGCCTAATAGCATAATTGCCTAGTCAACTATGCAGTAACTATGGAGCATAGGCCTAGGTTTTCTGAGGTCCTTGTCCGAGCTGCGGAGAGGAAGTTACCTGGTCTATCCAGATATCTGGAAAATAAAGTCCACACACCTTCCTACTCCACCTGAAGTTAGAGGTTAACTATGAATTACTTTTTATTAAAAGCTATATTTAGAAAAATAATAATACGTGTACAATGCGTTTAGAGGGGCACCGAATAAAACTTCAGCTTTTCCCCAAAAACATTATACGTAGTGTGAATTCATTATGTTATATTTTTGACGGGTTCGACGGTGTGTTGATGTTTACATGTACAGCCGGTAGTGATTGGCTCATTATGAGCTGACAGATACGGTCTCTGTGCTCGGAACAGAAGAAGTCTGTAAGTCCTACAGCAGCTTCACAGCCCCGGAGTTATGAATCACAGAGAAGAACAAAAAACAAAGTCAATATTGGAGAAGCAGATGTTAGATGGACTCATAGAAAGGATTTCATTGATATCAAAACGCACGCGGAAATGGCGACTATTCTCCTCGATCGGTAAGAAGCTAACTCGCTAGCTAACTTAGCTAACGTTACTTGTCGGCCAAATCCCTCTTCAACAACGTTACTTATGTTCATTCTATGACGTTGACCCTAGATATTAGACATTACCGGT
>CAAKHB010008290.1:190063-202767 GCA_901007665.1 Aeoliscus strigatus
GGGGCTGTAGGTCACAGACACAGGGACAAATGGTTCAATGCGCTCTGAAACATTTGCAACGACTGAACAGCGTCTGTTAGTGAATCATCAAAGGAACAAAACAGTCCTGTTGCATGCTGGGAGACTTTAATAATCCATAAGGTTAGGCTGGTTAGCTTGTATGAACATAGAGAACATCCTCTGGTAATGAAGATACACAGAGTTCTCATAGTTGCTCCTGGGGGAGGGAATGGAATAAACAGTGTTTGTTGGACAGAGGAGCAGCAGGACTCTACCAGTTACGTCTTTTTGTTCTGGAAAAGTGGAGGGACACTAATAATTGATTTGTATTTTTATACAGTGACAATAACATCTATCCTGATTTAATCCCACAAAGGGGAAATGTACATATTACAGGGGAAATAAGAAATTCATGGTAAAAGTAAATGATGTATTAAACACAGGGCAAATATGGAGCAAATTTATTTTTATTACACAAATTTGTCTGTATGCTGTAAATTAAGTACATATGTGTTGTACATTTAGTACATATAGTCTATACTATAAATACACATGTATTCTGGTGCTGTTTATTTGCTCTGTGTTTGTCAGTTAATCGTAAAATATATGTAAAGCTGTACTTTGAGGAAGTTAGTAGCAAACAGAAAGAAATACGTTTATTTGATCCAGATTGTATGAAGCTCATTTTATTTGTTCAGATCGTTGAGTCTTTAACAATCAATCCTTCTTCTCACAGTAAACATATGTTTTATAACCACAAGGAGAATAAAGACATTTCCTTAGTATTTACAGCAAATGCAGGTTTTAGTCCGTTTTTATGTGACATGATTCCAGTGTGTTCTTGTTCAGCTGCAGTGATTAAGCGTTTGTTCTCCAGGTCGGCCTATAAACTGGATCCCTGCTGACATCTTTGTCCCAGCAACTTACCACAAGGACTTCATACAACACAGAGTTCAACTTTTCTCCTCATTACTTGAACATTGTCTTAATGTCTTCATGTATACTCGTTCAGAGTGAAGGAAAATCATGATGTGAGACCACAAATACCAGAGATTTTTCCATTTCATTTTTCTCAAGAAGGCTGTTTTCATTAACCACCTGGTCTCCAAATGGAAATGGAGCAGAGCTGTGCATTATCAAATTGCAGCTCCCTTCTTTACATTTCAGCCTCTTCTTCCTGTAATAATCTATGGAAGAAACTGTATTAACCTGAGGCGACCCTGTTCTCGTAAAATGAATATGGAGATTGAACGTGAGACTTTTTAAAGATTGGATTTTATGCTCCAAAGTCGCGGTGGAATAATATGATATTCAGTGGCCGCTCTTGGTTTGGCTGGAGGTTCCTGTTTCAGTGACTTCAGAGATGTACCTCATAATGACTGAATCATATGGTGATAACGCAAACATACACTGACTGCGAATGGCACACTCCTCTGCCGTTCAGTCTACACGAGCTCTTCTCCAGCTAAAAGCCCGACAGTAGAACTCTGCCTGACATTTCATATTCACCTCCAAATTTGATTCTGTTATTTAACTATCTGGCATTTCCAAAGGTCAGAACCTTTCCTTGTTCATTTGGTGCCTTCAAAGTCAGTGTTTCTGAGTTCAAGCGGAGTTTTTCGGGGGCAGATGTTGCAGGTTGGAGCCTCGTTAGTTTGGCAGAAAGAGACAATCAACACCAGTAATCAATTCTCTGCAAGTCCTTTGTGATCTTTCTGCCCGTCACATGATCAATGCACCGACGGTCTAACTAACAAGCTGCAGCACATCTGTGGGGAGGATGTGCCTCCAGCGTAGACGGACACTAAGACGCACTGAGAGAAGAGATGAGCCAAGTGTTGTGTTCCAGTTGTAACTCATGGTGACGTAATTTCCAGGTGAAAAGTTGTGTGCGTTCCACTTGCATCACAACAGAACAGGTCAGAAAAAAATCACAGAGTTCTTATAGTGTACTCCAGTTGCTCTTGTTTTCTGATGTTCTGTCCACACAATGTTTTATTTGTTGTGAATGGAGTGATTTAAACAGTTTATACTGACAGATTATGCTGCGCTACTGACACCATCTTGGATTCTCAGGTTCTCTGAGTTGGACCGAGTTACAGGTTGGATATCCAAGGTATAAGGAAGTGTTCGATTTGCAACTTCCTGTCCTCAGCTCGGACAATGACTCAGAAAGAAGATAAGAGAATCCTTTATCGTCCCAAAACACACAAAGCACCTTCAGACCTGGTCAGAGCTGGTAATTAGGGATGCATCATTGACCAGGAGATTCCTGTGTTTAAAGTATAACGCAGTATCTGTGTGTGTGTGTGTGTGTGTGTGTGAGAAAGAGAGACAGAAAGAGAGAGCACTGGGCTAAACAGAAGACTAATGGCGAACGTGAATAAGGCAGACATGCTCTGAGGAGCCGTTTTCTCTCTCTCTCTCCACCTGACATCCATCACTTCTCTGCTGATACCAGGAGACATCCGTCCCCACATAGTGTACGAGTGTGTGTGTGTGCAAACGCGCGCATGTACTCGTATGTTTCAGTGTGTGTTGGGGAGCCATCAACCGACACTGGGGAATCACAGACGGAGGCTGGAAGTCACAGTCAGATGTATCAGTGTCAAAATGCACACACACACACACACACACACACACACACACACACACACACACACACACACACACACCTCTAAGCTAATTAGTTTCTTTTCTTTTCTGAATACTATTGAATATATTTATATTATTCAACAGAAAAAGCAGGAAGGAGGAACCGATTGACAGGACGAGACAAAGCGGCATGCGACTTATTGACCGTCATGATGAGCGGCTCAGAGAAGCAGATGAAAGCATTTTGTCTTATTGTCGCTACAAGAGCCTGAATGTTTTTTATGATAGTGAATGGTCTGCTGTTTTTCATCAAGAGGAACTGTTTCACATCATCATTGACACACACACACACACACACACACACACACACACACACACACACACACACACACACACACACACACACAATGACAACATGCAACAAAAGCCAGTGAGGTGGCTTTGAAAGAGCTCTTATGTTAGCTCAGATAAGAGTTTTTTCAAAGCAGCGATCACCTTGAGGGTAAAGAAAAGAGCTTATGGATTTTTCTGGATCACCTTTATAAGATAATAGGAGGAAAAACATCCACCTCCCTCCTCCGGCAACATGATGCTCAATAACCTGAGCAGGTCAAGGTGCGTGAAGAGTCTGGTTGAAAAACGTCGCCCAGAAGCCAAAGCCAGAACTAAAATGAGTGAAATTAGAGATGTGACATCAGCAAACGCAGGAACCAACGGGACAATATAGACGATATGCATGATCAGTGTGCATGTGTGTGGTGGTGGTGGTGTGTGTGTGTGCGGGGGGGGGGGGTGTTGCTTAGCTACGACAAAGCAAAAACGTAAATTAGAGATGTGACAAACTTGTTCAATTTTCAGAAGTGTGCTGATGGATTCTGATCTGTTCTCAGGTGTCTTTGTCAGACTTGTTTCCTCGTACAGATCGTTGTTGACAGATTTGAGTTTCAGAACACATCTCAGCAGCAGCAATGGCTCATTGTAATCGTGTGATTAATTGTCACATTAACGCTATGACAATAAACAGCCTGAGCTGAGTAGGAATGAAGCATTCTGCAGATAATAAACACTTAGCAATGAGTGTGAGTGTGAGAGCGTGTGCACGTGTGTCTGTCAGAAAGGAGATGAATTGACAAAAATACCAGAAAGAAAGCGACAGTGAAGAGATTTTTCACAATGACACTCATCATGTGTAATATTGTTTCCTGTTCAAGAAAGTTTGTTTGTTTGAAAGCGTCATTGAAATGGATTTTATTCCTGCGGCTCAGAGTCTCATCAGCTGTGTTTTGGCTCGGTTTCTTGTTGCAGCCGTGAATGCTCATGTTTTCTCTGCTCTCGTGCTCTCGGTGACAGCGAGTCTGTCACTTTCTATGTCCGAGGCAGAAACCTGGCCTCACTCACAGGACGGAACGGCCTCGCTACAGTGTCCTCTGGACGGACACCGTCAGCTGTCAGTCACAGCAGAGTCATGTGTGATGGAGCACAGACGGTCCTACCGAAGTCACATGATGGGGTCAGCACCTTGGCCTCCATGAGCAGGATTGAAATGATGCCAGAAATTGTAGAACCACTTAGAGCTGCAGCGTTACATTGATTCGTTGAATAACAAAATAAACATTTCTTCATTCAAGCACAGTCGTAAATATACAACTGAGGGAATCATATGTTCATGTTTCATTCATGTGTTGTACTCATTGCAGAGGTCAAAGGTCATAAACACACGAGCGACGTTGGCTAACTGTTGATCACATGTCATCATCATCAACATGTTTGTTCACCTGACATCGAGCGACGCGAGCATTAGCATGTTAGCATTAACATGTGTCCACTGTGAACTGGATGTATAAACTGTGAGAGAGATGCTGAGACATCCTTGTTTTCAGTCTGTTTCCTCTTCTTTACTGTTGGTTTTGCACCGACTCTTTTACGTTGTGTCCGTGTGAGCTCATCGCCTCGTGTCACTGCTGCTACGTCTTCGTTGTCGAGTTCTTCTTCTTCTTCTTCTTCTTCTGCGAATGTGGCAGTTGGTGTCCGTTCTGGGTGCCACCCGGTTCTCCAAGCAAAACACTAAAACCAAAAGCAAATGTTACATCAAGTTATTTGAGGAATTGTTTCAGCTCTAGAACCAGTAATGAATTCAAAATATGCTACGGACGTATGTCACCCACAACGCCTCAACATGTTTTTTCATTTAATTTACAAAGAGTGATGATGTTCACACAATTAAAATCGACTCCATGAGAATGCCCCCGTTTTAACTACTTCTCCATCAGCAGTTCAGGTGCCAGTTGTTGGTCTTAATGGACTTCTCTGCGTCCTCTTTCCACCCCACATTAAGCTATTAGTGGCTCTCTGTGGTTTTGCATGATTTGAAGAGTTGTGTCGTTACATTAGCAGCCGGCGTCTCCTTCAAATCCCATTTGCCTGGCGGTTGCAAACAAGGTGCCAGCGGAGCTCTCGGCTGAGTGAGCCGGCAGAACGCTGTCTCGAATTCATCTGACATCACCGGCTTAATTTAATGGAGTTTACCTGGTGAGTCTGCAGTTGGAGGCAACTGAAGGGGAATTTACATCTTGTGAACAAGTTGGTGACATGAACTAAATTAGAATCCATCTGTTCATAGTAACACTGACTTCTTCTCATTAGCGTCCTGAAGAACCTGATGTTCTCACATACAGAACTGGCTCCAGCTGTCACTCACTGACATGACTTCAAGTGCCAGCGACTGAACGCAAGTGGATCTTGTTACGACAACAAGATGGCTATCATGTTCTGTTAACAACTCTACTTTAGGGCGGTCGGGTTTCGTGCAGAAATCTGCTTTCCCTTCATGATGAGTTTTCCAGAAGCAGATGGATTTGAGTGTGTTTCAGGGATTCTCTGCATGTTTAGATGCATTAACTCTTTGTTTGACACCCGCTGCACCAGGCTGAGGAGACGTGCACTTGAAAATGATGGTTGGGAATGAATCACAACTTGACAATGAATGAAGCATGTTTATTCATCAACATGAACTCTTTGAGCTCTTGTTGCTATGGACACAGGTACAGCTCTGGACTGTATGCAGGTACAGAGTGTGAAGGCGGGGCTTAACATGATAACCACAGTGGTTAGGTGCACAACAAAGATGGGGTCGTTTGACACGTGTTTGATTTGAATTTTGAATCATTTCTAAGACCAACTAAAGATCATTTCCATTCTATCACTGTCTCTCCATCAAACTCTTCCATTCTCCTCCAAAACAAACTCAGACATTGACTCGTTTCTCTGATGGTGTCACCTCGTCGGTTGCTCTCATTGGTTGTAGCACCAGCCGATAGCGTTCAGGGGTATTTTGATCTACACCCATTGGTGCTACCCCTTGAGCTGAAGGTCACTCGTTGACAGAACTTCCATCTCTGCATGCATTTCTGCATGTGGCTGTGGTTCTCCAGGCTCTGATTGGGTCTCTGGATGGTCCTCAGATCATCAGCTCCACCTCACCTGCTGTGTACAGACGTGAACTGGACCTGAACTCAGCGCCATTCTCAGGAATGCTGGACTGATGGACGTGCTACCAAAGAGGCTAAAATCTATGGTTGTTATATTTGTCGCCTCTCCAGGTGTCGGGTGTGTGTTTGTGTGTGAGAGTGTGAGGTTAATCCACTGCGCCGAAGCCGCTGGCGACTGTTCAGCTAGAAATGAAATGCATTGTGTTTGCCCATACAGGGTTTATCTGCAGATTAGCCGCGTGCCTGCAAACATTTCATTTTCAAATGTTGTAGAAAGCGGTTTGTTTCCCTCGTGCGTCTTTGTTTTTCTCTTCCTTTCCGTTGGGTTTCCTCTCTTGCTCTGCTCTTGAATGTCATGAAAATCCAATTAGGTGAACACATTCTGTGACAGCCGTGCTCCTTGATAGCAATCGTATGAATTCCTCAAATGGGATTTCCGTTGCTCCCTCACATTGCTCACACGTTGTCTACACAAAAGATAACGTAATTGGCAAACGGATCTCCATACAAAATGCATCTCCACTGTCTTTTATGTCCACTCAGCACAACAATGTGTCTTTCTGTAATCTCTGATTCACACTGTGGAAAGATCAGCAGCTCTAGTACAACACCTTATTTATTCTTCTATTGGTCTCTTTTTGCAGACTTTGCCATTCCAATACCACATATAAATGCTAATTGCAGGTTGGGAATTCAACATACTTTGTATATATCCTGAATGAATCACTCTTTAAAAGTTGTTGGTGAATCATAGACAACAGATCTTCTGTGGTTTGCATGATCCAAAAGGCAAGACGCTCTCAGGTGAGATGTCTTCAGTCTCCTACAATTGACCTGAAGTTTCCCTGACATGGACGACTGAGACCTGAGAAGAGATATGCTAGTGTTGTGTCTGACTGAGCCTTGCGACTGCCAGATACCCTCAGAGCTCCTGAGGCTCGTCCAGCAGCTCACCCGGCGTCTCATCTGGCGGCTCGTCCAGCAGCGCTTATTTTTCTGCCTTGTAGCTTTTGCGTATCGCAGCATCTGTTTCCCATCTGAAGATGCTGGAGATGAGCAGCACAACAGACTGATTTAACACGCTGCAAGTTGCACAGTCACGCTCTGTGCCTGCAAACACACCAAGCCTGAGTCACTCATCCTTTCCCTTCTCCCTCTTTGTCCCCTCCAACCCTTCTATTCTTACCTATCGTATTATTCTCTCTGCCTTTGAAAGATGCACATGCTGGCGGCTGAATGGTGAATGTCAGAATGTGAAAATGTGACAGCAAATCAACTATTTATATGCATTGTCTCAGTCCAGGTCAACTAATGTTTGCTTGTCACAGAAAGTGCAGCTGTGACATGCTGAAGTGATAAATGAAAGAGCCGCGCCATGTTAAGTTATTATGTTATGTTATTTAAATTCAACATGAACTGTAATCAGTGTGATGGGTGGACACAAATGTGTCAATGAATTACCTTTTGAAATGGTATATTTATATGATTATATTATAATGATAACAATTTTATTTACATCTGAACAATTTCTGCAAACAACCTGTCTATGTAATATTATTTTTGTTGCTTTGTTCAACAACATCCTTTTGAACGTTGTTTCAGGCTATTTCCTCTTTTCTGCTGTTTATTTTGTCCATTTTGTTATTCGCACAGACTCCTCTTATCCACTTGGGCTTGTTGTGTCGCCGCTACTTCTTCCTCATATTCTTCTTCTTTTGTTGGCTTCAGTTAGCTTCCAACATCTTGGGGTGTTCCAGTAGCTCCAACTGGTGAAACATGGTGCTTTAGCAGAAGTCACCGTGATTTTAAGCCTATTTGCCTTGAGGATGTTTTATAATGGAGTGACTTGAGGAACTGTTTCAGCTCTAGCAAACAGGTAAATGATACATTTCTCAAAAAGCAAGAGAAGCCTGTTGTTTTTTAGCAAATAAAATCACCTGTGGGTTTTCACTCCAACCATAGTGAAGATGTTTGGGGTGA
Organism: Aeoliscus strigatus; assembly: GCA_901007665.1. Classification (NCBI taxonomy): domain Eukaryota; kingdom Metazoa; phylum Chordata; class Actinopteri; order Syngnathiformes; family Centriscidae; genus Aeoliscus; species Aeoliscus strigatus. The sequence goes on from CAAKHB010008290.1 coordinate 198,127, forward strand.
CTGTTTCCCACTGCGTTGTCCTGCAGTAGCTACAAAGCCTCAGACCTGTCGCTGAGCAGCGCGTTCACACTGTTCCGTTTACTGCCAGCCACAAACCGTCCTCCAGCTGGCTCTTTGGCTCTTCACCACACTGCAGCTTGTCTTTTCCTCTGGTCCCCACTGAACCACTGCTTCCACGCACACTGTTGATGTAGACAGGATGGCAACATAAAACAGGCAGAGCTTCTTTGGGGAGCTACTGATGTGGATGCGTGTAGTCAGTGGGGAGAAGCGGTCAGAATAGGTCACCAAGTTTGTGATGCATATGAGGCTGCAGCAGCCAGACAGAGGCAGATGAAGGCGGGCGGCTGTCTGGGTCGCAGCACGTCTACCACTGGCTGGAGACTCCCATTATCATCCAGCTTTTGACTTTATTGGATTTCTCTCCAAATGTTTATGTCGTTCACTTCCCTGCTGACAAGCAGCTCTCTTACGTATCTCCTCAGTATGTATTAAAGGAGGCCCAAAGGGATCCACACACACAATCAAGAAGGAGGACGGGTGGTCGAAGCAGAGAATGAGGTTTGAAAATACACGGCGGCAGGATTTTCCACCCTTTTGAAGGGCCACAGTGACATGAAATGGCATTGGAATCAGAGCTGAACCCCTGCACACTCTGATTGTCTCTACAGTTCCGGTATTCTCTTTCTTTGTTCGGCTCAGTTTGGTGCCGGCTCACAGGAGCGCAGATGAAGCCTCATCGGCTGATTGCTGACAGTTTTGGGGGTTTGGATCTGGTGTAACTTGGAGCTGTCAGCTGAATGCTGTTACCTTTTACACTGTTCCCCGTCTTCCCTCTGTGGGCCGCTGCCTCTTTGCTTTCCTTCTAGTTGTGTTATACTTGGTATTCAGAGCGTTCAGCCTCGATTAAAGCTGCCGGGCTTCAGAGAACCTGAGAGGAGCGAGAGAGGAGCCAGAGGAGCCCAGGTGCATTCATTGTGTGTGTGCGCGCGCGTGTGTGTGTGTGTGCACGTGCATGTGTAAGCGTGGTTGTGTGAGTGTCAAACACCCCTTTTTGTTGGTTTTCTTCTCCTGTACAACAGAACGACAAAGTTCAGCATTAGCAACATCTGAAGGTAAAAATGAACAAATAAAACATTCTGCACAGGATTTTAAATGTTGCTTTTCCAGATGTACAAAGTCTGTCTCCTCTCTGGCAGAGGTCAGTGTGTGAACTGGACCGAAGCTATTTAACCTGCTAGAAGCTCCGACGCCGAATGCTTACAAAGACAGATCGACCTTTACGTCAATAAAAGTTCCTCGGACCGTAGAGCTGCAGCCGCTCTGCGAGCTTGGATATGGTGAGTGGAGTAATGAGCAGTTCCCTCTGTGCCTCGCTGGGGCTCCTGATGCACAGCCTGACCGCCAGAGTGTGAAGAGACAAGAAACCAGAGCCGATCGGTCGCAAAAAATCCACCTGGGACGAATGCACTTATGTGTTTCCGAGAACATGTTTGCATCTTAATGAATGAATGAAAGAACTGTGTGCAAAACAGAATCATATATGTCTCAAAGTATCACAAAGTAGCAAAGTATCTAACAGAAAAAGGATATATATGCATGTATATATACAGACAACACACTTAGAGCTACTAGTGTCCTGCAGTTAGGAACCATTTTCTAGAGAAGCTCTGACTGAGGGGGGTCAGATCCCACCTTGAACCTTGAACAGTTGCTGAGAATCGCAGTGTCAGAATGAAGCCGTTGATGAACAGTGATGTGAATCTTTGCTGTTTCCTCTCAGTGAGTTCACTCGTATCAGAGCGTTAAAAGGCGTAAACTGCACATTTAGCAGATGTTTGGATGATTTCATGAAGCGTTGCATCACACACGTTTCCAAACAGCTTGTTGTCTTTGGCGAAAACAGGACTACTGTGATCAAACTCTAAAGAACAGCTGGGGCGTCTTTTAAAGCCACGCGGTGCTGTGAACCATCTGGATGATTCAGTGTGCAACACGACAATGGAGAACAATCACTGTGCGTCTGGACGCAGCTGGCGAGTGCCGATCAGCTGCGTCCCGCCGCCGCCTCACCAGAATCAGGATCTTCTCCATGAGTCCTGCTGTCTTGTTTTCTTCACGTCTCTCTGTCTGTCCCACACAGAGTGAAGTTGAAAGAAGGGCTGACGTTCCTTGGCGCTCGTCCTAGCAACCCCACGCAATGGATGGTGAGCCAGGATGTGAGGAGCGAAGGCCACCGCGTGGTGACGCTGCACTGCCGCAGGAAGGAGGCCGGCTACGACCAGCAAAGGTCAGCACGACTTACAGGAACCGCCCAGTTGTCAAACGTCCTCCACGTTTGCAGCTGCGTTCATAGATCAGATGAGCGACAGACACACAACAGACAACAAACTCAGTTTAAACGTTGGTCAACTGATTCATTTCACGTCCACCTGCCTCGTCTTCATCGGAGCAGAAGGACCTAATTATTAGTTTTATATGAATATGAATGATTGCAGCTTTGATGTGTTTGAAGTCTGTCATTCTTCAGTACATTTTCTCATTACACTTCTTTTACATGAGATGTGACAATGAAACATGCACACACATGCTACAGACTTGAACTCCTCACCATCACACAACATATCAGATTAGATTACATTAGATTATACTTTATTAGTCCCACAACGGGGGAAATTCCTTTGTTGCCACAGTTGAAGGAGCACGATATACACTATACACACATAAAACCCTGGACTAATCTGTAATGAACACTATAAATACAACAAGTAAATGACTAATCTACAGTGTATGCACTGTACAATGACAAGATACCTACATTTACTATAATCAATTCTATGACTAACATTATTATAATATATTTCTGTTCCGTCTCCTTGGCGACATCTCCTACTTAGAAGCCGATGTTACTCTTCCATCAGTTAGAATTAGTTCAATGTGACGTACTTCTGCTGAGATGACAAACTCTCCTCTTCATCTTCCTCACTCTCTGTCTTCTTCATTTGCATATTCACTTTGTCCTCCAACTTGTTTGGGTCATTCCCGTTCACGTCTTCCTTCACGTCCGAGCAGTAATCTGGCAGATGGGACGTGATTGGCTGCTCAGGGTAAATGTTGCCGTGTTAATTACGTGCTGATTGAAAGCCTTCATGTTTTTTTAATGGTTTTTCCTTCTTGGATCAGGAAGTAGTTTTAATAAATGTAACTCTCCAGTGACAGGTGTAATTTTATGGATTAAAGGCAGATTTGGACTCGGCAGAGCTCTGCTTATTTGCTCCTTCGCCTTCGTTCCACTTAGCAGATTCTAAACGGGAGCAGGCTGCAACTTTGTCATCAAACTTGTGCAGGGTCGTTCAAGTGCAGACTGTATGAAACATGTGTAATTTAATCACATTGGTCCTGTGATCTGTTTAGATGTGTGGCTATTAGCGGAGCACTAAAAAGGATTACAGCGCTGCAGCGTGAAGAGAACTGGACCAAACGTTTGTGCTGTAAACATCTGATGTGAGGCAGCAGAGTGACAATCAACTCAACTGATCTCAGACATGTTTTAGTTTATGTGGATGCAAACTCTCCTCGTCTTTAGGTTTGAATCCGTCTCATCTCACCTCATTAACAGTGTTAAGTGATGGAGCCACTGGACTATGAACTTGCAGCATCTCTCTCATAATTCAGATTCTCGCTACGTATGAGTTTGTGTTTGATATTGGCTGCGTGAAGTGAAGGACAAGTACGGTTTGATCAGAAGTGTCAGCGGTCATAAACTCCCGTTGCACCTCGGCTCCTGTCAGTGGCAGATGATGGATGCAGACAAACGTTCTGACCAATCAGCTGCGAGCTGGCAATGGGCCGACATGCTGATAAACGTTTAAGAAGAGCACTGTGTCTTTGTGAACAGCAGCTTGATCCGATCGCCAGAAAGAATATATACGCTTCTGTGAACGCAGAATATTGTTCATCACAAATTTTTGGAACGTTAAGATGGAATGTTTAGGCAACGTATGTGTTGAACGAGTTTTACTACAGCTATATTCACATGCCTTGTGTATTTGATGGTTTTAGGTGGATATACTTGCTTCAAATAGTAGTTTTAGGGGTTTAATACATATGCCACAGATTCTCTATGTGCCATGTGAGATAAGATATGATCTGTGTCACTTTCAAATCGTCATTCTACCACCAGTGACTTCATGTTTACGGCTGTCGCCTGAAATACATGGAATACGATCATTTTTGAAACCAGATCCCAGAGTGAACAAATCTGAATACGTCTGTGTGTTTACAACCCATACGTATCGTTCCCTGCATCCCCTAACCTCGCCCACAACAATAATGGTGGAGCAGAAACAGTTTACGTCTCCATGGGGTCTGAACTATACAGTTGAAGGTGGCACAGGATTGCTAGGACAGGTTGCACATTGGTGCAGGAGTTGAGCCGTTGTTGCTCTTGGAATCATTGATCTGAACTGGATTTATAAGATATAAGATATATAAGACAGAGCTTTGAAAAAACGACAGCAACACTTCAACACTTCTGACTTACCTGCAGCCCAATCAACCTCACACACACACACACACACACACACACACACACACACACACACACACACACACACACACACACTGAGGCCGTTCCCTGCA
>CAAKHB010008294.1:0-10591 GCA_901007665.1 Aeoliscus strigatus
AAAATAATCAAATTAATTACAGGATTTTGTAATTAATTAATCGAATGAATCACATCTTAATGTCATATCTGCTAAAGGTCTCCTGATAAAGAATTTGAATTCTAGGATATTAAAATATTGTAGTACAAGTCTAATCAACTGAATACAGTAAGAAGAGAAGATCTGAAATCCATTTTTTATTGGTGAACTGTGGTTCATGAATGAAATCCAAAAGTAAAGGTCAAGAACATCCACAAACCAGTTAGGCCAGCTGCATTATTCAAAAATGTAAAACAAAAGTTGGGTCCCACGCTGCTACCTGGAAAGCCTCCTGTAGACCCTTATCTTCGATGATAGAAATTGGCTTGCAATCAGCAGCAACCCACTTTGCGATTGTATTTGTCAATTTTTCTGTTGTCTGTTGTTCTGCTGTCATTCGTTTCCCACATTCAGCCAGCGTGGGTTGGGGGAGTGAGCTCCCGGTAGCAGCACTCACAACGGAGGAACTTGCCTGAACACGTTTCACATTTCAATGGTACGTCAGCCTGGAGTGGCTCCGGTGGTAAGAGAACTCCTTTTTACAAAAACTACAAATCACAGCGGTTTTATTTATCGTCCCGTCTCGGTTCTTTTGGTAAATCAACTTGTCGTTCAGTGTCCCGACTGAAGACACACTGTCCTCATCCTCCTGAGTCATCCTCCATGTCTGTTATTGTTGACCACTGACTTGTCAATTTGTGGCACAGAAGACTACGGGTCCTTCAATGGGCCAAAATTCAAATGCGCAAGCATCGGCTCGCCACTGTTGATACTCAGAATTAATTGCATTACATTTTTTAACGTGTTAAATTGCGGCGTAATTCATTAATCAAATTAACACGTTACAATGACAGCACTAGTTCCAATGCCGGATGAATGTGTGTTGAATGTTTGTGCTAATCAGTGTTGTCACCGGATGTTGTGTAATGTGTTTGCGGATGCACCACAACCGCTGCCATGTTTCCAACAAACAAATTCTAAACATGGACATTACTGATCCTCTCACGAAATTAAGAAATTGATGTTTGTCTTTTAAAAATAAAGAAGATTTAGAAAAACATGTATTCTTTCCTTTTCTTTATTACCAACACAGTTCAGTAGCTTACAGGCTTTATCTCTCATGTTTCCATATAACTCTAGTTCTGGTAGGAACAGGTGAAAATCTTTCCAAACACTGATCTGAAACCTTCCTAGAGATCTCAAGTCTCAAGTGAAGTGTGTCCCAACGAGAAAGTCGTATTTAACATTATCTCTGCTATCCATGATCAATCAGACAGATCTACAACAGACACCATCACTAGTCTGATGTCATTCTATCAGAGACAGATCTATAACAGACACCGTCACTAGTCTGATGTCATTCTATCAGAGACAGATCTATAACAGACACCGTCACTAGTCTGATGTCATTCTATCAGAGACAGATCTATAACAGACACCATCACTAGTCTGATGTCATTCTATCAGAGACAGATCTATAACAGACACCATCACTAGTCTGATATCATTCATTCTTTTCATCCTGATGAGGATTCTCTCTGATTTCTGTGATGATCTGACAAACATCTGACAGAACTTCATAGTATGTTCATGGTCGTCTATGAAACCTGTGTGAATACAAATAGATATAGAATCTATAGACACTCACCTCAGTGGTGAAAGTGAACCATCAATACTGGACAGGACAGGAGGACTGAGTCTCCTCCAGGTCCTCCGTTTACTGGGTGTGGAGGTGAATGTTTCACGACCAGTAATGTCATATTACTGGTCATGATATGACCAGTAATATGACATTACGACCAGTAATGTCATATTACTGGTCATTCTATGACGTTGAGTCATTCTATGACTCAACGTCATAGAATGAAAACAAGGAACGTTGCTGAAGAGGGATTTGGCTAACAAGTAACGTTAGCTTCTTACCAATGGAGTACAAAAGTCACCATTTCTGTGTGTGTTTTGATGCCAAGGAAATCCTTTCTATGAGTCCATCTACCACCTGCTTCTAAGAGTCTGGTCATTCTACCTCTGTGATTCCTAACTCCGGGGCTGTGAAGCTGCTGCTGCAGGACTTACAGACTCCTTCTGTTCTGAGCACAGAGACCGTATCTGTCAACTCACAATGTACCACTATTGGCGTGAGTGAGCTTTTAGCGGTCTGCCAGGCCCTGAATGTTGGACTCCTCTTCTCTCCTGGATGCTTCCTGTTTTGGGATTCCTCCTGTTTTTGGACCTGATGGATTGCTGGTCTGCCTGGACTGAGTTTCTCCATGACCTATCAGACAGTGGATGTGCTTTCACATCTGGGTTCCTCCAGCTGCCATTGACCACTTGAAGACAAGGACAAACCTGCACTGCTGGAAGTTCTATTCTATATGATAAGGACGATAACCACTTTAATATAATTACCCTTAAAATCATTTATGTCACTTTAGAGATTTTTACTGCCGCAATTTTACTACATCGGATTCATACATGAACAAATCTGTAGTTTGTCAGTGTATTTTTCTTTTCTCTCTCTCCTCTTCTGTTTCTCTCTTCTCATCTCTCTCTCTGTTTTATATTGTTCCTATTAGAACAGTCAGTTTGCTGTTGTTGTGAGTTCTGGACTTCTCTACCATTCTTCTACTCTTCTACTTTGTTAACTGATGATGAATCGTCTCAAATTATGGTTCACCTACAGTCTCTCCATTGCCAGCGTCAGGCTGGATGTCACCGTCAGCAGCATCACCATAAGCAGTGAGCTGGCATGTTGTGCTTTGCTGTGTCACCACAGTACAGGACGTACCTCGGGAGGAAATGTGCTTACCAAGTTCAATGTCATTGAAGCAGCCAAGGATGGAAGGTGGTTAGAGTGTGAATTATCTGTCCGTCCACCTCCACAGCTGCAGTGGCCGGCAGTATCTGTCATACTGTAAACTCATCTTTGCGGGGAAACTTTCTGAATCACCAGAAAGTTTACAATATCAACAAACGCTTCATTTTGCATCTAACACAAACAGCAAATAGCATCTCCAGAGCGATGCTGAGCAATTGACAGCTGCTTGAACACTGTAAAAACACCAGACTCTGCATTTCATCATGTGTGACAGTGTTTATCTAATGGGGCAGAAAAGAAGAAATACTGCTGAAAATCACTGTACAAAACTGATGGGCTCTATGAGTTTCAGTTTTTAACGTGAACTATAATCGCTGATTCCCTTTAAAACCTGCCTCTCGTCGATGCCTCTGTAGCCTTGGATCTGGATCGAGGTTTCTGAGCCTGGAACGGGAAGTTGATCTTGGAGAGATTCTGGGGTTCTGTTGGGACTGTCTGTTTGCTGAGTGTCATGGGAGAATTGAGATGAACTGGTGCCGAGACTAAGTCAATGTTCACACACTGAAAGTGTCATTGGAGTTTGAAACAGGACAGAAATATTAATGGAACGGTCTCAGCACCTAAAATCTGAACTGCACAGTATCTATCAGTGTGTGTGACAGTGACATTGAACTTAGAGAGAGTACAACAACTGTCAAGAACCATCTGCCTTCACCAAGCAATTTCATTGTACAAGTAAAATTATTCTAATTTATATTCACCTGGAATCTAAAGCCAAGCACCAATGTGTGTGTGTGTGAGGGTGGGGGTGAGTGGAGAGGAGGGTTTTAATATGAACACCCTTCACATGCTTTTTTCATTGGTGCTGGGAGGCTGTCATTTATCACCACACAGGGACGAGCCCTTCACTTTTATTACTACATACATCACAGCCGTGTGTCACAGGAGAAGCTGTCATGGACTGAACCATCCACCATGTTTCGGCTGAGCGGCCATACAAGGATTCCATTCTGTTCCTCTTAGTGTTGAAATTATTGCATTTGAAACTGTCTGGAAATTCAAAATACCCTTTAAAGTGTCCAAAATATCTGTCTGATACACTGCACATCAACCTATATTCATCCACTGCTGACGACGAGGATCAAGAAAATGAATGAGAGGGGGAGACAAAGCAAATGTGTCATTGTTTATGTGAATTGAATATGTGAATTTATTGATTAAACTTGTGTTTGTAGTTTTGGAGCCAGGAGAAGAAATGGATTCTTTGACATTTGCAAACCTTTAAGTGTAACATCTGATTAATGGATTTGTGTGCAGTTCTTCAAGTGCCGAGTGATCAGCTGTACAAGGTCATACTCTTTAAATATTCATCAGTCCTTGTAGCCCAACATCACAATTACAACTTGTCTCAATGGACTTTATGGTCCGTGCAATACTACACCCTTTGACCTTCAAACCTTTGACCCTCCATCAGGGGGAGGAAAAAAACCCAAAAAGACAGAAACCTCAGGGAGAAGCAGAGAAAGTGTCCCTCTCCATGGGACAGACAGACCAGACACAGGTGTTTGATGTACAGACAATAGAGGTTCTGAGTTGAAAGAAGAGATTTAGCATCTGAGAGCTGCTGCAGAGTGAGGATGATGACAAACGTGTCCCATGGATCCTGGCAGCGGGGGAAGAATTGGTCATCTCAGGAGCTTCAGGCCGGGAACTAACAGCAACTCCAGATTGGATGGCACCAAACCTCTGGGAGGGAGAGGGGAGACCTGCAGCGGATCTTGGTTTAAGAAACATTTGAGAAATGATTAAGGCATGAACCAGGGGGACAAACTGAATTCTGAAGCAGCAATGTCAGTGCTCAGCTGGGTGAAATTCTAGGAGAAGAGGAATCAGAGGCCGAACTAGGATAAGGATGTGGTTCGAGATTATAGAGGGAGTAGAGTGAGGGAAGAGGAGTAGGGAGAGCTCTGGCCATCTCCCCTCCTGGTCCAGGCTTCAAACTACCTCCCCACTCACTAGTGACAAGCCCTGTCAAAGAGGAAGGCCTTAGGTCTGTTCTTAAATAAAGAGAGGGTGTCAGCCCCCCGGACCCAGACTGGAAGGAGGTTCCACAGGATGGGAGCCTGGTAGCTGAACGCTTTAGAACCACCCATTGTGGTTGTAGAGACTGTAGGAACCACAAACAGGTCTAGATTATGTGAACGTCATGGGCGATATGGTTCTCCAAGATTTCTGGGATAAGATGAAGCCTGACCGGTCAGGGCTTTATGGGTGAGGAGAAGGGGTTTGATGTCTATTCTCTATTTTACACAGAGTAAGAGGAAAGAAATGGAGATGTGTGATCTCTTTTCCTAGTACCTGTCAGAACACGAGTAGCAGCATTTTGAACCAGCTGAAGGGTCTTCAGTAAGTTATTGGGACAAGCTGATAATAAGGAATTGCAGGCATAAGACGCTGTAGAAATGATATTATTAAGAATGACACTGCACCACTTCATCCCCCTCTCTGCAGCGTTCAATGTTCACTGCCTCTCCTCCGTCCCACCTCCTCCCACTGGAAAGATCAGATACCATCAGCAGATATTGATTGCACTTCCTCTGCTTCCTAAATCATTCTGGTAATAAAAAAGACGTGGCAGGAAATTAGGTGGGAAATGAATGTGTAAAGACGTCGGTTACTTTACAAATCCCAGGTAGGAAGTCCTATGTGCTGGCTGACACATACCTCAGACACAGCTACTGTCCTGGCGTTTCACACATTGATGGCCTCCTTCCTCATTCCAGCTCCACCATGTCCATGTCGACGTGTCCTGGACACTGAACCCCCACACTGCTCCACACTGCTCCTGATGCTGCGATGCTCATCAATGCATGAGTGTGTGTGAATGTGCAGCAGGCTAGTTTCTAGCAGTTTCTGCCAGCAAGTGTGAATGTGTGTATAACGTGACATAGTACATCACTTAAATGTCGCTCCTGTGCCTTGTCTGTCTCCTCGATCCCAAACTCCCTCTAACCTGCATAAACGCATCCACTGCCCCTGCCAGCCGCCGTCGCACTGACATGAAGGTCAATCCCGCGCTGTGGTTAGAGAAAGAATGTAAATGGGGGGAATACTTAATGATCTTGCACATTTCAGGAAGATAAACACCAGCACGCACATTCCTCTGCAGACACGTTCTTGTTGCCAACAGCTTGGATGACTGAGCCATCACCTTCGTAAGGAGGTTGTCCTCTATGGGGTCATTAGAGCCTCTATTAGTTATCACTGTTAGACCGATGGCATTAAACTGCAGGAAAAGGAAGAGAGTTTTGGATACATTTTGGAGTATAACCCAGGGGTATGGGAAAGAAAAATCTCCTGCTTAGTGTATTTGACATAAAATCTTATACTTATGTCACAACATATGGTTTGTATCAGGCAAGAAAACCGAATGAAACTATAAAAAACAGCTTTAAGGATCTAAAATACAACAATACAATGAGACTGAAGCAGAGAACACCAGTCTTTGTTAGGAGTAAAGATGGTCGCACACGGGCAACACGGTGAACATGCTCTCCCTGTGTCTACATGAGTTTTCTCGGGGTACTCCGGTGTGAGTGTCTGTCCTTCAGCTGGCGACTCGTCCAGGGTGTACAGCTGGGATCTGCGCCACAACGGCCGAGACACTCAACTGGAACGAGTGAATGAATGTTCACACACACACACACACACAAGAAAATACACACTGAACTGGAGAGCAAAGAGTGCGTCAGGTCACGCATGTCTCCATCTTGTTAGCCCTGAAATGTTGGCACGAGCGGACTGATATATTCAAATAACATGAATAACATCTCATACCAATAATGTATCAGTATATTTGCAGAATGTGTATTCTGACGATATACAGTATTTTATCATTACAGACCCCCAAAACCACTTGAAGAACAAACATATTTGAGCCAAAAGCATCAAGATAATAGTGAGTGAACACCAGTGTGGAACAGAATGATCTACTCTGGAACGTTGATGTCAGCTGTGTCAACACACAGGAAGAATGTCGGAGCTTCAAACTCTGAATGCCATCAATCCAAACCAGTTCACTCAGTTGTTCATTTGGAGTTCAAATCATTTCATTCCCAACACCTTATACATGCTTGTGTTCCTGCAAAGTTTCTGAACTTCCTGACTGCAGTTTGATGGTTTGGGTGTAAATGTTGACTTAAACTTCAAATGTCTCACGTAAAATGATTAAGTCCATTGTGACCTCCTCACTGCTGTCAACAGGAGGCAGAATGAACATTCCTGTTCTTACAAACAAGTGACTGAACGACAGCGTTGTGACCCCTGAGCTCCAGACGAACATTCACACTGAACTCTTCGACTTGATGAAAGTAGGTGATCATGATTCTGTCATTTGGATGTTTTGTCTCCTCTTCGTTTGGCAGAATATTCCGCTTCAAACAGATAGGATGTGGCTTTATACTCACAACACATAACATCTGTTTGAAATGTTAGTCAGGAATGTGCAACAGCAAGGAACACTCTTTGTCTGAGCTTTCAGACAGCCAACGTTGAAATTTTACAGAGCAACTGGGAGAACTCGCTCTTCTCTCTGACATGGGATGAGAAGAACCAACGACTGTGTCATGAAACAAGTTTTGATGTGACTTGGCATGAATGTGCGCATAGCGACAAAAAAGCCCCTCTGCTTTGATACAGCTTCAAACAGGTACGCTAGAAAAATGTTTGATGAGCTGCTCCATGAGACACTGAGTTGAGATTTGTCATGATTTTCTGGATCATGGAACTGCTTTTATTTGTTTAACAAACACATTAGGACACGATGGAGGTGGGGCAGTCTGTGGAAGGATCCAGATAAACTCCACTGCTGAGCCCAAATGGCTCCATTTGTAAGAGCAGTTGATGAGGGGAAGGGGGCGATGGCTTCTGTTTTGACAGCTGGAGAAAAATGACAAACCGCTGCACTTAGAGCCTAAATGGCCACCGAGGAGGAAGGCACTCAGACAAAGCTAGCTTCATCTGGGCACCCAGTGAGAAAGACTGACATTAATCAGACATCTCTCCCATTCAAAGTGTGGAGTAAACCCATTTAGGTGTGACCCAATCATCGGCTTTGTCAAATCCTTGGCAGAGCTCATTGTGTTTCTCATTTCATTTGTCATTGTCCTTTCACATCACTTCCTTTGACAGACGAGCTGCAGGTTTGCATCAGTCCATCAGGACAAGTCACAGTCAAACTCTGTCCCCACAAATGTCTTCATATATTGTAATATCATGAAAATATTTTTTGCTTTGAATATAATGTATCCGTCGCGTTGGGCATATGTTGACAAATGATTGGTGTCCCGACGTACCCCCAGGAACTATTTAACCACTTCTTTACGAGACGAGCTGCAAAGAACAAAGCCTCGACTTCTAGAAGCAAGTAACAACTGAAGCAAAGCAAAGAACAACTGAAGACTTGACGGATTATTGCAAAGAATATTTATTATCACAACAACATGTATTTATTGGTTCTATTTTGTCAGATATGATGCTTTAACTGCCTGACATGTCCAGACAGTTCCTACAGTTCCTTGCAGTCAGTCTGACATGCAAGTATTAACTGTACACTGGAACTTGGAACAGAAGCGTCTTCAGTTTGTGACTGAACCTGCTCGCTGTGCGTCCTGGTGGGTCATCAGGAAATTCAAATGAACATGATCACCTGTTCTCCAGATGCAGAGAGAGAACTCCTCAGTGGGCCGAAGAAAAGTGCAGCTGCTGAAGCTGAACTGTATCTTTCATGTGACTAAGGGATATTTTCCCGCAATTTTCACAATGTCCAAGTATTTGGACCAGTAAAACAACTGATAGCTTGAAATGATACAGACAGCAATACAGACTTCAATGTCATAATTTCACCAACAGCAGATAAACGACATGTTCTTGCTGAGTAACTGATACTTCAGAGGTTATTCCAAGCTCACGTTGCCACATTAGAGATACAGTGGATACTGCAGTAGGAAACTGAATATATTGCATCGATCCCAGGTTCAGAAAACTGAAGGATGATCAAAGTTTCCAGAAGAAACAGCGCAGCCTAATGAAATATAAACCTTCTACAACAGTGGAGGTAATTCCAAGGAAATGTAGGTGACACAAAGACATGAGTAAGATCGTGAATGTCTGCGTCGTTCATGTAAACACACTGGAGGGACACGGACTGCAGCAGTAAAGACACGAGAGTCCCAGCAGCAGCAGCAGCAGCAGCAGCAGCAACAGCAGCGACGCCCACACACACACACTGAAGACCAGCTATAAAAACATGTCTCAGTGTCCGCGAGAACCTCTGAACCTTCAAGCCACAGAGCAGTGGAAAACTCTACATGGACGCTCATTCTAAGGACTCTGTGGGATTTATGATGAAAAAACAACTGACAAACAGGAAACATGATTTCAGGTGCTTCTTGGTGAAACATTTTTCCCTTTGTGTATTTCTGGATCTGTTTGGAAAGGACAACTGAGACCGATTTCTGAGCTGGAACACGGTAAGCTGTTTCTTACATTTAAAGGGAACCAGAAAAGCAAATAAGAGTACACTGTATATTCACTTAAAAGAATTTACATCACAATGGTTGCTACGCTGCAAACTTAATGTTTCAGATCTGTGTCGGACCATTCTAGCTCTGCTGGGTGGAGAAAAAGAAATGTATTGTGTGTGTATGTGTATTCTAGCCAGAGTGTTTTCACAATGCTGAAGGAAAAGAAATTGTCCTGGAAGTTTGTTTCTATTCCTGTCCTGTGTTTGTCTGACCTTCAGTGGCGTCAGGTGACAATGGGACTCAGTCAAGGGATATGTCTGTACGTGTCATTTTATACCGTGTCGGTAACAGAGACAAGAGCGTTTCATAGCATTCACAAAGACCAAATCATGGAAACAAACAGGAAAATATAACAAGGAACAAATACTGAATTACTGTTCCAGATGTAGACGGGCATTTTGTGTTCTTCAAAGTATCTTGGGTGGAGAATTATTGTCCTGTGGTTCTTCACCTTTATGCCATTAATGGTGACAACACAATTATGCTCACTGGGCGACCAAACACAGATAATGGGAGTGTCAAGACAAGACGATTCAGTCATAATGATGGTCCTGGCAGCCAGAATTATCCTCAGATTATAGGAAAGTGCATCCCCGTCAGACTATAAAAACAATGGATTGAGACTATGACAGAAATAGTAATAATATTATGAAGAGATGCTGGCGAGAGTTAACAATGAAGGGGAGGAAGACGGGGGGGGGTCATGGGACCGTTTCATCACTATGAGCCTGTGGTGATGGTTTAGCTGTCACTATTATTACTATTAATATGTGAATGACTCTGTATTGGCATGTGGGACGCCAGGGACCCACTGTAACCCCACCCAACGGAACTGTCTGAAAGTCTGAAATATGTATATACTGTATATATATTCATTTCAAACATGTCTGTTCAAAATGGTGGTTTTTCACCTTTTAACAAAACAAACACGAGTCCTCAGTGACACACTGCACACCAATTATTTTCTCTGGTATGAGAACGTATGATCATAGGTTGTCTGCTCGGTGAAGAATCACCCAGAGCTACACAGACCAACACTTCACTCCAAAATTAAACATGCACACTCACGCTGCTCATGTGAACATCGGTCACTTTAGTCACGTAGAAACCTCCTTACATGATGTGTCTCTTTGTTTTACATGATGTGTCTCTTTGTTTTGCAGACTCCTTG
>CAAKHB010008295.1:5843-29159 GCA_901007665.1 Aeoliscus strigatus
GTGGTGTTATCACACACACTGACTGAGGACAGAGGGAGTAAGGACAGAGGACAGAAGGAGTTAGGACGGAGGACAGAGGGAGTTAGGACAGAGGACAGAAGGAGTTAGGACAGAGGACAGAAGGAGTTAGGACGGAGGACAGAGGGAGTTAGGACGGAGGACAGAGGGAGTTAGGACGGAGGGAGTTAGGACGGAGGACAGAGGGAGTAAGGACAGAGGACAGAAGGAGTTAGGACGGAGGACAGAGGGAGTAAGGACAGAGGGAGTTAGGACAGAGGACAGAAGGAGTTAGGACGGAGGACAGAGGGAGTTAGGACAGAGGACAGAAGGAGTTAGGACAGAGGACAGAAGGAGTTAGGACAGAAGGAGTTAGGACGGAGGACAGAGGGAGTTAGGACAGAGGACAGAGGGAGTAAGGACAGAGGGAGTTAGGACGGAGGACAGAGGGAGTAAGGACAGAGGACAGAGGGAGTTAGGACGGAGGACAGAGGGAGTAAGGACAGAGGGAGTTAGGACGGAGGACAGAGGGAGTAGGACGAGGACAGAGGGAGTAAGGACAGAGGACAGAAGGAGTTAGGACGGAGGACAGAGGGAGTTAGGACGGAGGACAGAGGGAGTAAGGACAGAGGACAGAGGGAGTTAGGACGGAGGACAGAGGGAGTTAGGACAGAGGACAGAAGGAGTTAGGACAGAGGACAGAAGGAGTTAGGACGGAGGACAGAGGGAGTAAGGACAGAGGGAGTTAGGACAGAGTTGTAAAGACAAGTCTTCTCGTCTTCCACCTGCTGAGTTGATGTCCTCAGACTCCGTCCTCAGACTCCGTCCTCCTCCCTCAGGTTTCTGTCCCGACGTCCCCCAGAGACAGAGGAGCCATTGTCCTCCTGCCTGACCTGCTGAGGACACTGATGACATCATAGTCTGTGGTGACGGGATGAACAGCACCCTTTCATCTCAACGCTCAGGTAAAGTTTCCATTATCCTTACACACACACACACACACACACACACACACATCAGTTCCTCTTGGGTTTTTTTTAACCTTCTGCTTCTGTTGTGTATAAAAGCAGCATTGATGTTCCAAACCCCAACTGAATCAAATCAGCTCGTTCGTTCGGAGACGTCGAATCAGCTGTGAAGGTAAGATCTGTTTTTATTTTCTATTTTTGTCTCATGTACACCTGTCCTGTTGTCACCTAGGGAAGAATACTGCTGCTGCATATCGATCCATATATGACATGACGTTGGCTATTATTACAAATAAAACTGAATGAAATACAAAAGTAAATCAAATTCATCAGACTTTATAGAATCTTGCTGCCATATTGATATCTGTATTTACATTAGTACATTATTACATTTGTTCTATATTTCTGCACAGCTGCAGACAACAGTATTTATAAATGTCTACATCTTATTATGTTAGATTTATTTTTGGAACCTATCCTTTATTTGAACATCACAAACCCTGAACATTTTTGGACAAGTCATCTTAAATGAAATTTAAAGACGTTGAGTCATGCTGCGGGGCGCCACATGCACATGTGTAGTATTTCTTGGAATATGTTTGTTCTATGTTCTATGATTCTGTGTACGGTGTTGAAGTTCTCAGCCCTTTGTCTCTGACTTGATCCTTCCCAGATGCATTTGCTGCTCCTCGTGCTTTCTGCTGCTCTCTGCTGCGCCGGCCAGGAAAACATCGAGACGCTGACTAATAACGGTGAGTGGCTCCGCCCACCAGCGGCCCCCGTTCTGTGTCCTGACCTCACATGAACCTTCCACCGTCTTGTCTGAAACCAGTCCTGGTCCTGAGGGTCCCGTACGACCAGACTATCGTGACACACGTTCCTCTCACCTGTGGAGAAGCCTTTCAGAACCAGCGTGTGTTCTGGAAGAAGGACGGTCAGTACTCGTACGACCATCACCTCATCGGGCAGCACGTTTTTGTGTTTTGATGAGTCGTCACTTCCTTTTCCAGGGGAGATAGATCCAGACCTGCAGGGGAACCAGGTCACCGCCGCCGTGGAGGAGATGAACGGAGGAAATTACACTTGTCACCTCAGCCCAGATGGGAAGTACCTGAACCACACGACGGTCCTGGTCCAGCTCGACTCGGACAGAACGGTGATTCTCCAATCGTCAGCAGATGGTGAGAATCCCAGCACGGACTCCTTTGACATGGGGGAGTCAAAGGTCAATTTGTAAGCAGCCTAGCTTGGTGTTTCCCATGTTTCATTCAAGAAACGTCCACAACTGACTCAAGCTAACTGGCCTGTTTAGCTGCCTAGCTGGCGTGGCGGGTTACTATGGCAACTGATATACAGGCTTTGAGGTTTTGACTCGTTCTGTTCGGAGACTTTGTGTTTCGTACATGAACGCAAACTCAAACCGTGTATTCCGAGAGTTTGTTATGTGAACCCACACACGTGTGTGTGTGTGTGTGTGTGTGTGTGAGTGTGTGAGAGAGATCTGATCCTGACAGGAACTTCCTTTCGCGGGAAGTGTTTTCTTCCCCCACACGTCCACAGGAAGTAAGCTAGCTTCATTCACGTCATGTATGGTGTTCCTCTGGACTCAGTTCTAGGACCATTTATAGTTATAGGACCATCACATCTGTCCTGATGTTTTCCCAGTTTGTAATGCAGGGAAGTTAATTCATAGCAGTAAATAGTTTGTGCTGGTCCAGGTCACATCCGCTGCTCAGCATCAAACTATAAAGGCTCCTTCCACTGCAAATGGACCAGAGCTCCGGACAGATCGGATGCGTCTGTTCTCCTGGTGAAAGCAGCACGGTGAGTCTTCCTGTTACCGCCTCGTCCTGTCAGACTCACTCACTCACCCGGTCCGTCTGCATGCAGTAACCTGGAGAGTATTCCCTGCGAGCTGGACACAGATGGATCAGGATTTCACTGCCAAGAGGACACCAACTGCTCCTACGTGGAGGAGCAGCACCACATCTCCCTCACCGTCTACATCCACAGTGATGCCCTGCTGGAGGCCTACGACAAGGTCTTCTACCTGAGAGACATCGGTATGTCCGAGAGACGCCAGCTGTGATGACGATTACTGATAGTAACCTCACCTCCACCCATAAGTTTTTGATTTACACCAAATATCAATCTACTTAATCTTATTTATCGCCATCAGTTGATTCCAGGACCCAGAAAACATCCCCTGACCATGTGTAAACAAACTGATTTCAGTGTTAGTTCAGCAGTTACTGACTACGTTGACTATTTCTCTAACGGTGGTTTCTTCTGGATCCAGAACTATTGAAGATCCAACAAATGTGTTCCCTCTGGTTCAGACTCTCAGCTACAACCTGGTGTCAGTTCATGTCTTTATATTTAGACCAGAATAGTTCCTGTTGTGGATGGTAGGATCCAGAGTTTAGTCAGATCCAGATCAGACTCTGATATATCAGAGAACCTACAGACAATGGATCCTGGATCATTTATTGTGGAGTTCTAGACACAGATGATGAACATGATGAGGACTCCTTCAACAGATTCCTGGATCCAGATGGTTCTAGAACACCACCAATATTTAATCATCTGGTCCAGGTCCATTAGCAAAGTTTATTACACATTGCATTAAAATCAGTTCATAAACATAAATCCGAACCTCCTTGGTGGAGGTAACAGGGAAAAGACTCTGAGTTTAATTATGTCGGGATCTGAATTCATGAAATCAGACTTTCAGATTTTCACGTTTCATTGTGGACGACAGACCGGTGTGTGTTGTCAATGCGTTTCACGACACCATGAGAACGGTAACATGTCAGAACCTCCTCGGCAGAGGTAATCGTATTATTCTGCTGCTGATGAGGATGATGGTGAGTGGTTGTTAACATTCACATTGTTGTCGCTTTGTGTTGTTCCTCAGTGAGACCAGAGAAGCTCCCTAATTTGCGCAGCAGTGACGGCAGCGTGTTCAGCTGGAACTACCCAGAGTCCTGGGAGAAGCCCTGCACCTTCTACGTCCTCCAGTTCCAGGTGAAGGTGGTCCGCAGAGGCCTGTCCTGCAGCAGTGAAGCCATCCGGGTGTGTGTGTGTGTGTGTGTGTGTTGTCCCCTGTCTGCTGACCTCAGCACATCTTTGACACGTCCTCTCCTGTCTCCTGCAGCAAAGCGTCACCGACAAAACGACCTACGTGGTCGATGTTAAAACCAGGAAGTTTGTTTTCTGCGTGCGGGGCCAGGACAAACACACCAGCGGGCCGTGGAGCGACTGGAGCATGTGCACGTGAGTCGATAAAAATGATAGCTGACACCTTCTAACCTGGGTTTGATCTGATTTACTTCATTCTTTTATTCCTGAATACTCTCATCGCCTCCACCAAGGAGCTTCTGTTTTTGTCAGTCATCTGTTTGCCTGTTTGTACATAAATCAAAAAGTTGTGAACGTATTGTAATGAAATGTTGAGTAGATGCTGCTAATGGACCAGGACCAGATGATTAATGAAAATGTCTGAATGTCTGAAATGTCTTTGCGGTTGTTCTGATTTGATCCACGTCTCCGTCTCTTCTGTCCCCAGGGTGAATAACGACAGCGTCCACTGCTAGAAGCCTCCGACGAACACGTCCCGTTCGCATAAAACCTGACCTGTATTTATTTATCTATTTCTATCTCATCTCTGCAATAATATATTTTTAAACAGATATTTGTGTCATCGCTTCATTTAAATCCATTATTATTCGGTAGAAAAAGCAATAATTGGTACAAAAGATGAAACTATGTTTTGCATGTGCTAATAATAATGGACTTGAGCATCAATTGCTAGTTTGTAGTTTATGACACTTCCTGTGTACACACACACAACCACCTCCAATGTTCTTTTTCTCTGCTCACGTCTCTTAATGGGCATCAAACAAACAGACAAATGCTAACGAACCATGACCCCCTTGAAGGAGGTAAAAAAAAAGGTTTATTTATTGTCGTATTTACAGACACAAACGTCACATCCCTTCTTCACCCATGACATCAAATAAAAACAGGAAGTGCCAACGACGCTACGAAACCAAACTCTCCCTCCTTCTCCTCACTGATCAATCTTCTTAGAAAACCAATAAAAAAAAATTTAAAGCACAAAATACAAAAAAAACTACATAAGAGCAACAAACACTGTGTGTGTGTGTGTGTGTGTGTGTGTGCTACAGCCAGCATCAGTCACAGCAGCACCTTCAAGTATTCCTTGCATATTGTTGCGTGTCGACTCGTGCGGCGTTCAGAGACTCAGACGTGGACCTCTGCCGGCTCTGTTCCTGCTCTTTGACACTCCTGGCTGAACGTTGGTGTGTCGTTCTGCTCTGAACTCAATGGAGACACAAATCGGACACACACAAACTGTGAAACAAAAAACAAAAAAAAAAACACAACAAAACCTGAGTTGTTGAGTGCTGGCGGCAGGTAGAAATATAATAGGTGTATGTGTGAGAAGTGGATGATGGGATGCTTGTTGCCATGGCTACAGTCCCGCCTCAGTGGTTCTGCTTCTTTGATAGGTACCTGCGTACGTACACACACACACACACACATTTGATGAAAATTCAATTTCAATCGATCACTAAGCGATTACTTATTTCCGTCTCCCTCCCTGCCGGTGGGCGTGAGGTGTTTGTGAGCGTTGTCATGGTGATCCTACCTCTCCCAGTGTTTGTGGTTCAGCCCAGTGAAGTCATCAAGCTTTGCTATTTCCTTCAGGTACTGGGCCAGTTTGTAGAGCTCCCTGTCCTTCTCCCGGTTCAGATGAGCCTTCATGAAGGGTCGGATCTGTCACCACACACACACACACACACACACACACACACACACACAAACACACACACACACACACACACACACACACACACAGTCAGCCGCTCACGTCCAACACCGACACCGTTGATGAGGATCGTGCTGCCGCGGCCGACCTTCAGCCCGTTCTGCGGGTTCATGAGGAAGTTTCGCCCAATGTCGTCGAACATGATGGTGTTTTTCCTGCTGTAAAACTCCTCGTACTTCCCCCATATCACACCCAGAGGCTTCACCTGGAGGCGTCACACACACACACAGGTAGGATAAGTTATGAAGGTTACAGTGGGGTCACATGACGATTGTAACCTGAATGTCGTCTGATAACTGTAACAACCACTTCAGCTACGTTCTCCACAAAGTAAACGTATCAAGTCGCCGGATGGAACCATTTCAGCTTCATGAAAACGACCTGGATGTTCTGATGAACCACGGAACCTGCTGCCGGAAAGTGGAGAGTAAAGGACTAATGCGTCAAACCTGAACCGACATCTCTCCCTCTACTTGATGATTCACACACACAGTACCTGTGAAGACGGTTATCTTTAAATTCTCCTTATTTATATTCTTAATACTCATTGGTTGATTCATTCATTCATCTTTTTCCACTTATTCCGGTTACGGGTCGTGAATATTATAATTATACTATATTATAATCGCACCAGTACGATCTACAATGGTTCAATGGTTTCACTGGCGTGCTTCCATGACTCCAGCTCGTTTGTGGGAACCGGCCTCGGTCAGAGGACAACGTTGAACAACGCTGCACCCACCTCCACCACCCCTCGCTTCGGGGTGTGAACTGTGATCATGGCTGCGCTGTCCAACATGAAGGTGATCTTGTAGTTGGGGTTGTCGGTCACTCCCATCTCCTACAAACACACACACACACACACAAACCCAGGGTTCAATCACACACGCTGCCACCTTCTGGTGAAGAAAAGTATTTCATACCTTCATTTTGGCATCAATCCACTTCATACTCGTGGCAGCTGGAGGTGGAGATGTGTAAAAGAAGAGATTGTAGAAAGCAGAAAGGGGGGGGAAAAGTTATGAGGACACATGAGGTCAGGGTTCCCTCTGGGCAGAGGAGCAGAGACCTACACCAGATCACGATGTCGTAATCCTCGTAGGCTGACGTCAGGAACTCATGGAGGTACGGCCTCATCAGCTCCTGACCCGTCTCCGCGCACGACTTGTGATCTGAGCGGGCACAGAGCGCACGTCGGTGTTCAGACAAACAGTCCGCCCTGCGGGAATTAGTCCGAGCCCTTCGTTACCAAACAGAGTGTAGTCCACGTCCAGGACCAGGAGCCTCTTGCCTTCCCGCGGCGGGTTCAGCTCCTCCACCTTATAGTCCTTCACTCGGCGGGCGATCTTCGCCAGGTTCTCCTCCCTGGGGGAGAACTTATTTTTACAAACACGCACGCGCACACACAGGCACACACACACATGCAGTATATGTGCAGTGTGAATACCACATCCCTTCACGAGCTGTTCGGATCTGCTCGGACGACAAACCTGTTCTCCACTTCGATGACTTCCTCCTCGATGTCAAAGTCATTGACCACGTCGTCGTTCTCTGGGGGAGGGGCCAAAACGTCCTCCTTCAAAACAAAACACACCGCTGCGTTGACACACGAGGACCAAATGAAATATGGATGAACATGAGCAACACTTCACGTCTGCTACCGACCAGACTCTCCTCTCTGGTGCCCATCATCATGATCTTGGTGTTGGGTTTGAGCTTCAGAGAACCCAGTTTCACCTCGTCCTCCGCGGGTTTACCTGGACATAGGAGGAGAGGGGGGAGAGAGACTGGTAACACGTTCGTATCGTTTAACCATTGTCTGTAACCCCACCCAACAGAGCTGTCTCAAAATGTAAAATAGTTTTTTTTTTAAACAGTATCACAAAGAATGCAGTGACGGAGCTGTGTCATGTTTTTTTTCAGAGACCACTGTGTCAGAGATGGTGACCTCATGGTTAAACAAAGGTTATATACATTTAAAAAGAGCCATTTTAGTCATTCTCCACCAAAATAAAATTCATTAACCCTAAAATGAAAATAACACACTGTACAAAGTTTTATACGTATATATAATCATTGTTTACTCCAAATGCATATTTCTTCATGTTCATAGATTTTTGATTTCGCTCAAATGACGACTAATATGACATGTTGACAAAACCTGAAAACGCTTGAAAACACAGCCTATAAAGCCTACTGAGCCTATAAACTTTTCTTTTTTTTCTTCTTCAAAGCTACAGGGAGCCGCTGCAGAAGAGTGAAAGAAACATTTGACTGGTCCGAGTCAAATTAAATGTGTTGACCTCTCACCTTTGACCTTCAGTCCCAGGAGTTTCTGTCTCTCCGGCAGCACCCCCGTCAGGGTCTTGATTGACTGTTTCAGGTCCATCACCGTGTCCTCCTCGGACAGGGAGCTGATGGAGTACTCCTGACCCCCCCACTTTATGATCACTGACACGGACATGGCTCCTTACACATACGCACACACATACACACACTCACCAGGCTCCCGGCTATGGTGCCGAACATGCACCTCCACCTGACACACACACACACACACAAAAGAAAACACAGGTGTCACCGGATGTAGCTTCTGCAGACGACCGGAAATTAAACGAACAAAGGAGAAGAATCGCCGCCGATTCGGACGAATCACAGCTCCGACTCTCTGGTGGTTTATTTTTAGCGTGAGGCGGCTAACGACGGCTAGCTACTATGTTGGCGGCTAACTGGCGAGCAACAGCCGGCTAAGCTACACGGAGCGTGTTTCGTCACCTGGCGCCGAATGCTCAGCACACACAGACGGATTCAGTCGACAGGACTGAATGAAGTTTGTTCCTCTCAGTTTCATTCACAGCAGCAGAAGACAAAATCCGCTTTTCCGGGCGTCCCGGAAGTGACGCAGGGAGAGACGCTACGTTACCGTAGTAACGACATTTCTCTGACGTTTAGGTCGACAAACGGAGTTTTTTTTTGCATCTGCTTCAATATATATTTTCCCAAAGTAATTGTTTTACATTGGCATGATAAATGAATTACAATACAAACATTAGAAATAAAACTGTATTTTGCATACATGTCTATTAGTCTAGCCTGATATTGACTTAAATTGTTATTAAATTGTTGCCACAGATATTACACCTCCATTTCAAAGTCAAAGTCAACTTTATTGTCAACTATACTGTATAAGTGTGATATACAGCATAGATGAAATTACCGACCTCTCAACACACAGTGCAAACGGTCCAAAAAAGTACAAATAGTGCATAAAATAGACTAGTACTAACTGTAAGATAAATAGTGCAATAAATTAAGAACTAACTGGATAAATATACTCACTAAATTAGCTAAATTTATGAATACCATTAAGTGGGAAAGAACAAGATAGACATAAAATAAGCAGACAACAGACAAGAGTCAACCAAGGCACGATTATCATGCAAATAAGCCGAATAAAGTGGAAAATTTGAGAACAGAATTCCCTTGAGGCAGGAAGAAGTTCATCCTTGAGTCTGGTGCCTTGGACCGCCCAGCCATCCTGACACTTTTTTAGAAGTACATAGACCTGAATGAGAGGAAAAAGGCTGCAGCAGTGTACAAGAGAAGAGAGCATTTATTCTTCAAAAGCATTAATCATGAAATAGTGTAGCATGTTTTGAGAAGACAGGAGTTGCACAAGGGGGACACTGACATCAAGTCAGGCTCTGGGGTTGTACCTGCTGACAGCGGAATATAAAACCAAAGGAAAGAGCATCATCAAGAGTGGGTTTTGAAATCACACCTCCAGTGAAAGACCAGAGGCCCCTGTAGACAGGAAGGACTGAACCCTTGAGTCTGGCACCTCAAACCAGGTGGCCAAACTGATTCTTGAGAGACACATACACTTGAACAGAAACTAATTAGACAGCAGCAGGTTAAAGAGTCAACGAGTCTGATTCTTAGCATAGAAAGTGAAAAACAGTCAGTTTAAATGTCAGGAGTGGGATTTGAACCCACAGCTCTACTCTAGCTCTACTACTAGAAGCTAGAGATTCCTGTAGATCAGTGGTCACCAACATTTTTGATTACTCAGTACTACTCAGTAGCTCAGTTTCATAAAGGTTGGTGACCCCTGGTCCAGAAGGTCTCGGACATTTTCCTGCATTGTCTTTGTCAATGTGCTGCTCAGCGTCCTAAAACGGACAAGAGAGGCCTTCTTCAAAAACATACATGCATATAGTTTGGTGATTTTGATGATTGGTTTGCTTTTTAATATACCCAATTTGTATGTGTTTAAACAGTAAAAATACATCATTTGGGCCAAAAAGAAAGGAATGGACGGGATAAAGTGCGCCTGCGCAGATCATCAGCGGATAATGGCTACTCGGGGAGATGATCGGCCGCATCCTTTGAGGCGCCTCCTTCGAGAGGACCGTTAATTTGAGCGACCCCAAGCTAAGATGATCGATATCCGACCCGAGAAGCATCCCATAGCTGTTGTATATATTGCAGACATCGGCCTGAAACTGTAAGTTCTCATGTTTATTTCCTCTTTTCGTCGTTGCTAAGCGCCTTAGCCCGCTCAGGGTGTCCGGCAATTTGCTCGCTAGCTCCGGCTACAGACGGCTCACGGTGGGACTTCTTGTGCTGGCGTCTCCTTATGCGTTGAAGCGAGCTGCGTTTTCCATGAGTGTGTGAATGATGCGGGGAAAAGTCGGTAAAATAACCCTCCTGTGTTGTTGTTGACGTGCGTTCGCCCATTTGCTGGAGCTAACTTTCGGCTAGGCTAACGCTAGCCAGTCGTTGGCGGTGTGCCTGTGCCTGCTCGATGCGGCTCATCACCCGGACACGGTGCCGGTGGTGGAAGAGGCGGTGGGCGGCGGTTTATTTATGTCCTGTTAACCCCACCCCCACCCCCCCAACTCGAACCCGTAGCCTGCCGTTTCACTTGGCTCGGTTGTGGGAAAAAACGTCAGCAGAGTTTCATTTTTTTGCGTCGCAGCGCCACCCCCTCCTTCGTCTCCGCTTCCGTCGAGACGGAGGGGTTACTACAGTTCATCACGTAGCACGGCCGGTGCGGAGCTCACTCATCCATGACGGATGGAGCGCCCGTGTTTCACTTCCGCCTGTAATTGTCCAAATTCCGCCATGTAGATGAACCCACACCGACGTGAGCGGCTTTAACGGATGGACGTGAGCAGTCGTAGACGTTATGTAAGATCTCTGTCTCCGAACGGTGGCCTTTAATTCGCTGTTATGTAAGGGATGTGGATCCTGTCCGGACCTGTAGGTATATTAATGGATGTAAATGTTGCTGTTAGCAACCGTATCCCCCGTGTCCATGCATGCATTCATCCATCAATCCTTAGGTGATCTGCGAAGCCTGATGCTGACGGGAACCTGCACATTGTTACCTCCACCAAGGAGGGAAATGGTTTTAATTAAATGTCCAGGAAACGCTGCTAATGGGACCAGGACCAGATGATTAAATGTTGGTAGTGTTCTGGAACCATCTGGGTCCACGAATCTGTTGATGGAGATAAAATAACTTGTGTGGTGATGAGCTGCTGGTGGAGGTCTGAGCTGTCTTAGTGCTGTTCTAGTTGTCACTGTGTGTCCTCTCAGCTAGTTTTGCAGCTCTCCTGCTGAATTCTCCTCAGGTCATTGTAGCAAACAATGCAGTCGTTCCTCCAAGTAGGAGACTGCAGCCGACATTATACGTGAGAAGGAAGGGGCGCACATACATTGAGTAAATCTTCAAATATCATGACTTGACTCGTCACATCCTTCCTCCTCTGCTTTTTCATTTTCCACTCTCCATCACTTTGTCTCACCCGCAGCCTGTTAACCACCCTTGTTTCCTTCCCTCCCTCTGCATTCCTCCGCAGCGCGCCCACCGTTACCATCCCGACTTAGTGGTCAGTGTCGCCTGCCCATCCGAGGTCGAGCCGAGGCCATGGCAGTGAAGGACCGCGTAGAGGCGGTGCTCAACGTGGGACTGCGTGTTCCCAGCATCATGCTGCTGGACGTCCTGTACCGCTGGGATGTCAGCTCTTTCTTCCAGAAGATCCAGCGCTCCAGCCTCTCCAACAACCCCCTGTTCCAGTACAAGTACCTGGCACTCTACCTGCACTACGTAGGTCAGTGCTGCTGGTCTCTGTCTCACGCACACACACACACACAGACTCACAATGACGATAAGTCTGAAGAGAAGTGTATTGTTACTAGTGCTGTCAGTCAATTAAAATCAATCAAATTAATTACAGGATTTTGTAATTAATTAATCGAATTAATCACATCTCCTGATAAAGAATTTGAATTCTAGGATATTAAAAATTGTAATGCATGACTAAGCAATTGAATACAGTAAGAAGAGACGTTGCTGTGCTTCATAAATGAAATCCAAAAGTAAAGGTCAAGCGCATCCGCAAACCAGTTAGGCCAGGTGCATTATTCAAAAATGTAATACAAATACAGCAATACAATTAAATAAACACAATTCTTAAATTGGCCTGCAATCAGCAGCAACCCATTTTGCGATTGTATTTGTCCATTTTTCTGTTGTGGATTTGCTCATTCGTTTCCCAAATTCAGCTAGCGTGGGTTGGTGGAGCGAGCTCCCGGTAGCCGCACTCGCAGCGGAGGAACTTGCCTGAACATGTTTCGCATTTAAATGGTACGTCAGGCTGGAGTGGCTCCGGTGGTAAGAGAACTCCTTTTTGCAAAAACTACAAATCACAGCGTTTTTATTCATCGTCCCGTCTCTGTTCTTTTGGTAAATAAACTTGTCGTTCAGTGTCCTGACTGAAGACACACTTGCCTCCTCCTCCTGGAACTTGTCCATGTCTGTTATTGTTGACCACTGCCTTGTTAATTTGCCGGTGCAGGTGACGTAGCACGGCCGAGAAGACTAAGGATCCTTCAATGGGCCCTGTTTTCTGGCTTAATAGTGAACTATTAAGAGGCAGAAGTGCTGACGATGGGTTTGACAGAGGAACGGGAGATGGTGTGTCCTTTCATCATGGGCTGGTGGTTAATTAACATCGTCCTTCTCTGCGGTGCGTGACGATCCAGCAGCTCTGGGGTGTGGTCGTTTACAGTGTTGGTTCATCCCCATAGCGCTGCCGTGGAATGAGAAGTTGAGTTTCACAGAATTTGAATTTAACATCTTTCTCTGGTTTATTTTCAGTGAAAATTGTCCTGAGTTTTCAAGCCTCTTTGTCCGTTTGTTCCGCCACAGTGCGTGGGTTCTTCTTCTCCGTTTCCTCGCGGGATGTAAACAGTGAGCGATACTGCCCCCAGCACTTCCTGTAGGTCACTGCGGTAACGGAGGAGCAAGAAGCAGCAGGAACACTAATTTGTTGACGACGTATCATTGCATAGATCCCTAGTTGTGATCCGTGTGCTGTGGAGAACTGTAACAGTGTTTACACCAACTCCTGCAGTCGTGGAGCTGCAGGGTCACAAACAGACGAACGGACGGAGGGGTTACTACAGTTCATCAATGAACGGTGGGGCATAGAGCGGAGACATGGCACGGAGGGGCATAGAACGGGGTGTTTACAGGTCCTCTGTCACTGGAAGCAGCAGCTGACAAAGCAGAACCCGGTGGTCAGCTTATGATCTGGGCTCGCCATAAAAAAAACAACCCACAAACAGGCACATTGTTGAATTTTCCGTGTGTGTTTTGGTGTGCGTGTGCGGTGGGCGCTGTCAGACTTGGCTGCTGTCGGTTCATGAGCCAACAGGCTCGGTATGTGCTGATGAGCTGCGTCTGGACGGACTGAAATCGCCTCAGCAGGTTGTTGTGGCGGTCATCTAGAGTTTGACTGCTACACACACACACACACACACACACACATTGTGTGACCTGTGCGTTCCGTGTGTGTGTGATTCCCAGGTTACATCCTGAGCCTGGTTCTCCTGACGCTGCCTCGACAGCACCTGGTCAAACTCTACCTGTATGTGCTCACGGCCCTGCTGCTGTTTGCTGGTCACCAGGTGTCAAGGTGTGAACACACACACACACACACACACACACACACACACACACACAGTAAGTCCACCCTTAACATCTACAATTCTCCTGTGGCCCATTTCTAACAGTGGTATCTTCAGCTAAATGTGAACACGTTTTGTTCCACGATGCTCCTTCTGACATTGGAGCTGACGAGTCGTCTGTGGTGTAAATGTTTGCCTCCGCCTCTTCTCCTCGGCAGGGATTACGTCCGCAGTGAACTGGAGTCTGGCCATGAAGGACCTGTGTACCTGGAACCTTTGTCCATGAACAGATTCACCACCGCCCTCATCGGTATGATGGGGGGCATCATAGTTGATTTTTGTGTCTGGTTCTCAGTGTTTTTCTTTGTTTCCTTCAATCAACAATGACTGAAAGTGAGCGGATCTTGTTACCATAGTAACTTTGACAAGATCATTTCATCCACTCACTTTTTTGGTCAGAAATCACATTTTGGACGGTTCTATTTTCTTGGCAGTCACCAAATGTTGCTGTGAGATCAGTTGTTTGGTGTTTTGTTTGTTTACTGCAAGCGAAAGTGAAAGTGAGCGCATCATGTTACCGCAGCAACACCAACAGGATCTGCGTCAGGTTCTGCATCATGCTCTTTTCACCTTGTAGGCGGTTCTATTCGCTCAGCAGACAGGGAAGTGCCGCTCCACCCTCTCCTCTTTTCTGGTGAATTTCAGCTCCACCTACAGGCCTGGAGGTTGAACTACAGCCTGTCCAGCTTCCAATGGATCCATTTGGATGAAAATATGATAATAATATACAATGTTGAGGAAGACGGAGGACAAACAGATGAAAAGAGGGATTTGGAACATGTGGACCTGGCTTTTATGTTTTCAGTAAAAAATGAGAGAAACTTTCTGTGAAAACAAAACCAAAAGTGGATGGAAGGAATATCTCCTCTTCTTTAGCAGATAAATGTTATCCATCCCACACTGTGACTACGATTTACTTCATTCAGTACACTGAACTGCAAAACAAACTTTTTTTCCGTCTCAATGCAGCTGCCGAGTATGACCGTGTGTGGAGTGTGTGTGTGTGTTACCTGTGTCGGTCACACGTGTGTGTGCTCTCTCTCCCTCTCAGGGCAGCTGGTGGTGTGTACCCTGTGCTCCTGTGTGATGCAGACCAAGAGGATCTGGCTCTTCTCTGCCCACCTGCTCCCTCTGGTGGCCAGGCTGTGTCTGGTCCCCCTGGAGACCATCGTTTTCATCAACAGATTCTCCATGATCTTCACCGGCCTCGAGGTCATGTACTTCCTGGCGTCCAACCTGCTGGTACCGTACAACCTGGCAAAGACGGCCTACAGGGAGCTGGCTCAGGTGGAGCAGCGGACCGACGCCTCTTCTTGATCTCTACATCTCCTGGACGATGACGTGAATGGTGTGTGTGTGTGTCCATGCTGCAGGTGGTGGAGGTGTACGGTCTGCTGGCTCTGGGCATGTCTCTGTGGAACCAGCTGGTCCTGCCCGTTCTCTTCATGTGTTTCTGGCTGCTGCTCTTCGCGCTGCAGATCTACTCCTACTTCAGCACCAGAGACCAGCCGACCTCACGCGAGAGACTTCTGTTCCTGTTCCTGACCAGGTGCTGCACGTCACAGCGGATCTCCGCTGCGGCGGAGACGCACGTAGCCTGACATGGGGGCTGCTTTCTTCTCCCCAGTATCGCTGAGTGCTGCAGTACCCCGTACTCCCTCCTGGGGCTGGTCTTCACCGTCTCCTTCGTCGCCCTGGGAGTTCTCACGCTCTGCAAGTTCTACCTGCAGGGCTACCGGGCCTTTATGAATGACAACACCATGCACAGGTCAGTGTGTGTGTGTGTGTGTATGTGTGTGTGTACATGTACCTGTTGACGTGGGTACATACGCTTGTGTGTACGTGGAGTGTGCATGGACGTGTTGTGGATGTGAGGATGTTTGTGTGTACGTCTGGGTACGCACACGTACACACACGTGTGTGTGTGTGTGTGTGTGTGTGTATAGGGGTGTATGTATGTATGTATGTATGTATAGGTGCATGTGGACACCGACGCTGGTCTCCTCCCCCCCCAGGGGGATGACTGAAGGCATCACCCTGCTGATCCTCGCTGTCCAGACCGGCCTCATTGAGCTGCAGGTCATCCACCGAGCCTTCCTCCTGTCAATCATCCTCTTCATCGTGGTGGCCTCCATCCTCCAGTCCATGCTGGAGATCGCAGACCCCATCGTCCTGGCGCTGGGAGCATCCAGAGACAAGTCAGCTGATCCTCAAGTGTTTAATTGTTCAGTAGAGTGTAAATACATTCATCTCACTAACTCACATAGACTTTATTAACCCTTTGTCACCCGCGGTATCGCTGCTGATACATCTGTGCTAGCTGACTTTGGAGTACCGTAATTGCACAACTATCAGAAACGCTTCCTGAAAGATGAGATGTCGCTCGGTTTCTCGGTGTGAAGAAGGAGCTAGGGCAGGAACAGATGGACGTTTCCTCCTTCTCCTAGCTCCTCCTTTGCACCAGGTAGTGGAACCGAGGGACACCAGCAGCTTTAAGGAACCGTTTTCTGTGCAAATCGTCATGTAATCATGGTACTCCAAAGTATGATACCGTCTGTGTTACAGGGAAATTAGTTTGTCACAACAGCTCCAACCTCAAATAGAAATATAAAACGGCAGAGCGATCAGTGGAAAAAATGAAATTAACTAAAAAAGTCAAATGGGGAAAAAAAGAGCCGACACCGCCGTCAAAGGGTTCGAAGTTCACCATGTCCTGGTCCCGCAGGAGTCTGTGGAAACACTTCCGAGCGGTGTCTCTGTGCCTCTTCCTGCTGATCTTTCCCGCCTACATGGCCTACATGATCTGCCAGTTCTTCCACATGGACTTCTGGCTCCTCATCATCATCTCCTCCTCCATCCTCACCTCGCTGCAGGTAACGCCGGCAGCAGACGACCAGCTGTCAGCTGACAGGAAGTGTCTGTAAAATCTGCCTGTGACTTCCAGGTCCTTGGCACGCTGCTCATCTACGTTCTCTTCATGGTGGAGGAGTTCCGGAAGGCTCCTGTGGAGAACATGGACGAAGTCATCTACTGTGTGAATGGGACCTACAGACTGCTGGAGTTCCTGGTGAGACACACACCGGCGCCCATCTGACGCATCGGCCAAGTAGCGACTGTTTAGTTTGTGCAATTCCGGGGGTGTCAGTCTGACGTTTGCCGGCTGCTGTCGTCAGGTGGCGGTGTGTGTGGTGTGCTACGGCGTGTCAGAGACGGTGTTCGGCGAGTGGAGCGTGATGGGCAGCACCATCATTCTGGTCCACTCCTACTACAACGTGTGGTTACGAGCTCAGCTGGGCTGGCAGAGCTTCCTGCTGCGCCGGGACGCCGTCAACAAGATCAAGAGCCTCCCGACGGCCAGCAACGCTCAGCTGGAGCAGTACAACGACATCTGTGCCATCTGCTACCAGGTACCAGCTGGGGGGAGGGGGAGGGGGGTCAGTGTGCCCTGGTGACGTGAACTGTGTCTTCAGTATGCAGTGCTGACGTGTGCATTTAGTGTGTCTGTGTGGTGTTGATGTGTGTGTGTTTTGTGTGTCTCTGTGGAGCTAATGTGTGTGTGTTTTGTGTGTCGGTGCGGTGCTGACATGTCCCCTGACCCCTCCAGGACATGTCCAGTGCTGTGATCACCCCCTGCAGCCACTTCTTCCACGCCGGCTGTCTGAAGAAGTGGCTCTACGTCCAGGAGACGTGTCCCCTCTGTCACTCACAACTCAAGAGCCAATCACCTGTCAGCGCCGGCCCCGCCCCGGACTCTGCCGCGGCCAATCAGGACGACGGCCCAGCTGGCAGCAACCAGGGCGACGGCGCTGCCCAGACCGGAACGGGGTGTGAGGGGCGGGGCGCCGCACAGGGGTCCAGTTCTTCCTCCTCAGACATTCCCCCCCATCCTCTGTCCCCGCCCCCGACCTCTGAACCACAGCCGGACGCCCTGGAGACGTCATTGCAGCATGCCCCGCCCACTTCCCTCCCTGAGGAACCCTGAACGCATCAGCACATGGCAAACACAGTCTGAATTGGGGGGGGGGGGTCACTCCACATCAGATTATTTTATATTTTTACCGACAGACTCAAAGAATTTCGCCAAAATCCAGAGTGAAAGTATGAGTTCACTCGTCCATTTCAAACTGACGCTGCTCTCGTCATTGGGGTGGGGGAAGTGGGGGGGCTGCATCTGTGCCATGAGCTGGGGGGGTGGGGGTCAAAGGTCAGTTGAACTGAGGCTGCTGCATGACGGCAGACAGCGCCGGACGTCAAATCAACAGAGACTGAATGTTTCCTCAGGAGGCGGTCACATGACCCGGAGCCACGGCGGTCAACAGGTCCACATCCAACAACTCCTCCCCGGGGTCCAGCTGCTCTGTTCCAGTTAAAACCCGACGTGTTTGGCTGGTCCCAGCAACAACAACAACCAAACCAACCGACCTGTCTCAGCTGCAGCGTTTGTTCATCGGGTCACGGTACTCGTCCGCCCACACGGGTCCCATCCAAGCTGAGACTGAACCAGTCACATTGCGCACACGCACACACACAGACACGCACGCCCAAGCTGGAGAAGTG
The DNA here is from genome assembly GCA_901007665.1 of Aeoliscus strigatus. Lineage (NCBI taxonomy): Eukaryota > Metazoa > Chordata > Actinopteri > Syngnathiformes > Centriscidae > Aeoliscus > Aeoliscus strigatus. The sequence continues at coordinate 24,261 of CAAKHB010008295.1, forward strand.
TGTGTGCGCGCTTGCTGCACGCCTGTATGTAAACGCTTGCACGTTTCCTCCTCCACCATGCACGTGTGTGTGTGTGTGTGTGTGTGTGCGCGCTCACCGCTGGTTTTCTACTGTTTACTTTAGGCTTCTTCTGCTTTTATTTTTTTTCTGTGTGTGTGTGTGTGTCGGGGGGGCGGGGTTGCATTTGCACTAATGTCATTTTCACTCGCAGCGCTCCAAACGCTCTGTGGCCGTCCACCGTCCAAACACCCTGCGACGTGTTTGCGTGTGCGGCCCGTTCCGTTGGTGTGTCTGCTCCGTGCGGCGCCTGTATCCGTCCGTCCGGAGCGTCGGCGACATCGGTTTCTCCAAAGCTTCCCGCTGGTTCACGGGGGTCGGCTGTGTGACACCGGCCGGCGTTAGCGGCCTCTCCCGCCGGTATGACGCGTCCGTCCAGCTGGCGTGAACACTCCGGTGCCCTCTACTGGTAGGAGTGGGATCAGCAGGACGCCGACGGCTCCCGAGAGGCGCTAGTGAACAGTGTTACCACTATTTACTGAAGGTCTTATTAGTACCAATGACTTTGTTCCGGACACGTGCACGTGGCAGCTGCAGGCTCTGAGAATGAGTACACGTCCGTGTAGGATCAGACCCGGCCCGCTGCGCTGAAGTGTCCTGTTATTTTTATTTTTTTAATCATTGCTTTTGTTTTGTCTGTTTGTTTTTTAAGAAAGGAAATGTAGTTTGTATTTTGCACATACGATCTTCTGAAAGGTGAACGTCTTCTTTGATATACATATTTTTTTTCCTGTCAAATGCATTTCAGCGGTTTCAAAGCACTTAAATGGGTCTAGAAGTTGGCTCTGTGCTGGGGTCAAAGGTCAGCCGCGCCACAGCGTCGAACCGCTGGTGGCAACGATTGTGAATGACGGTTTCATGATTCCAGATGTTTCCATGTGTTTTGGGTTTTTTTCCATTTCTTTCCTGTGGCGTTTCAGTGCGACAGCTCCTCTCCTTCAAGCCGATTTCAGCGGCGACGAGGACGAGTGACGCTCTCACGCTGGAGAGAAGACGCAGGGGGAAAAAAAAACATGACGTTTACATGAAGTGCAGGAGAGCCGCAGCTGTGATCCATTCACAGGATCTACATGTGTTGGTCTCATTCTTCAGTATTTTACAAACACAAACGAGTGTTCTGTATCATTGCCACAGATGAAATCTCTCCAAACTTCATCTGAGTGTTTGAATCCAGAGAAGCGACCACGTGCTGATCGATTTTAACCAGTGTTTGATGAAACATTGAACAGACTTACCTCCATACAGCCCGATCACGTTCACGGCTGCTCGTCTGACACAGATGTTGTGTCCAGATTTTATTTTATTTTTTTCCCCCTCATGATTTCTTTTCTACACTCCAAGTGAAGGATGCGACGTGTAGGACCTGACTGAATGCCGGCGACTGAGACGCTTCATGGTTTTGGACTTGGTGCCCGACGTCGTCTCGTTTATTTTACAGAAACTGAATGTCAGAAAATAAAACAAATTATGCACCCTGGACTCTGTGTGCTATATGGCATCATTAGCACAAAACAGACAGGTAATTTTTATATAATGACTGTTTAATAATGACTATTTAATATTAAAAGCAGATTCTACACATAAAGTAAAACCAGAAAAAATGATCAGGTCTATTCAATTTTGTGTGTGTGTGTGTGAGATCAATCGGTTAATGAAGGTTTTACACTGGTTAGGCCCGACGTGATGAACAGTAGATGTAAAGGATGTTTTGACATGTATATATTCAAACTTGTTTCAATAAGTGAAAATAAAAACAGCCATTTTATTTAATTCTTTGAACAGAATAAAAAGCAATTAGTTATTCCAGTGCATCGACATACATAGAACTATAAATGTAAATGAAATAAATTTAGAAATTAAAATCAAAATTAAATACAAACAATCGAGTTAATTAAAATGTTCTGAATAGATTTGCACACTTTCTTTCTTTCTGGTTAAAAAAAATCAAAATGCTGGTTACTTTTGAATTTTAACAAAAATAGAATCAAGAATCAAAATGGCCTGACCTCATTTGTTGGCATCACACATGTGGGCGGGGGCTAACAAACAGGACTTTCGGTTCAACCTGTAAAATAATGGAGGAAGTTCACGCCAGCATTTCATAGAAAGTTTTCATCCTGAACACGTGAAAGTTCCACGGAATGTGCACACATTTGATGGAGACGTGTACCCCGCGGTAGAACCCCCGGGGTTAACAGCTACTAGCTAGCAAAGGTGCTTCTTTCCCTTTAGCAAGTAGACAAACGCAGCTAGCTAGCAGAGAACGTCGCCGTGATACACGAACCGGAAGTCAGAACCGAGCCGGAAATGTACCATAGTGTCAGGTACAACGTGCAAACACGCAAACATTGCGTTTGTTTGTTCGTTTGTCTTTCATTTATTTTCTGAGGACGTTAAACTGGTCAGGTGGGTTCTTAAGCGGCGGTGCAGTTGCCCAGATGAGACACATGGGGACGCTGTTGTGTTGGTTTTAAACAACCTCAGGCTCCATGTTCGATCGTTTCTTTCATTCAATTCTTTCCACAATGACAAGTTGATAAGTGTTTTGATTTATGTCTAAAATAAACAGTTAAAATTGTCCATGCACGTTAATAATATTGTACCAAATTAAAGCAGTTTATTCTGAGATTAGATTGGTTTGATGTTACGTATATATATTTTTTAATTTTACATTGATTTATTTTACGCTTCAGTTTAAAATGTGACAGCCTTTTCCCTCAGGTGGGAACGAACTCCTTTTAATGCAGATCAAAATGTCTAAATGTTTCACTAGTGAGTCCTTTCTGGATCGTCTCCATCCATCATTGATGAGCACCGACTCTCCCACAGCAGCTCGTCTGTCTGTTTCCCATCAAAAGCACAAAACTGGAGCGGAAGAAGAAGAAGGAAAAAAAAGACGTTTATTCTCCACAATCAAGGTCAAAAACGTTTTTTTCCATTTACCTTTGGGAGTTTCCGCCTGTCAATCATTTCAGCTGAAAAACGCCCAACTTTATAACCTTTATCAACCAGCTCATCGATACCTGTGATGTCTTCAACATGGGGCCCGTTCCAGAAAACAGGACAACGGAAATCCCGAGTTTTAGTCCGAAAATGAGGGGGGAAAACTGCAGAATTGTCTGTATTTCAGCGTTACTGATAAACTGAATTCAGTCTGAGACTTTAAACCCTTTTGCTTTGATTTCTGTCAGTTGAAGTGAAAGTCGAATTTAAAAAAAATCAATTGTCCTTCTTTCAGGATGATTTTCACAAAACGTGCTTTCTGGAACGGGTCCTGATGACGTGGTGTTGGTTTTCTGTTTGTTTGGTTTTTTGGAGCCAGCAGGGGGACACACTTTCCTTCAAACCTTCAGTCCTATCCTCAGCTCATCACCATTTGTCCCTGACCTCTCCGAGCAATGTGTTATTTCTCTTCTTGTATTTTCCTTATTTAAGCTCCATTCATAAACTAAATTAAAGTTTTATCCATCAGATCCTTTACAGTCGCTTCCCTGCTCTAATATTTGATCTGTCTTCACAGCATGAATCGTTCCAAGTGTGGAAAGCTCATCCCCAGAAATGGGAGCAGGTCTGCGGGAGGAGAACCTGCCTCCTCCGCCTTTGTTTGGGGGCGTCTCCTCCCTCCTCCCTTCCAGAGAGAGAGAGAGAGAGGGAGAGAGAGAGAGGGAGAGAGAGAGCCTCCTCCTCAGAGGCAGCGGAGCCGGAGAGCTGCTCTGGACACCGAACACGTCCCGTTCGGAGCAGTGGGACGCGGGGGAAGAGAAGAGAACAGACGAGTGGAAGAAAGAAAAGAGGAGTCAGATCATGAGCACGTCGGGATGAGCCGCTGATGGGTCGATGATGACCGGCGGTCCCGGTGAGGAGCCGGTTTCGTTCCTCTCTGACAGCTCAGTTCTCCACCTGGAGTCACTTTCCAACGCGCGTCCCGACGTCTCTCTGGCGACTTGACGCCTCTTCTTCTTCTTCCTCTTCTTCTTCTGGTGTTTGCTTGTGGGACACTTTGGATCGTACAGCTGGACATGTGCCCCACTCCCCGCCGTCGCCCCCTGCTCCTCGCTCTTTAGGACTCCAATCACCGGGACCCGGCGGCTGCTGCAGCGGGACCTCCAGCGCAGCGAACCACAGCGGAGCGAGTGCCCAGCCCCGACCGACCGACCGACGGACCGAACCGACCGACCCACCCACCCCCGGAGGTTCGTCCATGTTCGGCATCCAGGAGAGCATCCAGAGGAGCGGCAGCAGCCTCAAGGAGGAGCCGCTGGGAGCCATGAACTCCGTCCGGAGCTGGATGCAAGGGGGCGGTGTGCTGGACGCCAACACGGCCGCCCAAAGGTGAGCGGTCCCCGGCTGGAGGAGACCCAGCTCCCCCCGCTGCTCCCCGCAACACGGGATGGTGTCCTGGGGACAGGAGGACGCGACGGTCCCACGCACACACACCGGATGTAGTTCGTGGGAAGAAAATGAAGATGTGATAGTTTGAACACACACACACACACACACACACACACACACACACTCCTCAGATGATCGAGTGTGTTTGTGTTTCACCACGACTTCTTTTATTTGACTTGTCTGACGTTTCAACAAAAGCAGACAAAAAGACGTGTAATGGAGGTTGAAAATTATTTTTTTTAAAAACTATTTAATAGAAAATAAATCGACTTGAAGTTCAAACTAATGAAATCAGCTTTAAACATTCAAAATCTGATTGTAAGAGTTTCGAGTCTTGCAAATCAACTCACAAAAATAGAGCAGCATCGATAGTCGAATTAATGAAATACAAAAATGAGCTCAAATCTTTGGAAAGCACTTTAAAAAAAAAAAAAAAAAGCTCCGTAAATG
>CAAKHB010008298.1:0-30377 GCA_901007665.1 Aeoliscus strigatus
GGGGGGGGGGGGGGGGGGGGGGGGGGGGGGGGGGGGCGGCGTGGATGTGGATTGGGGCAGGCTCTTCACAGGTTGGTGATTATCTGATTCCATTGCGAGGATTTGCCTCGGCTTTTTTGTCACACAAACATTATAAGAGGGCAGCTCTCGCTGGCGCGGCCTGTGAGTGTGTATTGGCTGTGTTTGCTCAGAGATGTCAGACAGACTGAAGGGGAACAGGAAGAGCAGATGACAGATGACTGCCAGACCTGCAGAAGAAGACGGACTGAGGCTCTTCGCCCCTGACACATCATGTCCGAGCGACGTGGAACCACAACCACCAGAAAACCGCTTTATTTGATGGGGGAAAGTAGGTTTAATTGCAATTGTTTTTTGTTTTAACAGTTACTTTCCATCCTCAGCGCTTAAATACAATGACACGCATATTGAAATACGCCCGCAGTTGTTTTAATACGTATACGTGACTGTGCGCATCCGTCAGTGGAACACAGATTCAAGAGTTAAACTCCAAAATACTCTGGAACATGAACAGTAAAACTCCAGTCAGCTCGTCTGGTGTCAGAATCCTCAGCGCAGACATGTGAATTCACAGCACATCTATTGTCCAGTCCAGTCTAACAGGCAGCTCCTCGCGGCCTAAAGTACATGTGGCCTCCTCCCTCCCTCCCTCCCCGTGTAACATTACAACCCCTAATTCGGGAAATTAAGAAGCCCTTTGTGTGATATTTCTCAGTCTTTCTTCCTTCCCATGTCAATCAAAGACAGGTTTCCGAGTTCAAAGCCACATCAGATGCAGCGAGGTGCCGTTTCTTTTCAATCAAAGGCCAACAAGCTCCTACAATCAACAACGCAGGTGTTAATTAACATCAGAGCATTTGCATACAAAAGCCGTCCAATTTATAGGTCATTCCCTTCCATTTGTGAAACAGCGAGTCCTCTTTGCTGCTGTTTGTGGAAGCTCCTCCGCGTCTTTCTAGCAGAGGAAATATTCCAGCAGGGGAGAAACATGATTTTTCCAGCAGTGTCTCCTGCTGGGAACCAGGCGGAGCTGCTCCCAAGTGTCAATATTGAACTTGTGTTGTTGGTGGTCAACGCAAATTCCCCATTATTGTCACCGACTTCCTGATCCACCATTCCTGACTTTATCCCAACGCCAAATATTTGGGGAAATGAACCGCTCTAGTTTGCACCTTAATAGCACCAATACACCCCTTTTTTTGTCTGTGTTTGTGTGTGTGTGTGTGTGAGAGAGAGAGAGCAGGCTGCCTCAGACTAATCATTGATCAGTCTGAGGGAGGGAAAAGCGTCAGACCTGTGCAGGGACGAGACCATCACTGCTCAACGGCCTCCACATGTAGACAAAGTACACGAGCGTCTAATTGCATTTCACACAGACGGAGGGTTTAATCTGCAGCGTCCACCGAGACAAATGGGATCAGACGTGATTAGATAGGACTAACAATTAATATTTCCATTAACTTTTAATTAATTTACGAGGCTGCAAAAACACACAAGGACATCTACCAGTGTTTTTTTATGTTTTTGATTTAAACAGAATAAATCAACTTTACAGAGTGTAGAACGCTGTGAAGATATAATGAGAAAAGAAAAACACATGAACTATCACATGACCATCACAAAATACAAGGCTCCAGTGAATCCAATGCAAATAAGAACTAGCTGCAGCAGGTGATTGGAGCCACTAGAGGGCGTTATTGTAACATAAACCATCAAGCAGACTGACCCGAAACAAACCTCTCTGCGCGAAAACACACCTGTAACACACCCAAATAAGAACTTTGTACCTTGTTTTACTTTTCACTTCCTCCTCGTTTATTCAATCAAACGACTTTTGAACCAGTCTGTAACTGATCTGATTTCTGTTTTCGGTTGTCAGCACGACATTTGACTGCAATTTACCATTTGTTCCCTTTGTGTGTGTGTGTGTGTGTGTGTGTGTGTCATTTAAAATTGTTAGTAAATCAAACACTCAATAATGCTGATGTGTTAAAGTTGCTTTCAAACAACAACAAACAACAACAACAACACAATCATGGATTAACACAATTGTGTATTATAAATGTCCTTTACATTAAGTGTATTTCTCTTGGAGATCTATCTATCTATCTATCTATCTATCTATCTATCTATCTATCTATCTATCTATCTATCTATCTATCTATCTATCTATCTATCTATCTATCTATATAAAGGGGGAAAAGGGAAAATGACACATGCTCCTAATCAAACTTGAGATCAAATGCAATGTTGAATAAAACTAGTGGATTGTCACTTGAAAGAGCCGAGTTGTAAACGGTGTGAAACAGAATAGAGACGCGCTTTTCTCCTCTGCCACTATTATGGAGTACAGTTTGAAATGCAAAGAATCAATCGGCTCTTGGTTTCACACACACACACACACACACACACACACACACACACACAGTCTCACTCTGCTGTTTGCCTGTTTCTCATAAACAGTCATGCCAAAGCAGTATGCTTCAAATTACACTCGGTAACCATCAAAATCTATTTCATTGGACACATCTTGCCTGCGTGTGTGTGTGTGTGTGTGTGTGTGTGTGTGTGTGTGCGCGCGTGTGTGTTTGTCGGCACAGTGCCTCTTTGTGCTCCCTGACACAGAGGATTGCAGAAAGAATTAGTATTTCTGAAATATAGAAGCGTTTTATTTTATGTTGGAGTGAGACACACACCAACACAAAGCTTCTTTCTTGCACCCCCCCCCCCCCCCACACACACACACACTCCCAGACACACACACACACACACCACTGAGCTGTTAATCATTAATGGTTGTACTTTGAGCAGCGATAAGCAGCACACTTGAAAAAGAAAGACGGGACATTACGTATCATAATTCAGCTCAGAGGAACAAACTGCGTGTGCAGGTGTTTGGTGTGTTTCAGCACTTTTGTGTGAATCATGTGACGACGGTCACACAACACGGGTCTGATGAGTCATGTGATGATTGGAAATCAAACAGTAATTGTTAGAACAGACAACTTACTGTAGGTTAGCCGCCAAAACCACCAAAGGTCATTCAACTCCTGCAGGGACGAAAAGTAACTTCACTCTGTGACCAAACACATTTATTACCAGTGAATAGTCTGGATAACAGACAGGAAGTTTGTGTCAGCATGTCGAGATTTTCTCAATTGTAAAAGGGGTGAATGCTGCAAAGTGTATTATGTTTTTGTCTTAATTTCATTTCAAACTGCCCAGTAGGGTAAAAAACAATGTTGTGCCTGGAGGTCAGCGGGGATCAAACCACTGTGAGTAGAGAACATGGTCCTTTAAAACCTGCAACGTCTGCAAAGACATTCAAACATATCAGGTTTAGGGGGGCAGGAAGTCAGGAGAGGTGCTGGTGGAGCCCAGTGTCCCCTGTAATCTGAACCCCTGAACCTCCTGTATTGATCTGTGGAAGCAGGCAGGCATTGATCAGAAGTTCTGACAGGCCCACCTCAGTCCAGGACTGGTGTGACAGTCCTTGAGCAAGAACATCAGGGTAAACCTGTGACAGTGATGTTGACCTCTGACAAGGTAACAGCAGCTGACTCACCCCTCATCTGCCCTAGTCTGATGTCCTGTTTGTAACTGTGAATGTATTTCACTGCAACATGTCAGGTGTCAGACAGTCTGTGTCCGCTGCCCGGCACCAGGAGCCTGACAGACAGCCCAGCAGTTTCCATTCACAATATTGACAGCCCCTACCCCCCAGCACCTCCCACCCCCACCCCCTCCCTCCGCACAGCAGATGCTGCGTTGGGCGCCATGATGATGATCTGGGCTTTTGCCTGCAGCAGCAGCAGCACCAGCCAGAGATGCTAGATGACGGCTAAGAGTGACTAGTAGCTGCCAATAACATGACAGATCCGCGATGTCGCACGCCAAAGATGGCGGACGCGCTGTGCTCTGCGCATGCGTGCAGTGAAACATCGACATTATTGTAAAAACCCCTCCGAGATTTGCTTAAAAGGCCCCGCGTTGGTGTTGCTGTCTATTAAATCGCGTATAAACCTCACACACTTGATGTCTTTTTCGAATGTGGCTGTGAGCGTGTTTCCGCTTTCACCCAGTCTCGTCGTCCGTTTGGAACTCATTCATGTTTTACTGACGTGCTTTGTTTCCCACAATTCAGCGCGACGTCACTAGCCCAGCTGTCTAGTGAACATCTTCGCTGGCGAGAGGCTCTGGTAGGAAGCTGGTGTTCGCCTGCCTGTGGAGACGGCGAGAGGCGGCGGAGCGGCGGGGGAGGCAGGCGAGGCAGAGGGAAGGACGGGGGGGAGACAGGCTGTGTCCCGTATTTGGAAGAAGCGACACTAGACTGCAAGCTTTTCCTCTTGACGTGAAGCGAGCTCGCCTCTAACCTTCAGAAAAGGAGCCGCATTTTGACGGTCACACTGACGGCTGTTTTCGGGCTCCGTCGCTGTGAACTGTGAAGAAACTGTCGTAGTTGTCTGTGGACGGAGAATGGGATTTAAAAGAACAGATCTGCCGGCGCTGAGTTGCAAAAAATAAGTGGATATTTTCCAGTCGGATGAGAGAAGCAACAGAAGTATCCTGTCGAAAGAGGGAGTCGGTTAAGCTGCGTTGCTTCTTGTGTTTATGACAATCCGTTGTTTGGAAGGAGACGATGTCGTTCACGAACACAGAAAAGTAACGTTAACGCTCCTCGCCGGTCGCTAGCTGCCAAGCTAAGCTAGCAGGCTGCTAACTAAGCCTGTGTCGCCCTTCATTCCTGGAGCAGAGGAGGGGCGCTGGGGCTTTGTAGCATTGCAGGTCTGCCTCGCCGTTTTTTGGGGGGTTGCTGCAGGAATGGAGAATCCCAAATATCTGCCACAACAACTCAGGGGAATCTATTGATCGATTGTTTTTCTCCCCTCTCACCAACTTCTCGTCTAAGGTGAATTGTCAGCGAACGTCGGCTTTCCATCCACCGGCCCGGGGCAGCGAAGGTCTGGGAGTGGGGCTACTTTTTCCGTATGTGCCCTGTGGGGAGAGCTGCTAGAAAATGGGGAAGTGCCGCCCGTCCCGTCCTCCTCCGAGGTGCTAAATAACGGAGGGAATGACATGAACGCATCGGCTGTTAGCGGAATTAGCCCGGTTTGCTAGCAACACAAAGTTTTTTTTGAGGGGGGGTTAATTTTCGTGGCACATTCAAGGTGAGAGAACTTCTTCACGGGCCCGTCTGCGCCTACGAACAGGCCGAGGAGCTGTTCAGCTTCACTTCACCTCCACCTCGGTGACAGCCACCAGAACCATGTCGGGAGAGGTGCGTTTGAAGAAGCTGGAGAAGCTGGTCCTGGACGGACCGGCTCAGTCCACCGGCCAGTGCCTGAGCGTGGAGACGCTGCTGGACATCCTGGTCTGTCTGTACGACGAGTGCAACAACTCCCCGCTCCGCAGGGAGAAGAACATTCTGGAGTTTCTGGACTGGGGTGAGCATCTTTTATTTTCTGATACTTATTTCCTCTTGCCTCCAGCCTCCCTGTCTTTTTTTGGTAAGATGATAGCTAATAGTGCTGGTGGTGCAGTGGCCCTCCCTTCCCCATCACATTCCTTTTATAGTAGCAGTGGGGCTCAGTTGGCTGCTCTCCTCACACCAACCCTCCCTGCACCAGGCAACACTGCTTTATTCTGCTGTTTTATGTGTGTGCACACCACCAGAATATATGGCAGGATGTTGTTTATTTGTTTTTCCACAAGAAAACAAATTAAACAGAAGACACTTTAGCAGACAATGATGAGTAACTAAATACCCAGAGGAAATAACAGTGAGACTCATAGTTTTGTCATGCATCTGTTAGAAGGAAAAAAAGGAGTGTTCATTTAATCTTCGTACCTGCATACTGTTCAGGTGTCAGCCCTTTAGTTCGCAAGACGACTTTGCATACCAGTTTGTTTTCCTTTTTATGGGCATGTAGCCTCCGTAGCTCCAAGCTCTTATCACTTAGTGTTGTTATAAAGTCTGTTTATGTTTTGTTGCCACGCCTGCACAGACCTCACCATAATATTCTCTTCTCTGAGGATGTGATCAATTGTTATCAAGAAAATAAGTTGTGGGCCTGAGGCTTCAGTATTGTAAGTTTTCCTCTCCTCTTGTGCAAGATTAGAAAAAAACCCACCACCAAGCTGCAAGACCACACACACACACACACACACACACACACACACACACACACACACACACACACACACACACACACACACACACACACACACTGCACAAACAACTCCATCATTTGTGCAGTGTGTGTGTGTGAGTGAGTGACATCGGGGGTTTGGTTTGTGCATGAAGCAGGAATGTGAACAACTCACCTTTTTTATCTGGCACAGAGGCCCTGCTAGCTGCTGGAGCACGCCTGGCCTGCCCTCTGTCTCTTAATGTCCTGCGAGAAGTGTGAGAGAATCTTTGCCCTCACAGACTGTTTTGTTTCTTATAATATTTCTGTTTGTATACAGGGAGTACGTAGTATAAAAGACAGACTTAAAGACATTACTACTACTACAGACAGACAGGGATGTAGACTGATTGTACAGGAAGAGACACCATTTTGGTATTTTTTCAAAACTATGAAAATCAGCTATAGATATAGACAGAAGAGCAGACTGGGAGTTAAATCAGTCAAATGGTGGAACACTTGTTGTGGCTGTTACATTTCCCTACCCACCATCCTCTGCTGAACATTGAGCTCTGTGGACTGGAATTGTCTGGATTTAGTGATTTCAGTGTGAGAACCTCCTGTCCACAGTCAGACCCAACTGTGTTTACACATCACACATCCTGTACAGGCCTATATTTTGTTGCGAACCCTGGGTGGATGTGCTGCAGTAACGCTGTGTGTTCCAGCCTGTGAGGAGAGGTGTCGGTTCTCGGGTGCCAAGTGATGACTTCATTCTGACATTTCCCCCTGTTGACACTAGAAACTCACCAGCTTGGCCTGTCCAGTAGAGATGGACTGCTAACCGAATCACAACTAGAGACAGTTCTGGTATTCCAGCTACTTAAATGTGGATATTGTCTGATTTCTGTGCTACTTTATTAACGGTAAAGTGAATATTTCTTTGATTGTGGACAAAACACAATGCCATGCTGGAGTTTGGGAAAATCAATCAGCATTTTCTCACAGTTTTTATACCAAACACGCAAACGTCTAAGCTGTCATAGCCATGACGTGGTGCCATGGTGCTACTTGTTTCTCTAAGTCAGATTTGTATGAGAATCCCTGCACAATTCATATCAATGAATCCCAGACTGTTGAAGAGCTTTTACCATGAATTAAGGATTTTTTTTATCTCATTCAGACAACGGTAGGAATCTGCTTATTACCTGTGCCAGGGAGAATATTGTTTGGCATTTCTTTGTCTGTCTGTCTGCAGGATTATGCAGAAACTACCTGGGTGGTTTCAGGAATCTCTGTGGAGGGGTTCATTCAATTTCAGGGCCGAGTCTGATATTTTTATAAATTTCTATGGTTGCCAGATTAGTGTTCACATGTAATAGTCAACAGTGTCAACAACCCACCAGCAGGTTATTGTGAGAAAGATTTAGAGGGTGAGAATCTAATTTACCTTCAAATGACCAAAAGCTTTTGTCTTGCTATGTAATGGAATTCAACTGGGCTCATGTCACATCTCATTTTTTTGGGAAGTTTCACTTGTTTCCATGCTTACACATTCATATATTCATCCAAATAGCATTATTAAACCAAAACATTCATGTCCTTTGCACGGATGATAAATTATATTTCAAATTCCTCGCTGTAACAAAATAAAGGTGACTTGTGTTCACTGGGTGCCCACCAGGCAGTGGACATATTTGATCAGCAGGACTGAACTTGCTGTACGTTACAGTCATTTTCTCTCCTATGAAAATACTCTTATTGAGTAATAACAGACCCTCCAGAGACGGTGGAAGCTCGGGCGTGCGCGTACGTGCTTCATCAGTAGTCCAAAGCAAACACGCAGACACGGACCCCTGACAGCAGTGGTTGTCGAGTGTCCTTTCATCCTCTGGGTACAGCACATCCAGAAAGTAAACATCAGTTCATCTATAGCCTTATAAAACACTACCCGGTCAACCAAGCACTGTATCACTCATGTCAAGTCTGTTCACGTGTTTCGAGTGTCGCCACTCCTTATGTTGTCTTGTTCTTGGTGGAGCACCCTGGCACACCCTGTCAAAGGTAAAACACACCCATTGTTCCCTCTTGCAATATCAGGACAAGCTGATAAATATCTTCACAAAATTCTGATTAGTAGTTCTCAAATGTGAATATTTTCACACTGAGATATTTTTCTGGGGTAAAATCAGCATCCTCTTTGTGAACAGAACAAAGCATTAAACAGACGTGTCCATGCAGACATGTTTTCACACTCACTAGCATCACGTACCCTTTTGATACAGCAGCACAACCGTGACAAAGGTGCACCAGTGTTTTTCTTTTCTTTTTTTTTTCTTCTTCTTCCTGAGAATGTTCATGAGCTGCAGAAGAACGCAAACATTTGAATTGGGTGTGCTCGTCTTCTTGTTTGGTGACCTCATTACTGCTGTAATAGAGACCTATACATGACCTGCAGCCACATGGGAAAGTACGCAGCAGTACACCGTATACTACACTACTTCACTGAGAGAGAGAACATTAACTGTGTCTCCTGAACTCAGGCCTCTGCTTGTACAACCTCATTCATTCAATTGAAAGTACGCTTGTGTTAACATCAACAACAACATACCTGTGGTTTCAAGAGTCGTTCAGGTTTTAGTTGTTTGTCATTTAATTGTAGATAATGATACAGTTTGTAGTGATATGTTACACCACTACAGGTTTGTGGGGGTACTCCTTTGTGTGTGTGTGTGTGAGTGTTGTCAGGTATGAAATGTACGATCATACATTTATCGTTATTGATTGCACATCATACAGAGGGCCAATCTATGGTAGTATATGATGGTTATCACGTATGGTATTTGCATCTAATTTCCATCAAATCAACATTAGAGCTGTTGTTAACATTAACATTAATGTTAACATCAGAGCTCACACATGTTTCCATTCGTGATTTATCTGGAAAAGATTTTCTGTTAAGTAGAGTTGTTAAGTCTATAACATGGCAGAAAATAGTAAATACATGGTGATCTGTTTTCCCAAACTCCACAATGGCATCACAGTTGTATAGTACTTTTGGGTTAATACATCACTACACATCCTCAGTTTATGATAAAGAATTATTTCTCTGAATGTTTATCTCCATGTCCAACTTTCCTGCTATAATTTCCTGTTTGCTCTTATCCACGATCCTCATTTGAGAAACATGAAAACGGCCGGCTCCTTGAGCTGGGAAACCTGTGGATGGACTCACGGTCTCAGTCCGCTCGGCAGCTGATGGGAGCTCCACCCTGTGCAGCTTTGTTTGGCAGCACGCCTCCTCACCCTGCTCACTCTGATGATGCATGCATCATCATTTACCTCAGTATATCCCTCTGTCATACTCCAACTCTTGAACAGAGGTCTGTAAGATTTTCAGTTGTGCTGCCTCCAAACACAGGTTTTATATTCCACTTTTCCAGCAAAGTTTGTAGCTGTTATACAACAAAACTGTTTCAGTGACCAATCAGTGCTCTTGACAAATAATCCAGAGTTTGTCCAAAATGTTTTGGTCTGATAAGATAATCCTGTGATGTTTCACAGCACAGCGAAATGTAGTCGCCTTCACAACAATAAAAACGTCATACAACCAAATGGATAATAGCTAATCATGCAGTATTGACAATATGTCTAGGTTTAAGACAAGTATATGTAAACACATAAATATGCAAAGTAATGACTTGAACATGCATGAACATGTTCATAACCCAAACTTTCGTTAAACTTAAACGTTAAACTTTCGTTATCTCACTTAGAGCCACACGAGCCACACATACTGTTTATTTTTATCACAGCAACAAATAACATAAATTACCAGTTGATTAATAGTCAATTAATTGTTGTCGCGGGTAAATATGACAGCATTCAATTCAGCAGCAGTCAGTCAAATGGAGGAAACTGTGTTTGGATCAGTGTGTAAAAATGTCCGTACTTTGTATCAGGCCTGAAACTCTTACAGGAGGTGACTTATAACAGGACATCCTTGCAACCACTGTGGTTGCTCTGCCACTTCCTGTCTGTCCGTCCGGGGGATGGACATGGAGTACAGGAAGGAACCACAAAGACTCAGTGAGCCGGTCTGCACCAAAGGAGTACATGATGTCATAGAAGGAAGTGTGACAGCTGAATCGTATTGTGTCATTATGTATCCTCTGGCTCGCTGGAGTTTTGTATTTTGTTGGTGTGAGGAAGCGACAAGGTCGCCGGCATGTTTATTTCCTGACAGGATGATTTCATGTTACACATGTATAGCAGATACAACACTGGTGAGAGCAGCGTGCACGTGAGAGAGCACACACACACACAGTGAGGCCACCCCCCCACCCCAACACACACACACACTGCTTCTAAATGTAGCCTTGTAGTTATTAACTCAATTTTGTCCATTACAATTTATTTTCTTTGGTTAAAACTGTCTAAACAAAAGTAATTCATGGCTAATAATCAATATTTTAAACGAGCAATGCAAAGGTAGCAACTTAAAAACTGGAGCAAATTCTTTAGAACAGCTGTCTTGATTTGTTGGTTAATAATATATTATTCCTGTAAAGCAAGTGCTTTTTACTGTTATCTGCTGACCTCTTTACTGCCTTTTCACGTTCCATAGTGACGACTGAAACGTGCCGCTGCACCTCTGACCACAAACCAAATATCCACCAACTCTTTAAATCATGACTTAATGCTTTAAGGGGGGTGCGACTGTGGAACACAGGTGGTTGCACAGGTGCCTGCGGGCTATACTGCTGAAATTGAAAAATGGAAAAAATTGGAATGCGCCGCCACATGTGTTTGACTGTGAACATGATGAAGTAGTAAACAATGCAATAGAGTCACATGGGACTTAACAACTTAAGCAGCGGCGATAAATCAAAGGGACACCGCCTGTGTGAGATGGCAGCATCCAGGTCTGGAATCATTGTCATCATATGATGGTTCATTTGAGGACGGTGTATTGTCTACGCCCTGGTATAATGTGGAGTAATTGGAATGGGTTCTTGGTTCTGTTGAAGTGTCCTCGTTTGAGCAGCAGAAGCTGGCTGTCTCTAAACGTGAGCTGCTGCCATGATAATACCTTACTGTGACTTGTTTCACTGCTCAGTGGAATTATAATGTCCTCTCTCTGGGGTGCAGCCACTAATCACTAAACGTTCCATGGAAATGCGTTCTGATAGGAGTCATTATGACTTGTCCTTAAATATGGCAAACAAGAGACAGACATCCAGACGATGACCTGGACCTTTACGACCTCCAGCACATTCTCATATGTCCACTAACGCACGCACTCACTCCGTCTGTGAGCTTCTTGGCACAAAAATGTCTGCTGCTAATTGTGATGTGTCATCACAAAATGACCGGGGAGGAGTTGGCTTCCTGTCTGTCTCCTAAAGGACGCACTGTAGGACAGGTCAGAAGCCACCTCACAGGACCCATTTGACAGCAAATGGCCCCACCTCTCCTCCTCCTCCTCCCCCGTCCTTTTCTTCTTTCCTCCCCCCGTCTTGTCCTCCTCCGTCCCTTGATCATCCTGCCTTATTTTCCTGTATGAGGAAATGTACCTGTGAGCACTTTGTCATCAGCATTAGTTTTCAGATTAACTAAAAATAAACATCATCATGCTATTTAACTCTGAAGCCTCGAAAAACTCATCCACACTGGATGGATGTAACAAGCACCACAAATGATCAGAACTCCAACTCATGTGGAAGACTAGATTCTTGGCGCTTTTGTTGAACATCCAAGATAAGTTTATCTGTGCGTCAAATGCCCTCAGTTATGTGTGACTATGTCGTTCTGTGCATACTGAATGGAAAATGTTTCTTTCTCAGTTGACATTAGTGACACAAGCACGCAGCACTGCTGCAGACGGACCAACATTGTCTTCTTCTGAGATGTTTTGTTCATACTTCATCCTCCAAGAGTTGATTGATACCAAAATGGAGTAGCAACACAGAGGATGAGACTCGTTTGCACCGGATGGCCAGAAAGCCTGAAAATAAGTGTTGCTTGGTAAAAGCTGAATGTGGTGCTGCTGCTGCTGGACCTCTGAGAATCCTACTCGGTTTTCAGCTCATCGCTAACAGCCAGGAGTTCTGAACGAAACCTTATTAGGAAAGAAGATTTGTCATTTCCAAAACATTCCAGGTTAGGAGAAACATCTTGTAACCGCTGTCAAATCTCAGGATTAGAAAATCAAAGACCTCTTGGGCTTCTGCCACAGACCCAATTTGGTTTTCTTACGCTCTCCACTAGATCCCATTTAAACCATGTGTACACACGGTTGTAAATGTGTGCAGGGATTTTTGTTCAACTAATCCTTTAATATGGAGGACAGCTTCCTCAAAGAGCCAAATAACTTAAGAATTCAAAACACAACGTAGGTTCAGTGTTTTCCTTGGTATAAATCTATCAGCATGGGAGTGTACCTGCTAGTCGCCCTCCGCTGCCTGGAACCAAACCCGGGATGAAACCTATTTGCTTCTCTTAAAACCAGAGCCCGCCGGAGCCTTGTCACGACACCACTTCATAAATAACATGGAAGAATACTTCAGCATGTGATCCACTCTGGCATTTGGTTTCTCCTCCAGTTCTTTCTTTCCTCCCTGTGCTCTTTCCTGTCGCAGGATGTTTATCTGACGGCAGACCAACAGACAAGTACAAAATCCCAGCTATGGTAGTATGAGCCAGTGCCAAGGAATCCAGTCCAGCCCTGCTTGTCTCTGCTTTACACTCCACTCACTATCAGGGAAAGGATCTTTATTTGTTTATGATTAGAAGTTTTTGTTCTGTTTTTTTTCTGGAGTTGCGGCTATTATTGTTGTTTAGAATCTTTCCCTCATTTGAGTTTTTTTTTTTTTTGTGGCGCTGTTCTGTTTGTTTGTGCGCTATTTGATGGTATTGATTTAAGCCAGTCATCTCGTTCCAGTCTGTAAATAGTTTAATGCATCTGGTAGGCGTTTTATAATAATTTCACTTGGTTACATAATCACTGCTTAGTTAACACTGCAGCACAACTTCACCTTTACAGAATCACTTCTTGCTTCTAGATGCTTCTGTGTGATGCAGCTAAAAAGAATAGGAAAAAAGAGCTATTTTAATATCCTGACTAGTAATATCCTGATCTATACACACTATGTATAGATCCATAATTTACAGTATAATATAAACACATTCCAGTCAGAGTGGCAAACCTCTGTCCGAGGCTGCATTCTGTCCCTGTTCTCCTGCCGTAGCCCGCACATCCCCTGGCTGCTTTGAGCAGAGGGCTCAGCTGTGAGAGTGTGAAAAGCGCTGACTCAGGCTCCAGCCCCTCATTGCCGGCCTGCTTGTGGAATGTGGAGCTGAGGTGCAATGTTAGGGAGAACAGCTGCTGTTGTAGATGAGGCCTCTTTGTCCACCAGCAGTCCATTCTCTCTCTCACCCCCCCTTGCCAATTGATCTGTCTGTCTGTCAGTCTGTCAGTCTGTCAGCTTCTGCTTTGTTTCTCGCTCTCATTGTTGCGCTTGGTGCCATTTTGTTATCTCCAGCATTCATCAGTCGTCATCATCTAATGCTCATTCACTTCTCTTTGTCTAAAGACTCTTCCAATCCCCTGTCCTTTATTAAGCTTCTTTCCCTCCTTTATGTCCCTCCTCCATTCTCCATGTCTCCATTTCTCCCTACGTTCCGGAGTTGCCCTGCCCTCCCCCCAGCTTCCTCCCAGCCCAGCTGAGCCTAGAGACAGAGAATATTGGTTGGTTATGCTAGTGTGTTTCTCTGTGTAGAGCATGTGTCAGTAGTATAATCCAGTGTTTTTCATTCTGAGAAGTCCTCCATAGGTATATATTCACACATGTATGTCAGTGTGTGCCAGATAGGCTCATGTGCGGAGGCTGTGCCGATCAAATAGGGCAGTGAGTCCTGACAGTGCAGAGCTGAGCTGCATCTCTAATAATGCTGCTCCGCTGCATCCAGCTGCACACTCATACGGGGGCTCAGACTTTAATCCTCTGTTGTATTTTGTCGTACTATAAAGCAAAGCTCATGTAAAAAAAAAGACAAGAATATGTCCCTGATATTTGCTCCGGATAAATGACAGCACACTCCAGTGGCTAAATTAGCTGCTTGGCTCCGCAAGCTAATGCTTATGAGAGGTTCAGTCCCAAGCAGAAAAACTCCACCTCTCCTTAGTTGTAATATGAGCTGATATTCATTCATTGTCCAGCCCAAACAGGGTTCCAAGAGTCCACGAATGAAACAGACCTGAAACCGGATAAATAAACAAAAAATAATACGAAAAGAATCCAACCTGATGTCTCTTCCAGGCTTTGGAGACAAGTGGCAGACAAGTAGCAGGCGTCAGGGCATTAAAACACCCATTCAGTGCGTCAGTTAGTCTGTCCGGTGTGCTCCTGTGCCTCTGTGCTGCTCTGTCTGTGACAGCTGACACAGATGGAGCAGTGACCTTGGCTTGTGGTGTAGTTGCGATTTTGACTGTGACCTTACCTATTTTTAGGCCTAGCCATACATATGCAGTTCTGCTGTATCGCTAAATGTTCCTCGCACACACACTGTCCTGACCTCCCTGTCTTTATAGTGGAGATGCATGACCAGAATAACGTCACCACGGGTGAGCAATAACTCAGCACTGCTCATCTGAATGGCGGTCATTCTCTGTGGAGGCTCTCACATGCAACTGATCTGGCGTGAATCACTGCGTTGTCTGGATGTATCCTCAGTGGTAACTGTGGCCCCAGCGCGCCGCCTGACAATCTGTTCACACATTCTCACGTGTTTCAACCTCTGAGTTTCAGATAGTAGAGAAGCAGTTTTGAAGAGGGTTTGTGGGTTGCGGGGGAAGTGTGCGATAGCTGTGTTTGTGACTGGTTCTATTTGGTGTGCGATTAAAAGGGGATGTGGTTTGCCGTACCGCAAATAGACCTTCATTCATCCGCAGTCGCGCCTCTTATTCTCGTTTCTGAGCCGTCTCTGATGGAGGAGATCCTGTGGGCACTGCGACTGTCACCTCAACTGTCTCCACTTAGTTCTAAGTCTACATACGAGAGCTGTTGAATAGTGTTTCCCCGCTGCATGAAGGTCATGAAGCAGACACAACAATGTGTCACTGTGCTGATGAGTAAATTTCATCACCCCCAACTCAATCTTTTTTCCTCCTTTAGGCATTTAAACTAAAACTAATCAGTGCCATAGTAACAGTTTCATTTTCCCTCTTCCTGTCTATTGATTGTTAATACGTTTTCATAGTCGCCAGGGAGGGGTCTATTCATTAGGAATCAGTGCAGACTTCCTCTCCAAAGACAAATGTGTTTATCTTGTAATGAATAAATATTTTTCTGACATGCTTTAGTTAATTAAGTTAACTGCTGATCTAACAGCTTTTCTTGCACACCGATGGTCCTGATGGCTTTCATTAACAAGCTGGAAAGTTGGTACGTAGTTTATGACCAGGAAAGCTAAATATGATTAGGTTTCTCTGCTGCTTTTTGCCAGTAAGTTAACAATTACTTTCCATTGGCTGTATACAGTGTAATTGCGGTAGCCAGGTGCTTTGCCTTAATTTCTTCCATCCATTTTTAAAAGGTCTTATTTGGAAACACAGGTCTATTCTCATGATTCACAAAGTGCACATATTGCTAGAATTTCTATATTAAAAAATTGTGATTTCAAAGTGGATTTTCTGTATTTTAACTTGAAAATGTGAATAGTTAGAGCTGTTTTGCCAGACAAGATGCAGATTGTGTGAGAAAATAAACCCAAAGCCAGATCTATTTCTCATACATTCTTCCTGTCTTGTGGGGTTTTGTAAAAGAGAGTAACACTCTGCTGGGGTTAAGGTGGGTGTATCAGAAGTCACGAGGTGCCACTCAGATTTGATGCTGAAAAAAATTATTTGCAGCCCTACCTGTTGGAACAAACTTGATTCTGTTGAAAAATACAGATTTCAGAACTTCCTTGATTTTCACATTGACACAACAAGAGATGAAGTAACTGCTGTTGGAGAAACTCTCCGGAGATAATTTATGACTCTAGGGATTTAAAGCCAGTGGACATATCACTCAGTTTGGTGAAGGGTCTGTTTTTGGCCTCCTTCGTGCTCCATCCATCAGTCTCTGAGGCTGTAGAGACGGGATGAGGTTGGTGATGGTCTATTTAGCATGGGTCTCTTATCTATGCTGTGGTAAGTTTCTCACACCCCCGTGGATGTGGACTATGGGCAGCTTGTGGTTTATCGGCCTGTTGAGAGAGTCTGCGTCTGCGATCACCTAGATGTCTTATGTCCTCGTCAAAACAAGGGCCCGTCCAACTGCAGCCTCCCACGCTGACTCAATCTGCTTATCAGTGAGGTCATAAGTCTTGTACGTGTCATCTATGTGTCTCCCTGCTGCAACACCGCTGCTCTTTGTTCCTGCAGCTTACTGCAGTGGGCCACAGCTAATAGATTAATCCTATATGGATAAGGCTGCAAGTTTAAAAGATAATTACAGTATTTTTTTAGCCTGGACCCTGTGTCGAATGTGTGCAGGTTGAAACGACTAATGGAGAACAGAATAATTTTAACAGGTGCTCGATTGAGAATAAACAATATAGCGCTGCGAATCAGTTGTTGCCATTGACCGGCTACGCAATCATAAAATTGGTAGCACCACCGTTAGTTCTAATCTCCTTTTTTCATCATGTCCTCCCCCTGTCCATTAAATAGTTCCAACACCAGCGCTCACTGTTTGTCTCTACGTGGGACCCCCGGGTCACCTTTGTGCTTTCCTCTGGCTCGAAGCAAGCAGCTCGTCCTAACACGCCCAGTTGTTTCCAGATGCATATTTTCTGGATACTTTGGGTTACAAAGTCCCGGCACTGACACCTCTGCTCTGGAGGTTATAATTAGTGAGCGAGCTAGTCTTTTCCTGTGAGGAGGACTGGTTGACTGGTTGTGGCCCAGAAAGTGTCTTGTTGTGTGTGGCTGCAGCAGAGGAGGGAAGTGTATAAATAGTGTAGAACTTTGTACGCCCCCCCCCCCTTTTATTTTGGGAAAGTAGTTGTTTGGTGGTTTTCTACAAATTTCAATGTCTGTACTTCACAGCTGAAACTCATACTTTTGTACAGGCTGTCACCTACATTGGAAAATTGGACTCTATAGTGAATTGCAGGCTTTTTTATGTCCATACAATTAATTTTCAGCTCCAAAAATCTTTGATGATTAAACTACCGATTATCTGTCGATAAAGGTAAATGCTCTTATTGCTATTTTTAAATGATTGTTTCTTGGAACGTTTTCTCTCAACTGTTTGTCTCATCTTGGATTTCCTGTACACCGTCATATTTGCTGCAAGGTTCTGATTGGTTATCTTTTAATTAAGGGTGATTAAGACGCTACACTTTTTCCAAGTATGGTGATGTTGGTTTCTTGTGTGTTATTGTTCCTGCATGTTGCAGGTCCTTCCTGTTGACTGCAGCGAGCACACACCTAGCCAGGCTGGTTTCCAGAGAATGAAAGGAAGCTTAGGTTACTTCTGTGGTGACATACGACCACAGGCAACCAGTAGCTGAGCGCATCTTCACCATGTTGAATAGAAAAGACCAGGGTCGTCTGTAAAGTAAACACTGTGTTGTTTTCGCTGGTGGTAGCAGCCAAGGGGTGTATGTGCACATCAGTGTGTGAATACTTTACCTTTGCCTGAGTGTGTGTGTGTATAAGCTGTGTAATTTTACTGACACAGACACTGAGGAGGCACCAGCTTTTACCTGAAGATGTCAAAATGTCGTCTTTCCAGCTTTTACCTAAATGAACTTATTATCGTATTCAGCCTTACTGTTGCCCTAAAGGTCCAGTCACACGCCCAGTGGGTGCTTTCATCCATTTGGTTGAATCCATTTATAGAAGCGGTGGCCCCAATGGGAATTAAACCCTTAAATGGTACAATGTCAAATCTGGACTGCACCAGTGCAGCCACAGAACAGAGAACAGTAACAACCCCCCTTGTTTTCCACAAGCAAGGGAAGAAAAGTAGAGGATGATCCCAGAAAAGGCAGCAGGAAACCTGTCCTGTACTATCTGTCAGGATGTTGTGACATGTTTATGCGGGAACAACTGGCTGTAAAGTCTTTGTTGGTGACTGGTGACTTTAATTTGACTGATTCTGAAACGTATATAAAGCTCAAGTAGCACGACTGCATTTCTCTGTGCACATCATGCCAACTTGGATTTTTACAGACTTGGTATTGGAAAATCTTGGCTGGCTGAACATTCCCACAGCACATGGCTGGTATTCCGAGCTCTGGCTCTCGTAACTCCCTTGTAGTGTTTTTCCTGTCTGGCAGATGTGTGGGCTCCTGCCTGTGAATGCGCTCCGGGGCTACCACAAGGTCATTTGCTCCTGGGATTGGGAAGTGTTTCTGCTGCTGCTTTTAAAAGCAGAAGATTCATGCAGCTGTCTGTGTGTCTTCCTCTCTGGTGGCTGCCACTTCCTCCAGCATGAATTTGGAGTAAAAGCATGTTTCAGCCAGTAGTTATATTTTCATAAAAAAAGCTTGTGATCATATTGGTGACGGAAGGAGTGATTTGATATAATCCCATGAATCTTCTGTGGAGGTGTTAATGATGGCACTTATGCTGACTGAGCCTCATTTATCCACACAGGTGAACTTTAAAATGCTCAATAACAAACCAATTCATCTCAACACATGATGTGAAAAATGTGTTAAGGAAGGGACATGAAATCTGATTTGAGTACAAAAGTTGGTGCATTGCATCGCCCAGAAGCAACGACAGGAGGTTAGTTTTTGGTGCAAGAGCAAGAATTAGTGAAAAAATCTCATCAGTAATCACCGGAGCAGTGTAACACCTGGTGCCTAAAATATGTCTGACAGTGTGTTCCGCTGAGGTGGGGACGATGGCCTGACAGCCTCTGTTCATTCGCTCACTTTATCTGTAGATGTTATCGTGACTCGCTGTTGACACAGAACTGTGTAAATTGACTTGTCTGAAATGTGATTGAATACTTTGAAGTTATGGGAACACTTTGTCTGCATACAGCAGATACTGATGGCCCCACCCCTCCAAGAGAGTTTTTCTCACGTTGGCCTGGATCTATGTTCACTCTGAAAGTTTCTTAGAGTGAACAGTAGTTTGTGTTCCAGTCTCATCACAACAAGTACTCGTACTAGTCTAGTCACTGTAACACCATTCTCACTGACAACAAATGAAACAGTTGTGTGTGTACGAGTCATTGAAATGGACACAAACGATTGAAGTGATACAACAACGGTAAAAGCACAGTTTATACTGCCAATTAATAATTGCACTACTGACCATACCTGCGCTCTAGGACAGGACATGTCATGCTGACTGAAACAAAGGATGAAAATGAAATATAAATGTAAAGATAAATGTTGGGAATAGGCAAATTGATGAATTTTCATTACACAAACATGAAGGAAGAGTGAAAATGTAGGGGAACAAATTAAGGGGAGAAATCTGATGAGGTGGCAGGGAAATAAAATGACACTGAGGGGAACATGAGGTTGGCTGTGGTGGGGGAGAAGGGAGGAGGAGGCAGACAGACAACATTTGGTATTGTGTTGTCGCTTGTGCAGCCTTGCATTAAATGCAATTTAATGCTACAAGACATATTTACATACAGTGTAAGGGATGCCCAGTTTGCCCCTCATGGTTGTGTGGCGCTGATGAATGATTTAATGGCTGTGAGCAAGATTCATAAGTGGTAAAATACGTCAGGCACAGCTTGTGGTGATCACACAGTCTTATGAAAAAAAATACACACGCACGCACACATCTGCTGGGAGAACCTTTGGCTGCGACTTACAGGGGTCTGGTTCTATTTCCATCTGTAATTGAGGTAATTTACTGGAAGATTTTGGGCTACTTGCTATTGAATTGCTAAAATGACCCCTCAAGTGCCTCTGGTGCTGAATCCCCTTCCATTTTAGATTCAGGTTAATTTAAATCTCACAGTGTCAATGTTTCATTTGTCACCTAGACATTTTTATGTCAAGGTGACATATTTAGTGATCACGCTAAATTATCAGCTCTTACTTATTTTGCATTTATTCAAGCAGGAAATCTATAAACTGTGATAACAGGAATGTTATTTCTGACTGACCATGCCCGGCCTTGTTTTATAAATTGGCAATTGTTCATAATTGCCTCCTATTTTTCCTGAAATATCAAATGGGAGCTTAATTCTTCCTTTGGGAACTTATAGCTGTTCATGCACAACTTTTTGGAGCTGTAGAAACATGGACGTCCAATGTTCCTTTCTTCATGAGTGACTGGATGGTGGCGTGATTTGCAGAAGGAAAATGATCCTGGAGCTGGTGGGTCCAGCTTGAATTGGTGCTGAGGTTTCTGCTGACACAGTGGCACAGAATTCTTACAGGCCGTTTGGAAGGAGAGAGTAACAGACAGTCTGAATCCTTCAGGGGTCCGGGACCATGTGACCTTACAGGAAAACAGCTGGCTCATTTCTGAGACTGTAAAAAAACAAAAACGGGTGTTGAGCTCATGAGAATTTCCACCTTAGATGGTTCCATCCGATGTTTTCATGTTCAGTCTCAAAATAAACACAGAATCAATGAGCAGTAGTAAAGACTGTTGTCAGACTGCTTATAAAGTTATTTTCAGTATCAGTTGGGTTGGTGAATAAATAAAATATTCAGTTTACAAGAGGAGCCAAGAAATCAGAGTGTTAACACGTTTAAGAAGATGGAACCAGAGAATTCTGACTATTTTCAAAAATGTAATGGATTAATTGCTGCTTCAGATTGCTGTCCACAGACAGTGTTCTCTGTCCTGCCGTGGTCAGATGAAGGGCAGGCAATGCCCAGGTCTCTTCCTCTCAACCCCCTCCTCATGTCATATCCTAGAAAAAAACCCTCTCATTTACTCTCTTTCCATCTCTCTGTCTCCCCTGTCTTTCTAGCGAGCGGCATTTTTGTGACGTTACCTCATTGTGGTTGTAAATAATCCCCGTTATGGCTTCCAGATGTCCCTCCGTCCCACTGTGGAACAGGGATGGGGTTGGAACGCAGTGCGTGTATAGGAATTGGACACGTACTGTAACTGTCTCAACTGTTGAATGAGCCTGAGTTTGTAATGTGATGTGTCTGTCACTCTTCTCTGTCGCTTTGTCCTGCCAAGTGTCACTTTCTCCCACGAGCTGAGTGTGATTGTTTTTCCACTGGCCTCTGTTCTGTCTGTATTTCTCATGTTCCGTCTCTGTGTTTTGTCCTTGGAGTGAGTAAGCGCTCACACATTGTTGTCAGTCTGATTTCTCAGAGAAGAAGCAGATCTCATCCTGCAGTAATCCGGAATTGAGCAGGGGAAGAATACCGTCGTTTTCGTGTTTTATTGATCATCATAGCTATACCTACTGATTAAGTCACTATTCTGCTGTGCTGCTGCTGTACATAATCCTTTAATTAAATAACATTTCCATGACACTTTTTTTTAAATGCCAAAAATGTAACAAAAATGTTGTTGCTGACTTTAGTTATTTTTTTTAAGAAAAAAAATCATATAGTCAGACACAAAGACATGTATACACATATCTGCCGTACGATTTTGTAGGAGACATGCTGCATGTGTCAGGTGAGCAACTGCGTGTTTGCCTTCCTGGAGTATTGACTGAAGTGACGGGTTTCCATTTTCAGTAAAGAACACGAAGTAGCAGCCAAATATTCCTTTAGCACTATAGAGGCTCGATTTGAATACTGTCACTAAAAGTACTCATGTTGTGTGTGCGGCATGTAAAACAACTGGTCAGGAGCTCAGTTGGTCACTTTGTGGACCGAGCTGCTTTCAGCAACTTTCTATTTTCATGTTGTAAAAAAGAAAAAAAAAAAGAAGTCATACATGTGTAGTACATGCTATGGCAGACACACAAGTTTCACACGAACACACCCTCCATGCATAGCACGAAGGAGGCCTGCTGGATTTACCGAGTGTATCATTTGTGGGCTGGCTTCTAAGGGAACACCACTTGACTGTAGTTACCACGTTTCACACAAAAATGTCTCTTGTGAATATGAAGCAAAAAGGGCCTGATAGGTGCTCAGCATTTTGGCTTAAACCAGTCTGACTGTGGATTAGCTGACATCACTCATGTTTTCCAGTTTCACTGCCTCCTGAGGCTTACTGCTAAACGTGTGCGTGTGTGTGTACTGAACAGTGCTGAGCTCACAAAGAGCACAGTACATAAATGTCACATTCCAGTCTTCACTAACTAGCCGTGCTCATTGCAAAACCTCCTGAAAACAATAAGCCCCAGTCATGTTTAAGCTTGGATCGCCACCTCAACGAGCGTGGCCAGAGGTTCCTACCACACCTTGTCATAGCAACGGTTGCTATGTTTGGATCTACCTGTATATTCTGCCAGTATGTTTCAGACATATGACTAAACTGTGTGGTATTTTTTTTCCTCTAGTAGGATGCTGCATATTTCCAGGAAAAGCACAGACAACTGTATGTTGTAGTTTGAGGGATGCAGGCTGTGTGTAAGATGATTGAACGTGATGTGAATGACATTTATATGTTGTGTGATACGTTGTTTACACATTGTAATGAAGAGCCTAAGGCGGAAAACACGACATTAAGCACAGATAATGATAGCTACGGGCCAATTATGGATTTTCAAACCTAAAAATTAAAAATGCATGTCAAAATTCTATCCAGTTACAGTTTGTAGTATTTGGCTGTGGTGTTTCAGTCAGCTTGTGACATGTTCATTTCGAAAAGTCTGCCTGCTTGCGTGTGAACATATTTGTATGTGTGTTTATGTGTTTTCTGCTGCGGACAGGGCCTGTGGGCTCCTGGCTCACAGATGAAAGAAATATCTCATGTGGCCGGTTTAATGGAGGTCCTGAGTCAGCAGACAGCTGCTAATCAGTCACACACATGCACCTCTCTGACCATCCAGATACCTCTACCTAGTCCAAGATCAGATCATTTCAGATGAAGTAGATGAGATAAGAAAACAAAGAATCTGAGAATCCTGCATTGTGTCTGTAGATGCTTTCTATCTGGGATGGAGCTAATGAATCAGTGCTTTAGGTAAATGAATGTCTACTGAGATAGTGGCATGAAGTGACAGCCTCCTGTCATTGCAGTGTGTCAATAAAAGCTACTTGAAGCGCTCTAGATTCTGTGCTGCAGTTAAATAGAGGTCTGTTTTATGGTTGTTAATGCCTCTGCTGTAGGCTCAGCGGTGGAACACCTCAAACCTCTACGAGGCCTCCGGGCCTTGTACACAGAATGGCGAGGCGTAACATTCCCGGGATAACAATGCTGTGTGAATGCAGCAATTGTGGACAGACGTTGCTACTAAAACCACCTAAAATAGTGTTTTAGTGTTCTGGTTCAGTTGTGTGTCACAGCTGTGTGTGTCTGTGTAGAGGAGAAGTGTGATTCACTGCCTGCAGCTGCAGACTTAATCAAATATTGGTCACAACCTTGTTGTTCTGTTTAGGGTTTACAAGGAAATGAATCGAGTGGCCGAGTATTTTGGGTTGAAGGCGCTGTGTGCGTTCAGAGTGGGAGCTGTTATAGCAGGTCAGGCTGCCTGTCAGTCTCACTCACATTCCCTCCCGACTCCACCAGCAGTGTGAGGTTGCTGAGCAGTGATTGGCCTGTTTTATTTCAGCATGAATTCTCTGCTTTCATAGTGGTACAATGTTCTTTCCCTCAACACTGATGCTTCTGCACAGTCAAGGAATCCAGATGAGTTTGGCCAATGAGAAGTACACATACACACACACACACACACACACACCATGGTTTTTTAGTGTGATTAAAATATTAAGCATTTAATCAGTGCTCAGTTCAATGAACTTTCATATTAATGGATGACTGCTTTATCCTATTAAGTCTGTCTGATTGCTTAAGAAACTCTCATTGTGTTTTTTTTCCATTTTCAATAGAAAAACTACATTCATCTGGTCGGAGCAGCATTCTACATGCATAACTTTACTTTTCCAGTTTAATCTAGATTATATTTGGTAACACTGGTGCTGCCAGATTTTTTTCAGCTGGTGAGAAAGTGTTCCCACCGTCTTATCACTGGAAATTAAAATCTATTCATTTTTGTGGTGGATGGAGAGCTTGTCATGGACAAACAAAAGGAATATGTGTGAAAGTGAGACTTCCAAATGCTAATTTGGCTAATTCTCTTGTTTTATGTTTTAAAAATAAAGGTCAAAGTTACAAGTCTGATGTTGTGTGGAGATCATTGTATGAGCGTCACTAATATTCTGACCTTGGTGAACTTGCAGCCAGTCCAGGTTATCCACCGCACAGTGAGATCATGTAAACCGGGAAATTGTTGAATAGCTCGTCACAAATGAGGGAAATGGTGACTTTGTCAGGCATAGATGGAATCTGGGTCCTTTTTCAGCGTGCCGGTGACCCATGCAGATCCCCTCCCAACTTCTTTTCCCACCAGGAACCATAATGGCGGCCGCAACAATAGCTGACTTTATCTTCCAGCTTCTCTGCGTCCGGTGTCATGTGATAGAAAGAAACAGGTGGTCACTTACACGACCAAAACGGGCATTTAGGAAAGCTCTATGACCTTTCATTAATAGTGAGACAAATGGTGGGTCCATGGTGGGTTACAGGCACCTGTGACCTCTGCTGGGATTAGTTGTTTGCTCTATGAAATGACTGAAAATGTTGAAACCTGTGGACCGATGTGCTATTTCATGTTTTGTCCACTAACCTTCTAACCACTAACCACTAGCCTTCAGAATTTGTAAAAGGGTTATTTCTTACTCCATAGTGTACCAAAGATATATAGTATGTGTTGTCTTTGCTGAGTCAAATGTGAATTTTATTTAACTGGACCTCTGTCTTCCTCTTCACAGCCAAACCCTTCACTTCCAAAGTCAAACAGATGCGCCTGCACAAAGAGGACTTTGAGATCCTGAAGGTGATTGGACGAGGAGCCTTTGGAGAGGTAATGTACCTTCTGGATTGTACACTCTACCTTAACATGCTTATACCAGCTGAAAACCTGCAATTTGGATTTCCCCTTTTCTCTTTTGTGCAAGAACCAGGTGTTATAGGTCAGTTTGAAGCATTTCTTTATTCATGTGTCATCTGCAGCGTTTGCTTTTTGTCCGTGTGTCTGTTTTGACAGGTGACATCTTAAAATCTGTGACTTCTTCCTTGAGGCGAAGGTTGTGTAGTATGATACTTGGACGACACTTGGACGACACAAAGATCTTTCTCCTTGTACCTTAATACCATAATAACGGAGCTATAAAAGACCAGAAGGTTTGATACTGGATGGCTTTCTGCTGCATTCCAGCAGCCGTACATAGTACCAGTCTGCTACATGAGCGTGACTGTACTTGCAGTTGGAACAAACCTTGTTAATTCTTCTTTCATAGTTAACACATGAGCTGCAGTTGAATTAAGAGTCCCAGTGAAACTGTTTGCACTGATCCTGTAGGGAGTTTGAAATACATTTGTGACTGGGTTTCAGGTAATGATGTCAATGCTGGGGAATGCTGGAGCGACAGGTATCACAGTCCTCAGCCTGTCGTGCGTTATGTACTCACACACAATGTCAGTGTCCTACAGGAGTCTTGTATCTTCTCAGTTTTGACCCTTGTGCGGAATTATTTTGACAATTTGATGCCTTGGTAACAATCCACCACTGAAACGATCACCTGGAGCTACACATTTCCAAACATTTAATTGCTGAATCTGTTGGAGGGCATCTGTACAAACACGTCAGTGAATTCCTCTGAAAACAGTCTGACAGAATGTAGGTGGAGGGAGACAGAGAGCAATGACAGTGAGAGATTAATGGATGCAGATGCATTTGGACACACCTGCGTGCATGTAGCTGCAGTACCAGCACAACATACTAATGAACTCACTTGAGCCATTGCAAGGAGTGCTGGTATGCGCATGTGTCAGTCATGTGTCTCTCACTATGTGTGCACGCGCGTGTGTTCAGCTATGTGGTGTAACCCGTGAATGGTGTTAGGTTATGGAAGCATTGCAGTGCAGTTCCAAAGTCAGCTTTTCAAAGAGTAATACTTCTACATGACAGAAAAAATAAAATTTAAAGGAATAGTCTGAAATTAAAAGTCACTACATACCTTATTGCAGCTAGCTCATTTGGACTGTGCGTATGTAGTCTGTTGATTTGTTTTTTTCTTTGAAAAGCAGGCGGGATTTGCTGAATTGGCAGAATGTTGTACTGGTGTCCCTCACACTGGCTGTGGATGAATACAGTGTGCTGTCAAGGTTAGGATGTAGTTATACATTTCACACAGCATTATGGAAACTGATATTCATATCATGCACATTTTTTAATCGACAGGCACAATGTTGTACTTCTACTTCAGTGTTGTAAGAAAACTACTGACTTTCTGCAAATGTCAAAACATTGACCTCTGTCGTGATGTGTGCTTTTGCACTGGTATGTCTTTATCACTGCAGAATCATGCTACCTTCCTAGTAAACAGCAGTACTAGTAGAAGCTATTAGCTTGGCTAACAATGGCAGGAAGATGAACTGGCTCTCTGACACAGCATCGCATTGCCTCTATTGCAGACAACGCTACGCCATCACACAAAGATGTTCTCTAGATGTAAGAAGACCTGGTGGATTGCTGTTTCTGCACCTTCATCACCCTCCTTTTCCCTGCTGTCATTCCACATGAAAAGTCCCAGACAGGGTTGATATTCTACAAGCATAGACACAGCTTATTGATTTCTGTCAACCCGTGGTCAGTGCTTTAAGTTAGCCTGCAGACATTTTTCCCTTCTGCTAGCTTGTCTCGTTCGGTTCATCACCGTGATCCGACTGGTGTCAGCAAACTGCCAGATGCACACAGACTTTCTGCAGCAGCACAGTGGTGGTTTGTTTCATTTCCCCAAACTGCAACACCTGATGATGAGCATGATGAACCTGGCCATGTTGCAATTTGCAGTAATACATCAGTATAATTGCAATCCTCAGTTCTTACTGGGCGAGGAGGAGTGTGAGGAAGTTGTAAGCCTCTTGCTGCTGGTAGGCTGACAGAATGCTCTGTGGGTCATTCCGAGCCACAGCATTTATTCCATTTACAGAGTCACGGTTGTATGAATACGTGATGTTTTTCAAACATATGTGAAATGCTGTGAAAGTTCTTTTCTAAATTTAAAATTGTTTTTTGATTACTACCACTGACTGCGCCTTTAACTGCTGTGATTTCTTTGGATGCTGGCACCTGATAGATACATGTTTGATTCTGTCACCTTCACAAATGTATTGGCTTCACCAAAACTACATAAAGGCATGAATATGGACAGGCAGACAAGCTAACTGTGATTCCCTGATAGGCAAAACAGTTTTAAATAATGAGGGGAACAAAGAAAAAGCAAAAGACAAAAACTCTCAGGCATGGCCAAGAACAGTGTGCTGTGCTCCCTTTGTCCTCCTCTCGTCTTCCTCCTTTCCTCTGGTGAGGGATCACTGGGGGAAATCCAAACACTGCAGGAATGTTATCATTGTATTGCATTAGCAACATTCCCCAGCTCGTTTAATAGACTACAGGCCCTCTGTTTCATGGCTGACTGTGTTTGTTTCACTGTGTAAGTGCACAAACCAATTCCTGTTTACTTGGGCCATTTTGGTGTTTAGCATTTCTCCGTCTTGTCTATTTACTCACATTTCTTTCAGTTGTTTTTCTTTGTGAATAAAAATGCACTGTTGTTCAAAATAGTTTGGACTTGAAATGAAAGAAAGCGTGTGTGTGGTGGGTGTCAGTTCACAGTGGTCTGGAGCTCGTGCGGCTCCTTATTGGCTAATGTGAAGCCATGGCTGTGGAAGTTTGACACGTTCATCAGTTATCAGTGAAGGGAAACTGAGTTTAACGTTATTAAAGTTACCTGAACAAATAATGATGAGAAGAAACACAATGATTATTAGAAACGGGTGAGAATTTAATAGGAGATTATAAATACTTCCTTCTTGAGACATGCTACTTTTTTTTCAAGTGACTGTTAGGTTGTTTCTTCGCAGCCTATGATGATATATATGATGATCCAGTGTGTCCAGTCATTAACCAGCATCCATATGCCATCATTGGAAACAGTATGGAGGAAAGCAGCCTGTGATTATGAGTCATATGCTGTTGTTCTTTTTGCTTCAAGGAAACAGCATAATATGTTGATATTAGTTATATCTTTACTGCCACCTTTTATTAATCTTTGCTTTTTGTGTTCAGGTCGCTGTTGTAAAGGTGAAAAACACAGACAAGGTCTTCGCCATGAAGATTCTCAACAAGTGGGAGATGCTGAAACGCGCTGAGGTGAGAATCACTGACCAGTACTTAGTTGCAGCGGTAGCAGTGTCAGAAACTGGACCAGTGTCATGGGAACAAAGATTCATTAAATATTTAAACATCTCTGCCCTCAAATCTCACATCCAGTCATCGATAGATGCTTGTTGGACACACTGCTGCTTGAGCTGCACAAGCTGCCGATACATGTTTTTCTCATTGACCCCGTCCTGACATTCCTGTCTGTCCCGTGAGTCTTCGGTCTTAATGCCTCTCTAGTACAGCACGGACCAGAACCGCTCTCTGCTGCCTTGGTGCAGCAAGCTGGAGAAGGGAAACACTGAAGAACTTTCAGCAGATGTTGGTTCGAGCTTGTTTTCCTTTCATAGACAGAGAACAGCAAGGGGTAATAATTTACCACAGAAAAAAGCCAACAACCACAACACAAGTTTCTAAGACTGCTTTGTCAGATTCAGTATGCAGATATATTGAAGACTTATAGTATATTCAAATTGTTGTCCGAGCTGCAGCCCTTATGCCAGTCAAACCCAGAGTTCGGAATCATAGATGTGTGAGCAGACAGTATTATCTGTCAGTGTTTTTACTGTTTTTGTATCAACTAATGCATCACAAACAGACTTACTATGTTGTGATGAAACTGTAACATAAACAACTGTGTTAAACAACTCAGTTGGAATGTACCACTACTATGTTTTGCCTCTCTGTAGACGGCCTGTTTTCGTGAGGAGCGTGATGTGCTCGTCAATGGGGACTGTCAGTGGATCACCACCTTGCACTACGCCTTCCAGGACGACAATAACCTGGTAAGATAGAAACCTGCCTCTACTTTTTCACATTTCTGCATGTAAAAGCTGTCCAAAGTAGTGCTCGCGGTCATCTTCTCTTCAGCACTGGGAACTTCCCATCTGCCACTGTCGATCCATTTCATTCACAAGTTCATTTTTACAGTGCAGTACCAGGACGGTTGGAGACCAGTCAGCTGCTGAACAGCACATTCATTTCCTACCGCAAAGCACAACCTGACTCAGGATTCTTGGAAATTGGACAACCCAAGTCAGCGGTTCCAAAAGATTAACATAAAACACCAAAAAGAATTATGAGGGGAGCTGAACTCCTTGTCAGTGTCACTGGCTGCTGGAGGCTGTCACACAGTCCGTCATCTTCCATCTTACCTGACAGCCCGTCCTCTTCCTCTCTGACCCCGAGTTCAAATGCCAAGCCTTCTTGTCATTCCATTTCCCACATTCTCACAACAAATGCTTCACCCTGGACACTCCCCAAGGCTTTGAAAACACACAACACTGCCTGTGCACTCATCTATTTTTAGGAGGAGGCCGCTGCGTCTGCCTTATAGTTATGATATAATCAGAGACAGGAAAGAGCGTTGAAAGTGTTTTGTTTGTGCCTTTGTATTTCTTGCAGCTTCATAATCATGCTATCACTCTGTTTTGTCTTTAACGTTTTATTTCTCTGCTGTGCTACAAGTCACTTTTCTGTGTCTCTGTTCTAGTACCTGGTCATGGACTACTACGTGGGTGGTGACCTGCTGACTCTTCTCAGCAAGTTTGAGGACCGGCTGCCAGAGGAGATGGCCAGATTCTACTTGGCTGAGATGGTGCTGGCCATCGACTCAGTTCATCAGCTACACTACGTACACAGGTGAGGCGCAGTCGCAGTGAGGGAATGTGTCACTAGGTGGAAACTTCACTTCTTATTTTTGGGATGAAACGTGAGGGTGAATGAAGCAGACGGACAACAGTGTGTGAGCATGTCCACAAACCACTGAATTATACTTTACACAAGCTCTACACACATTCCTCTCCCAGGGGGGATTAAAATTAGAATCAATAGGTTAGAATTAAAATCAGAACATTAACTCAGCTTGTCATTACACCATTGAACC